>CM076584.1:658526558-658972343 GCA_034641835.2 Pinus albicaulis | reverse complement strand
GGTCTTAGGAGGGGGTCCTATAGGGCAACTACTAGGTCAAGGGCAACAATGGAGCAATAGCCCATTGTCACCTCAGCTAAGGCTCATTACTCTTTACAGACTTTCACCAATGGGAGGAGACCTGGTATAATAAGGATCACGAAGATGAATGGATCAATGATAGGATGAAAGGTGATACTAGAAGCTTATTCACAAGAGAAGCTCAAATATATGGCTCACTTGCTTGGAAAGCAACATTAAAGGCTCTCCAGGAAGGGCTTAGGAGAATTCCAAGGGCTAGGGTTTGAGTATATGACTTGTCAACGAGATTCCTAGACCCCAAATCCTTATGGAAACTTGTATTTCAAGTGGTCTATAGGGAATTATCTTTAAAAGGTTGTGGGACCACATGGGACCAAGTGGACCTTGAATTGGGTCAAGGGGATGGAATTGATCAACCAAGGGTGTGCTTGACCTAATTGAGGGGGGAGAAAGGGATTTTCTTTGAATTTGATGCAATAATCCCAATGTGGTCACTAGCCAAGGGAAACAAAGGGCAAGAATCTATCTCGGAGATAGGGCTTCAAATATCTCAAGGTTCCATTGTCGGAATAGCTTCAGATTTGGAGGGCTCCTAGGAGACACAACGATGCAGTAGAGGCTAGGAGATGGATATTTTTTGATGGGTAACTTGTGAGAAATGTGATGCCCTAGTTCCCCTATGGAGGCTAGGCCTAAAAGAAAGAGGGAGAGGTGATAAAGAATATGCTTTTGGTGATCACCTATGGAGGACCAGTGCCTAATCCTTTGGGGGAAATGGAGTCAAGGAGATTCCAATGCTTGGGATGTTTTCACTTGGTCAAGGAGGCCTTAAACAATTTCGCATGGCAGCATGGCAATTAGGGAATGTGGCAATTGCTTCAAGGTATTTATACTTCGATATGCAATATGTGATGACTTATCAAGATAAAATTTCAACAAAATATCTCTAGGGACATTCACTTATTCAAACATGGCCCATGACATAATGCAACGCTATAAAGAGACAAATTTCCACCATTTTACACAAGATAAGCAACAAATTTCAGCCTAGTATAGCGAAAATCCCCATCAACATGCATGTAACATAAAAGAATGACAAAATAACATTAAAGAGAACTTACATGTGAGAACATGTATATCCAATCGTCATCATATGCCAATATATAAGCTCCAAGACATAAATGAAGAGATCCAAACATCAAAATTCATCCATCCATCCAATTTCATCCTCCAAAAAGAATAGCGAAAATCGCACAAGAGATAATGATCCAATCCAAGTGATGATGATCAAATGATTCCATCAAACTTCTATTTATACACTTCCTAATGAATTCGATTTAGCTAATTTGGCCTTTGAGGAGGCCTAATGAAGCCTAAAGGGTGTCATAATGTAGAAATGGACTCCCATCATAGTGGACAAGGGGGTGGCCCTTGTTTTCCAAGCAAAAACCTGTGGGTGTGGGGCCATAAGGCCATCCTCATGGGTCTCCAAATGCATCGAAAGTGCCTGCAGATCATCTGTAAGGGCTGGAATGATGACATAAGCTCTGCCTCTGCAGCAGGGAACAATCCTCTGGACCTTGGAACATCTGCCAAGTGTATGGTGCATCTGTGGAGCTGACTGGGCATGGTGAACCAGGTGCATCATCCTCATCCAAAAGGTGGAATAGGAGAAATCAATGAACGTTGCTAGGGATCCATGAAATAATCTCGGCTATGGTGGCGGCCCATGGCTCTCAATGCTCACCCTACAAGTGCCTATGTGGCCCTTTAAAGGGCTATGACCCCATATACGGAGACCAAGCCGAAAATGGGAATACACCTGCAATATTGCATAAGATCCAATGCATCCCCTTGCTCTCCAATACAACAAATCATTAGATTAATCAAGTAAAAGAGCTTACAATTCATGGAGCCAGTGGGGCACTTCATGGTCGCATCGCCTTCTTCATAACTACGTGGGGCTCCAGGGGATGGGAGCATGATGTGTAATATGTAGCAATGAATAACCCCTTAAGGTGGGGCGATTCATCGCTCACCAAGGGTTGGGACAATCATGGCTTCCTTAATGATAGAGGGGGCTCATTTAGTGCCCATAAGAACCAGGGTGATGGCCATGGATAAGGGGTAGAGGCCATTTTTGGCTTTTGTCCACGTGCTAAACTTGTATGTCCCGACCATTTTTTTTATTTTGTGGTACATTTCTAGTTGAGAGTGGCCAGTTATGCTTTTACTTTTTTTTAGCTGCATCAACCTTCGGGGCATCGTTCGAGGCCCGACCCAAGGTGTGGACAAGGGGAGGAGGAGGCTAACCGTATGTGGACCCAGTGGACACATACAGACCTGGATGGGAAAAGAGATGAATGGGGCTAAAATGAGTGGAAAGGGAGAATGTAGGTGGTATCCGAAAGCGAGACCACACAACCAAAATCAAGATTTCCTATGTAGTGCCAACCTTGAAGCCAAATGGTCACTAAAGGAGATCCCGCAACACTAGGATAGAAGGGTAACCACAAAATCAGGTAGTAGAGACAAGAATACAAGCCTAACCCACTCTTTCTGTCGAATCCCCCCACCAATCTATGCCCAAAATTGCCCATGATAAGTAAGGAAAATTACTCAACTATACCAATGAAAAGCCATACCTTTGGCGTCAGAAGGCCCACCTTCAAACATACATTCATGAAAAGTGGTCGAGGGACCACATGGCTGACTCAGGTGGCGGGGAAAATGGAACATCAAGCTATCTAGTGGCTGTTGGCTGCTGACTGAGGTCCATCTAGGAGTAATTTTTTCTCCTCTATACACTATGCACAGGTGGTGGGTAATAGGGTTGAATCAAGATTTAGTCTCCCAATTCTGTCAATCACATCACTCAGAGTTTTATCAGTGGTTGGAGCTTCATGAAGGGGAGAGTGCTTCAGAAGAAGATTCCACAGATTGATCTAGTATAGGAATCCCCCCTTCAAGATGTGGAATCTCATTATCAAACCCTTGAAAAGACTTTGCATGTCCAAATCTATCCAAGCGATCAAGCTGTCGCTCAACAACATTGTCAGTCTTGGAAGATTCAAGAAAGATCACATCTCTAGATATTATAAACTTCTTATTTACTTCATCATAAAGACGATATGCTTTGGAGGTATTTGAGTACTGCAAGAAGATACATTTGCGACTCCTTGCATCGAGTGTTTCTTTGTTCCTTAGGTATCAAGGCACAATAGGTGGAACAAAAAAACCTAAGATGCCTCACCAAAGGAATGTGGCTATACCATATTTCATAGGGAGTCTTCTTTTTTACAGAATTAGATGGACACCGATTCTTTATATACATAGCACATAGAACTGCATCCATTCGTTTAACATTCTTGAAAACATCATAGAACTTACAATGTTTAAGATTGTCCTATTCATTCTTTCAACTACTCCGTTTTGTTGGGGATTATAAGGCACAGTTGTTTGATGTTTGATCCCTTGTTGGCGAAGATAGTTTTCAAATTTATTTGATTTATATTCTTTTCCATTATCAGTATGAATAGATCCAATATGAGATTCTGCATCATTTTCAATCCATACATGAAAGTTCTTGAATGTTTCAAAAGTTTCAGATTTGTTCTTCAATAAATAAACCAAGGTTGCAAACATTGCGATCGGGATTAAATTGGCGAGGGGAAAAAATCGGGAAAACATCGGTAAAATCCGGGAAAAAATCGGCACATACAAAAATATTCATTTTTTTTCAATTTTTTGAATATCTAAAGCATCTACAGCATAAAATAAATGCATTGACACATAAATATGAAAAAAAACTAATATATAAGATGTGTAATATCATGTCTAGTGCTACATCACACATAAAACTGAATCCTGTCCTGAATACTAAGTCCCGAGTCTCAAGAGTCAACTCAGCCTTAAAATATCAACAAAATATATAATAATGTATCTCATATCATGAGTCATAATGTCATATACAAAGGAATGTCAATGCACCATATAACCTATGGTCCTATACTACTGATTTCCTCTGCCCCTCTTGCGAGAAAATACAACAGCTTTGCCTTTCTCTCTAGATGAAGATGCTGGCGGGACTGGCAATGGGCTCTGTCGTGCTCTAGAAGTAGAAACTGAAGCACCAGAACGGGAACCTGAAGCACTAGGAGCTAAAGGAGGCAGACCACGTCCTCTACCGGTAGTAGTGGTAGGTGGTGTCACCTCCTCTTCCTGCTCCTCCTGCTGCTGCTGCTCCTCCTCCTCCTCCTCCTCCTCCTCCCCCTCCACTACCTCCTGCTCTATCCAATCAGGGGCTGACTCCATGACAGGCCTCTCAGCCTCAACCCTCCATTCAGCAGTGGTGTCAATCGCATCTAAAGAGATGGTCTCCATATCAGGGGTTCTCTCAAGTTGTCTCACCCACAATCTAAGATTGTAGTAGACGTAAACCATGTCATTGAGCCGCTGGGCCTCCAACCTGTACAAGGGTCATAAATTAATAAATTAAATATTAAAAAAAAAAAAATTAAATGAATTCAAAAAATCAGTTGGAATATTTTAAGTTTTTTACCTGTTGCGCTTTTTGGTGTGTATTTTATCAAATACACTCCAGCTGCGCTCGCATCCTGAAGCGCTACATGTTTGGCTGAGTATTCTAATGGCAAGTTTTTGGAGTTTTGGTAATCTGCCACTGTAGCTCCTCCACCATGCATCTACAAGTTACAAGTTACAACAAATAAGATAAACTTATAAAGTTACAAACATAAGAAAAATTTTAAAATAATGGTTGCATTGGTCATTTATGTTGATAGATAATGGCAGACCTGACAAACTTCTAGAATCAAAGGTTTTTATGCTTTTAAATTAAAAAAATTAAAGCAAAAACAAGAAAAACAAAAAATGGTTAGGGAAATTTTTTAGGGTTTGTGTAGGGTAGTAGTCATCGATTTGCTGTTTTTCTTTTGCCGAGATGCCATTTCCAGCCTATTGTTTTGATTTTCAGATAGCTATATTGGCATGTTT
Organism: Pinus albicaulis; assembly: GCA_034641835.2. Taxonomy (NCBI): domain Eukaryota; kingdom Viridiplantae; phylum Streptophyta; class Pinopsida; order Pinales; family Pinaceae; genus Pinus; species Pinus albicaulis. Next base: position 658,967,309 of record CM076584.1, on the reverse strand, counting down.
TTCTGCTTTATTTTAGCTTTAAACTTGTTTCTGTTAGACAATAAGCATAATAGAAAGGCTTGCACAGTTCTGAGTAGTATTGGGTCCTTTATTTTTGTTGTTTCCTTGCATCTTCAACCAATATTGTTGGTTTGAGTCAAAATTGCTGAAGTTGATGTCACATGACAATTGCTTAATTATTTGAGACATGTTTATGGTCTGGATGAGGTTCTTATTTATTATATTGCATTGACCTAATCCAATATTAAGACAGTTAGGCATGGGCAGCCAGTAGGAGGTGTCTTGAAACATGCTATTGTCTTGTCTCTTCACGTCCTATTGTTGAGTTAGTTCTTGTCGGTCATTTGCCTCATCTAGCCCTAAGGACATGGAGGTGCATATTTGTACTGCAGGATTTTCGTTTTGTGCTAAGGCAAAAGGTTTTCATCATTGGCTCTTTCCTAGCAGGTCATTCATCATTGACTCTGGTTCATCATCTAAGGTTTTAATCCATAAGCTACAGAGCTTTCATGGTTGGTAGCCTAATTGGTGACCATCTCACATCTGACAGGGTTGAGCATCATTGGGACTTGATTCAATTAGCTTCATCGATATTCGACTTCAGAACTTTTTTCACACAGATAGGTTGTGCTGGTACCTTAGAGCCAATTAGCCTTACTGGTGGGTTTCTTCATGTGTGGTAGGTGTCTTCATTGACATTTAACCGGATGGATTTCTTCCCATTGGCGACTTTAGCTCATTTTCCAGTGGGAGGAGTGTAATGGTTGCACAAATCGTGGGTTGCAGTTGCAGACAACTAGACATGTTTGATTTTCCTTGTTCTAATTGAATAATCAAGGTGCCAAGTAGTTGACTCCATAGTTAAGTGGATAGGCGCTTTGTGACAGTGTAGTTTCAATCGATTGATTGTTGAGTTTTAGAGTATAGAGATTTAGTGTTCCTTAGACAATTTGCAAGGAGATGTCGTCTCCTTGAGTTGCTATTGATAATCCCCAGTAGTACTTGTGCAATTGCAGGGTTAAGATCCAATGGGATTCCATCGCACTTGTCTCATTTAAGATGCATTTGGACATTGACATGTATTAGAGCTCCTCCAAAATCAAGTTCATCAAATACCAAAAAATTTCTATTTTTAGTAGTTTTTTTTTAGTACTCAAAGATCAGGGGCTTGCATGTTAGAGATAATTATACATTCTTGATCCTTGTAAAAAGGCGAGTCCAGTGAAACTACTTTTAACTGCATGTGAGATGATTAGTCTAGCTTGCTTTTTTACTTATTTTATTTTTTCATTTTAGAAGATAGACTAATGCTCCGTCTCTTCGAGATTAGTCTTTCTTGCTTTTTACTTTTTTTCTTTTTGCTTTTCTGGAGGAAGACTGTGTTCTGGGCACATCTATTATTAGTAGTTTCTGTGGATGGCAGGTATAAGTTGAATGTCTTGGTTCTGAGCATGCAGTGGTGGAGTGGTTCAAGGATTCCATTGAGTGAAGAGTGATGAGTCAAAGATCTGTGTTGTGCAAATAGATTTTCTCCTAGGGTGACATGTGACAGTTTGGTGGAGGGTGTCCATTTTCCATGAGAATACTAAATTTGACTCATGTCAAAACCCTAATTCGAGTGGCTATATTTAGGCTCATTCTTGCCAAGTTTGGCTTTCCAAACCTTGATTCCATATGCTAAATTTTGATCACTCCACAACCTAATTTGACCTAATTTAAGCCTTGAGTGTTTTATACCCTAGCTTTCCCTTTTCATTTTTGATTTGCAAACATGCCAAATTACCATGGTTGTCAAGAAAAGATTAAAGCTTAGCTTTATCCAAATATTTAGCATGGTAATAAAGTCCTACTCCACAAAGGCTAAAATAATTAAAGCAGGAGGCTTTTACCAATCCTGTTTGGATGGAAAAGTTTAAAAGAGTAAAAGCTGGAAAAAGGATTAGAACAGTAGAGAAAGGCGTACTAAAACAACAAAAAATCTAAGTTGGCAGCCATGCAAAGGATGATGGACTTCGGCATGCCTTTTTCACTTTCATTCAAGGGCAAATTGATTCCCTTAGAGCGAGCTTCTATATATGCAGATCTGAAAGACAAAGAGGGGGTTAGACTGTATTCTTTCAGAGTAGATTGTAGCAATGGACAGCTCTTAACTCTTACGTCCTACAAGACCTTAGACCACTAGTTCTACTGCAAGCAAAGAGATCCATGGCAGATTTTCACCTGACTGACTATGATGCAATCTCATGGGCAATATGTGATTGGGAAAATTAAGATCTGTTCTAGCTCTTTGAACCTATCGGTTGTTATTGGTTAAGTTGTTTTGCAGTCTTATGGTAGTGTACAGTGCATTTATTTTGAATCTTCTTCACCTAAGGTGCACATTCATTTCACTCATGTCCATTAAATTTGTTGTTAACTATCATTAAGATCTGATCTCAACCACTCTTAATTTTATTTAATTCATCCTCTCTTTTGATTGCTTATTGGCAGCTCAAGGGTTAGTTTTTTGTGTGCTAATCAAATTGGAGTCTATCGAGATCAGTTCTTTGATAACAGCATACAACCCCTAGGTACACGTGCCCCCCTGCCCTCGAACTTGGAAAAGTATCAAGTCCGGATGGAGATGCATCTAGCAGTGATGGGGCTAGATGGCATATAATTATTAGGCAGTTATGTTGGTCCAAATTTGTGTGTAAACAGGGCTTAATACTAGTTTTTGTTGACTATGATTAGCATGCAATAGATTTTTGTTAGTAGGTTGTAAAGTTTTTTATACAGGGAGATTATGGTGGTGTGCCTTAAATTGCCAAGTGTTCGATGCTTTTAGCTGATCATAGCAATAATACAGTAGGTTGCTTTGACAGCTTGGAGAATAATAGTTGTCTCTGTGTTGCTATTATGCCATTTAAGGTTGCATAATGGTGTAAATAGTCATCCTAGACTTGTTAAATGAATTTCACAAGGTGGTGTTGGGATTCAGGAAGGATTCTTGAAGGATAGGCCTGTGGGCAGAATCTTCTTGGTATTCTGTATATACAAATTTTAGTTTGGTCAGCTTTGATTGCATTTTTCTTTTCTACTGCATAGAGGAAACTTGTAGGCAGAACCTGGTCTTGAGTAAAGACCCCCATTTTCGGCTTGGATGGGAAGTATCTTAAGGATTTTGTAATTTGCGTGAATTGACTCAAACTAATACATTCTGTTCAATGCCTGGTTACTTTTTGTTTGTTGAGACTGCTCTCTGCGAAATACTATATGCTTTCTATGATGTATTTGCAAATGTCAAATTGGGGGCTACATGATTTGCAAACTTGGCAAGCTCTGACGATTACTATCATAATAGTTTTTCAGTATGTGAGAATTGATCTTTGTTTGTTATCTGCAGTTAGCACCAAGTCCCAAGTGAGTGTTCTGTTTATTGTGTTGCAATGACACTAATTATTTGTTATATCTACAATTGGCAGCATCTTGCCTAACAGATGGTCAGGGAGCAAGTACTTGTTCATCTACAAAAATGATAAACCAAGATGTGAATGAGTAAGTAGTATAAGCTACATGCCTGTGGTAAAGATAGGTTTGCATTGAAGCTGCAAAATGAATTTGTAGTGACAAGTGTTTAATTCTTTTGCAGGAGCTTCCAGATAACAGAGGCACTGCGAGCACAGATGGATGTTCAGAGGAGACTCCATGAGCAGCTAGAGGTATGATGAATATAATATTTTTCATATGTGAAGGCAAGATAGTAGTTGGATAGTGCGTCTTTGTTATGAAATCTGTCTAGACACTTGCAGTGTTTTATGTTAAAGAATTTCTTCTATTGATCAAACAGGTTCAAAGACACCTGCAACTTAGAATAGAAGCCCAAGGAAAGTACCTGCAATCTATATTAGAGAAGGCATGTCAGGCTCTTCAAGACCAAACTATAGCCTCTGCAGGTTTAGAAGCTGCAAGGCAAGAACTCTCTGAACTGGCAATGAAAGTCTCAAATGGATGCTTGAGCTCTCCTTTTGAAACTGTGAATTTTCCATCTTTACCAGAAATCCCGCAAATTCATGTCGATGAAAGTGCTTTACACCAGCAAACTCAGTTAACAGACTGCTCTGTAGATAGTTGCTTGACATCCAATGAAAGTACTCCAAAGATTCCACAGGAGGATATGCAAGCTATGAGAAATAAAAGATCAAGGCCATTGTACTGTGACAATGATGCCCTAGTTTGGGAGAACGATGTCCGTAATGATTTAAGGTTACAGGAACTCAGTGCTGCCTGCTTATCACAGGTGGGAAACGTGACTGAAGAAGAGAAGATGCCATCTGTTTCTCCTATTGAAAGCCACTCTGAAAGGAATTCTATGAAGGATGAATTTGATACAAGAATGACAAAAACAAAGGATGGTATTGGCAACCCAGCAGATAGAGAGCTCCAAAATTCACCTAAACTTGAAAGGCCTGCTGCAAGAAGAGCCACAAACCTTGTTCACGATAGAATCTCTTCACAAGTGAAGGGTGGTCCTTTTTTTCTCTAAAAAAGTGCAGATGAAAAGAAGTAAGCTGTAAACAATCTTTATTCCCAAGGCCATACGCAGCTGTTCCAGTGTTGACAGGAGGGTGAGAGTCAACTCCAATGATAAAATGCATTCTTAAAACATGGGTTTAGATTTGAATGGATTACAGACGTTTAAGCAATCAAACTTGTATGAAGCATATTGTTTTTAGTTTGCAAGACATACAGTCTTAGTCTACCTCTTATTTATATGTTTCTTTCACCTCAAATTTGCCTAAGTAGATATAAGCGATTTCATAAATTTAGTAAGGCAGTGATGTTTGGGAAGATTGTACCTCTACAAACAACTAATTTGCTAATAGAGACCTAATTTTGCAGAAGTACAATTTATACTGTAAATATAACTGTTTTAAGCCTAGTTTTCCTCCAAGATTTTGTTTGATATGAAGAATTCAAGAACTAAGCTTGAAAAAATTGTAGTAGTGTGCAGGATTTTCTTGTTATTTTACATTTTCAAAAGGCAAACTCGAAAAATTGCAGTGCAAGACTTCACAATAAGGAGAGGTTTAGTGAGCTTCCAGTTTTTCCCTTGTGATTCTAATATTTCTGGATTTTCTTCAGCCTAATCCTGCATTATTATGGAATTAAGTTGTTTATCTATTGATTCTTGTGGTCATTGTGAAAATAATTTTTTGGATTGATTGTGGATTTCACAAGTGAGTTAACATTTTTTCGAGTTTTGGGGAGTCTTATTTTCTCATATGGGCCCAATATTTTTAATGGGTAATGGCAGCTGCTTTTAAATTGAAAACATTGAAAACATGTTTTCGGCTGTGTGCAAGTTTGGGGCTTTTGTGATCTTTCAGAACTTGTGTTCTGTTGATATCAGGATGTCTTTAACAAGTATAGTTTTTATGAAGTGATGCATATGATGATGAGTTTAGGCAAATAGAACACCTGAAAAGTAAATTTGATGATGTTGGACTCATTTTGTCATTTATTTCAGTTCATTTTTTCAGCTGGGTTAGATGGCAGAAATGGATGCCTGCTTCCTTTTCTGCAATCACAGTTACTTTGGAAAGTTGTTTAAATAGCTTGGTCCCGTGGCAAGAAAAGGGTCTTCCCACCCTACTATCTATTGATTTTAAACTAGGGCATAACTTAGAACAATTTTCTTATTTTCTCAGCATCAAATCACTATTAGCATTATTTAATTACTTCTTTAAACAGTTATAAAAAAACATTCATAAGCATAAAAAAACGTAAAAAATTACAGTAGAAACATTAAGAAACCATGAGACACAAGACAGAAATTAGGCTCACAACCAGGGCAAAACCCAGAAAAGTCCTTCCTTATAAGAGAGAGAGTTTCCAGATTCATCAATACATCATAAATAACAATACCAGAATAATAGCCAAACCAGTAACCAAAATCATCATCAAGTTCCATGTCAAAATCCAACTCCCTGAAATTTCGGCCATCCTGTAATTTCGCTGGATCAGAGATGAGTGAGATCAAGTTGACGTGCTCAAATGAAGACAAATGATCTCCTTTATGTAGCCTTCAAGTGGGGGTCAGATGGGTACCCCTTAGGGGTCCTACTGACCTTAATAAATTTGGAGGCAAAATAAAAAGAATTCAATTTTTCATTTCTTTTTCAATATTAAAATACCAACAATGGCTACCATATTTTCCAACGCTCCCTTTTAGCTAGGGAGATACCTTTCATTCTCCGTCTCTGTTAGGATAAATCTTCATGACCAATTATAGGTCTCACAACCCACAACCAAAGTTAGAGATCATCAGTCTCATAATAAGGAAAGATACCTAGCATCCATCTCAAATAATCAGTCTCATAATAAGAAAAGATACCTAGCATCCATCTCAAATAATCTCCCCCACCATGTAGTATTATAGGGTAATTAATTGCACAAAATATCAAGGGTTTCACATATTTTTCCAAGTGTACATGTGGTGCAATTGATAAAATCCCCTTACCAATACGAAAATTAAACAACCTTTTTAATAATGCGACATAAAAGTAAACAATATTTTATAATAGTCCAATATTCAATTTGGTATGATAACACACTGTCCCCACATAACTCCGCATGCAAACAATTCACCGAAAATGTTCAATGATATTGCCGGATCGCAAAATACCGTCAACCCACTAGTCCTTACATAATACACAATATATTTTTATAAACATAACTCATCCTATGAACATTATAACATCCTTAAATCATTATTAACCTCGAATTCTGATGCGGCAATTGAGCTCGACCATATGAATTACAGACCAAGGTAAACAAAATCTTGTTAACTGGTTATTAATTGCCCCAAAGCATATGCAGACTTGCGCAACAAGCCTCGGACCTGACTGGAGTTTGAGGCATCCCAGGAACCCTGGAAGAACAAACCTCCAATATGGATCGAGCGATGCCCCATGCTCAACCTTCGCAGCGAACGATTAGTCATAAATGCTGCAAGGAAAAACCCGATGACAATGTGTACAAAAATATTGATTTGCTGACTTCGGTATCTCAAGAGTGGCTCTATCCTTCCTTAGAAAGCCCTTGCACAAAATTTCAAGAGTTGTAGCTTATTCATGTGATCTCCGTGCTCTAGTTGAAAAAATAGTTTTTTATTTTTTTTACTTTAAAAATGTTGAATCATCTCCCATGTTTGACATTATGATTTTGAATCCTATTGGTTCTTATAAAGTTGATTTTGGTTGTACATTTTTGTTTTGAGGCCCATTTTAGACCTCAAAATTTCTCTAATTTTGCTGACTTGTCACATAGTTGGACAGATACCTGTCAATCCATTTATTGACAAATTCTGTCTCACCATCGGTTTGCAGGTCAATTCAGTTCCCACTAGTTTGAAATTTTCTTGCCAAAATGAGCCCACAAATCAGCTATCGTGATCACTGACTATATTCTTTGGCAACCCATGTAGCCTAAAGACCTCTTTGAAGAACAATTCTGCCACTTGTTTGGCCGAGTAATCAACTGAGATGGCAAAGAAGTTTGCAAATTTAGTCAACCTATCTACTATTGTGTATATGCAGTTCTTTGCCTTATGTTTTGGGTAACCTTGTGATGAAGTCCATCGAGATGCTCTCCCATTTATGTTTTGGAATTGGCAGAGGTTGGAGTAGACCTACATGATGTGTGTGCTTAACCTTATTCTTTTGACATGTCATGCATTCCTTGGCATATTTCATCGCATCTTCCTTGAGCCCTTTCCACGAGAACTGTTCCTGAATTTGCTGATATGTCTTGAAGAACCCCTAATGTCCAGTTGAAGGAATATCATGTATAACCTTCAAAATTTTCTCTTTGAGTGTATACTTGGGAACTAGGTAACCTGTCTTTATAGTAAATGACTTCATCAAGTACTTTTAACTTGCCATCCTGGATGATTTTGTTGACTAGTGCACAAGGAAACTAGTTCTTGGCTCCTTCCAGTCCTCTGTGAGTTCCATGAGGGTGTATTTTCCCAGTTTCATGGAAAATGCATTTGCCACAATGTTCTTCTTCCCTTTCACATACTTAATGTCAAAATCGCAAGCTTGGATTTTCTTACCTATTTCTGCTGTCATTCGTTCAGGTCCCTTTGTCCCAAGAAATGAGACAAGTTGTTGTGGTTTGTCCTAACTACAAACCTATTTCCCACCAAATACTTTCTGAACTTTGCCAACGTGTGCATGATAGCCAACATCTCATTGTCATATATGTAGTAAAGTCTTTTTGTATCTTCCAACTTTCGACTTTCGAATGCGATAGGGTGACCCTTTTGCATTATGACAACATCTATTCCTTCTCCTGATGCATCACACTTTAATATGAAAGGTTGACGAAAGTCTGGAAGAGCAAATATTGGACATGAGCTCATTATTTCCTTGAGCTTGTTAAACACCTTGTTAGATTCTTTTGTCCACCCGAATGCTCCCTTTTTAGTCAAGTCTGTCAAAGGTGCGCTTAACTAGGAGAACCCTTTAATGAACTGTCGATAGTAGTTGCAATTCCCCAGGAACCCTCGTAATTCTGTCAGGGTTTTAGGTATAGGCCAATCCACTATTGCATGAATTTTGTCTTGATGAACTTGTACCCCTCTTGCGCTAATCATATGTCCCAAATAAATAATTTTGTCAACCTAGACTTGCACTTTGATGCCTTGGCATAAAGAGACTTTTCTTGCATGATGCTCAAAATTTGATCCAAATGTCCCAAATGATCATCAAATGTCTTACTGTAGATGAGAAGGTCGTCAAATAAGACCAACAAAAACTTCCTTAACTGCATGTTGAAGATGTTTGTTCATGCAAGATTGGAAGGTAGAAGGGGCATTGGTTAGTCCATATGGCATCATTAGGGGAATTTTTAGATCTAAAATGGGCATCAAAAGGAAATTGTAAAATAATAGTGGAAATAATAAAATAAGATTAGATTACATCATCAAATTTTAGAGGGAAAAAAGAAAAAAACTATTTTTTCAACTCATATTTTAAACTTATCTCCCTGTGTGTTTTCTCAAATTTCGAGCGTTAACACTAATTGGATGTAGAATTTGATTCCTCATCCAAGGAGTATTCATGTTACATACTTTTGATGGACACTGATATACGAAAAATGAGAAGAAATCACGTTTTTCATATATTTCTCATTTTTCGTGTAGTAGGGTCCATCGAAAGTATGCAACATGGTTACTCATTGGATGAAGAATTAAATTTTGCATTCAACAAGTACTGCCGCTCGAAATTTGAGTTAAACTTTAGGGAGATAAGTTGAAAATACGAGTTGAAAAAGTAGTTTTTATTATTTTTTGATCTTTTTACTTTTTTACTCAAAAAATGGTGAATCATCTCCCATGGTTGACATCATCATCTTGAATTCTATTGGTTCTTATAAAGTTTATTTTGGCTGTACATTTTTCTTAGGAGACCCATTTTAGACCTCACAATTTCTTTAATGGATCAGAAATTCAAAGTGCCCATAGTGGCATCATAATGTTGTTTTGGGCATGTCTTTCTCTCGAACCCAAATTTGATCATATCTAGATTGTAAATCGATCTTTGAAAAGTATACTGCCCCATGGAGCTCATCTACAACTCATCGATCTTGGGAATGGGATACTTGTTTTTGATGGTTTTCTTGTTGAGAGCTCGGTAATCAATATACATTCTCCATGTGTCATCCTTTTTCTTCACCAAAACTACAGGCGATGTAAACTAGCTTGAGCTGGGTCTGATATGGCCCATGGCGAACAATTCTTGGATGATTTTTTCTATCTCGTCCTTGAAATTCTTCGGATGTCGTTACAGTGTGGTGATCATAGGATTAGCTCCTTCCAATTCGATATTATGCTCAAATTCTCTTTTAGGAGACAATCCTGGAGGAATGTCACCAAACACTGAAGCATGCTTGTCCAATACTTGTTGAATATCTATCTTGTATTGTGGTTTGTCATTGTTGGTAGTTTTCTGGGTTATGACCTTGCATTTTGCGGCATATACTATATCACCATGCCTAAATAGGGATTCCATCTGCCTAACAAACACGACTTATGGGCTGCTATTGGATATGCCCCTTAATACAACCATACTGCCATTTGGTGCTTTGAATTCCATTTCCAACACTTAGTAGTCCGTTGTGTGCTTGCCCAACAAATACAACCATTGAACCCCCAATACCATGTTGAGGCCTACAAGATCTATTACATAAAAATCACTAGTAAAAGTATAGTTATCGAGAGTTACACTAAAACTTGGAATCATTCACGTGCAATCCAAGTTGTACCCATCTGCAACTATGACATCCAATCTCTCGAATTCTTCGGTTAGAAGCCCCCTTTTAGCGACTAGTGTTGCATCAATGAAGTTGTGCATGGTTCCACCATCAATTAGGGTTGTGATGCATTGTCCCTTAGCAACTCCCTTGAACCTAAAGGTGTAATACTTGGGTGTGCCCGAAAGGGTTGCAATCTTAACCCATGGTCGTGTTTTCTTTTCTTCACTGGTTCTTTCTTCATGCAGCAATTCTTCCTTGGCGCTATTAGGATTTTCTTGTTCCTTTGCTTCCTTCTGTGGTGTTTCTTCATCAGTACTTGGATTGGCCTCTTCTTCTTCTTCGTCATGAAAGAGTGTCAAAATACCCAAGGATCAAATTGCAAAGCTAAACAATCCTTCTACCAAGAGATCACAAGATGAAGAACGAAGAGAAAACACATTTCATTGCTTGAGAAAATGAGCCATACATGAACCTAATTTATAGGAACAATATAAGCTTATAGCGATATCTAGAAGATAAGACTGAAGAATCAATAGATAAGGATAAGACTAACAAAACCACTGATAAGATCACTACGTAAGCTTACAAGTTTCAATATTTATTAGAACTCTGACACTCCCACATAAGTGAACCGTAGGGAGGAAAATAAAGAAAAAAGAACACAAAGAATAGGTCCTAGCAACTAGGCCTTTTTAGGTACCCATGTACAACATTTCATAAGAAAGAAAGAAGGAAATAGAATGAAGAGATGAAGGAAGGAGGACTCAAGATGACCCTTGAAGGAAAACTTCTTTTACTCCAAGCATATGTCGTAACTGAAGAAACCTTGATGATGCCAAGGATTTTGTAAAAATATCTTCTATTTGTTCTTCAATATGTACATATTCCAGGTTGAGAACACCATCTTGAATAAGTCGACGAATGAAGTGCATATGAATCTCAATGTGTTTTGTTTGTTGATGTTCCACAAGATTTATAGAAATTTGTATTGCAGTGTTATTATCACACCATAAGAGATTAGGCTGATCCCGCTGAATGCCAAACTCAAGTAGTAACTATTGCAGCCAAAAAACTTCTTGACTTGCGAGAACTGCAACTCTATACTAAGCTTCTGCCATAGATAATGCAATTGCTGACTGTTTCTCACAGGACCAAGCAATAGGGTTAGATCCAAGACATAAAACAAATCCAGAGGTGGATTTCCGATCATCCACTGATCCAACAAAGTTAGAATCAGTGAAACCTACAAGCTCAGGAGAACTAGCAGTATACTGAATTCCAAAATTGGAAGTTCCTTGAATATATATGAGAATATGCTTTGCTGCTTTCCAATGACTCTGATGAGGATCCTGAGCAAATCTAGAGACCATCTCGACTACATAGGCAATGTGAGGTCGGGTGTGTGTCAAATAAAGTAGACTGCCAACAAGTTGGTGATACAATATAGGATCCACCTTGGGAGTGGTGCAACTAGCAATAAGAATAACACCATACTGAAAAGGAGTAGGTGAAGGCTTACATTTAGCCATGCCAAAGCGCTGGAGTAAATCAAGAGCATATTTATATTGGAGGATGGTGATTCCTTTTGATGATTGGTGAACTTGCAAGCCAAAAAAGTAGTGTAGAAGACCAATATTTGTGATAAAAAACTGTCCCATCAATGTTTTTTTAACATTTTGAATATTAGATGAAGAACTCCCTGTGAGGATCAAATGATCCACATACAGAGCTAAAATTAATAAATCAGAGCCATGTCTCTTAGTGTAGACTGCTAGATCAGTGACAAAGATTGAACCCCGAGGAAAGAAAAAAACTATCCATCTTCTCACACCAAGCTCTAGGAGCTTGTTTGAGACCATACAAAGATCGCCTAAGCATGTAGACAAGTGAATGATCTTGCAGAAAACTAGGGGGTTGCTCCCTGTAAATTTCCTCATGTAGATCACCATGAAAAAAAGCACTCTTAACATCCATATGGTGAACTGACCAACCTTGGGAGTTTGCAAGAGAAAGCACAAGACGAATATGATCCATCTTGGAGACATGAGCGGAAGTCTCAAAATAGTCAATTCCTTCAACCTGTGAAAATCCCTTAGCCAAAAGACATGCCTTATGTTTGTCTACAAATCCTTCTGCTTCATATTTGGTTTTGTAGACCCACTTGCAACAGACCAACTTGCGTACCTTTGGAAGAGAAACAAGATCCCAAGTATGATTCCTCATTAAAGAAGATTACTCTTCTATCATGGCAACTTCCCACTCAGGTTTTCCAACAACTTTAGAAAATTGTTGTGGATCCTCTGAAATAGCATGACTCAAAAGAGAGATTCTTTCAAACCGTGGTTGATTTGAGGCTAGATAACTGAAATCAACTGCATCATAGCCAAATCTACCAGGATGCTTTCTCTTATGAAAAATCCTCCTCATGGAATTATCCAGAACATGCTGCTCTTGTATGGGTTCTGAGGGTGCTGATGGGAGATTTTCTTCTAGTTGAGGATCTTTAGTAGAGATTTCTTCTTCTGCCATATCTATAAAAGAATCACAATGATTAGAAGCATAATCAACAATTGAAGATGAGGTAGTAGGGGAAGAAGATGATCCTGGACTGATATATTCATCAAAATGAACATCCCTTCGGAACAAAACTTCCTTAGAGTTAGGATCAAGGAGTTGATAAACTTTCATGTCCTCACAATAACGAAAAAATATTAATTGCTGATTTTTCTTTTCCATGGCTTTGTGTTTTTCATCTGGAATTGATGCCCAAGCAAGATTACCAAATACCTTGAAAGAAGATACATCAGTCTTCTCATGTGTCCAAGCTTCCATTGGAGTCATATTTTGAACTGCCTTATGAGGCATCTTGTTTTGATTGTAATTAGCACAATTAACTGCTTCAGCCCAAAACATAGGTGCCAAGTTCTTGGAATGAATCATGCAATTAGCCATCTTCTTAAGTGTTCTATTCTTCCATTCAGCTACACCATTTTGCTGAGGGGTGTAGGGAACGAAGTGTTGATGAAAAATGCCATGTTCTTTGAAAAAAAATTGAAATTCCTTGTTGACATATTCTCCCCCATTATATGTGCGTAGCTTATTAATGGAGCATGAAGGTTGCTTCTCAACAAGAGCTTTAAATGTATTGAAGTTTGCAAATACTTCGCTCTTGTACTTGAGAAAATACACCCAAGAGTACTGTGAAAAATCATCAATAAAAGTTAATGCATATTTGGCCCCTAAAAAAGGAGTTGAAAATGTCAGTAGATCACTATGCACCAACTCAAGAGGTATTTTTTTCCCTTGAGGCTTTCCCTTTAGGAAAGGGATTTTGGTGTTGTTTTCTAAGGGCACAACCTGCACACACTCCATCAATACACGAAACCTTAGGAAGACCTGAGACCAAATTTTGAGTGTACATATGTTACAAATATCTATAATTGAGATGACCAAATCTTTCATACCAAAGCTTACTAAATGAATCAAAATGAGCTATAAAAGAAGCAGAGGAAGGATCGAAGCAGACAAACTTATATAATATAAGAGGCATGATCAACTTGTCCAATAGAAAAAACAACTACAGGATCGTGTAGCTCTCTAATGACTACATTTGGAGAAAAATTTATAGTTTTCCCATTACTACAATGATAGATATGTTAAATGTACAATAAATCTGCATAAATTTCAGTGACTAGGAGCATATTGCTAATGCACCCATGTGTCATCTCTACAGTTCCTGATCCTAAGACTTCAAGTTGTGTAGAGTCGCCAACTGCAATTTGTGAGATGTTGCTATGTGAAGTAGAGGGAAGTAGGTCTTGACAAGGATTCATATGATGTGAAGCTCCTGAATCAAGTATCCAAGCATCTGTACATTTACACATGGCTTGGGCTTATATAGGATGTCCCTTGCCTATTGATATTGTTCTTCTTCATGGCCTCTTTTAAGGCATTTGAATTTATCCGAAATTTTGCTTCAATATGTTCCTGTTTGCCACAAAAAGTACAAATTTCATCTGTTATGGTCTTCTTCTTTTCGTGTTTTTTGTTTGTCTTTGAGGAGGATTCTCCATTCCTGGAATTTGGAGGAGAAGACTTAGTATTCTTCTTAGGCTTGGAAGGAGTCTCATGGGCTTGTGCAAAATTTTTATTTGGTTGAAATCGAGCTTTGTGCTTACATTTGGAGTTATGAGCCCCCAAATCTTGATTTGAAGAGCCAGAGATAACATCTAGATTCTTGATCTTAGAATTTCCTCGTATGCGACAATAAATAAATATCTTGAAGTAGAGCATTTGAAATTTGTCACCAAGGGCATCCCTTGATGCATAGAAGGTAGATGCAAAAAATTTCAGTGTATTTTTTCTCCTTTCCACATGCCTTTAATTGAGACAACACATACATGAATTGAGCAAGATACTCCTCAATAGAGGCATGCTCATCAGGTACTAGGGCCGATAATTTAGTTTCCAATCTAATACATGGAACTCATTGATACCTCCAAATAATGAAGCTAGTTTTCCCAACTTTCTTTGGGAGTTGAAAATTCTTCAAGATGAAATAATAGGTTGTCTAAAACATGCAACCAAATCAGTGCCATTGCTTCATCTAGTCTATTCTTGTAGGAAAATATTTGAACTTCTTCTATAAAATTCGACTAGTTTTCACTTAATGTTTGCCATAGCCCCTTATATTGCAACAATTGTTTCATTTCCCTTTTTGAGGTATGATAATTGTACGAAGTAACTCTATTAGCCTCAACTCCGAGATAATTTCAAAACCCCAATTGAGTACAAGAGAATTCCTAAAAAAAAACTTGCCCAAATCTCTTTTTACCAAGTGAAAAAATTGCCAAGAATTTTTGCTAGAAAAATGCCTTTTTACCCAAAAAAAGTTCTCACTTATTCTTTTAACCCGGGAAAAAAACTTTAGCTGTAAATAAAATTTTAACTATATTTTTTCTTTCCGAAAGTGGAAGAATTAAGATGAGAAACACATGGAAAACCTTGTCAATTTTCCTTTTTATTCAAGATGTTTTTCTCTTTTTTTTTTATTACGCCTTATCCTTTTTTATGTGGATTGGAAAAATGCCTTTCTCCAATTTTTTAAAAAATGTGGGCAAATTATAAACAACCTTTCTCCTTTTTCTGAAAATTTTATGCGGGAAAACTTAAGAAAAACGCAAATAAATTACCACTGGTTGTTGAAAGAATCTACATGCACTGTAAATGCGTTGCTGCAATCTATAATATGACTCTGTCGTTTCAGATCTGGACAATTACAACACTTCCACCACTCACTTGAAACACCACGATTACAAACAACTGAAAAAATCTGGAATTTCACTATAATCGAGTGGATGAAAAATGTCTACACAAATGTGAGATTAGAAAATGAAATATCCTCACTTACACGTTGCCTTGAAGGTTAGCAAAATCCAAACAGATCTAGATCGAAAAATGGATCTTGAAATGTTTAAAATAGATCTTAAAAAAAGAGAGAAGGTAGCTCACAGTTAAGATCTGACACCATGAAAGCGTATAAAAATATCCAAGGATCAGACTACAAAGCTAAATTATAATCCTTCTACAAAGAGCACACAAGATGAAGAACGAAGAGAAAACACACTTCATTGTTTGAGAATATGAGCTATACATGAACCTAATTTATTGAAACAATATAGGCTTCTAGCGATATCTAGAAGATAAGACCGATGACTCAATAGATAAGGATACGACTAACAATGAATCTGATAAGATCATTATGTAAGATTACAAGTTTCAATATTTATTGGAACTCTAACACATTCTCAAAGAGTACTTCAATGTAATGAATCTTCCTCTTTCCTAAACAACGATGTGTAGGTTCCCATGGTTCCCTGCAAATAAACATAGTTTTTTTTATGCTTAGTTCACTTCGAGTTTCCTCATCTAGTTGGTCCCTCTTGGGCCCATAATTTTGGGAAGACTTCATCTCCTTATCTTTTGGAGGAATGACAGGCTTGAATGGAGACTTAGCTTTAGCATCTGCATTTCCCATGTTTCGAATCTTCTTGATGGCTTCTTGAAGAGTGGCAGGATTGAATTCCTTGACAAATCCTTATAGGGGCTCAGCGAATGTTTCCGTGAAAATAATAACTAAGCACTATTCAGATATATCTGTTACCATAATTGTGATGTGTTCAAATTCCACGATAAACTCTTCATGTGACTTTGCTTGTTTATGTAGTGCTAGTTCTCTAAAGTGGATTTCTAGGTTCTTTCGATGGAATCTTTCTATCAGTCTTTGTGTAAATTATTCATAAGAAGTGATGTTGGCATATCCCATAGTCACTAGACCATGATACCACCACTCTTGTGCTTCCCCTTCTAAATATAATGTGGCAAATTGATTGCATTTGCTTGGACCATAGGATTGAGCCCGAAGTAGGTGTCTAATTTGTTCACCTAAGCCCTTGTCGTACTTTTAGATGATACATCAAATGACAGTAAATCAAGTTTACTCACCTTGCGAGCTAATTCTCAATTAAGTTGTTTTTGAGGTCTATTCATGTATCAAAATTTGCTATACTCGTTGAAGGTCATTAATGCTCGAGTATTTTCTTCCAATCTTGCATAATCCTTAACATAATTGTTAAGGAGTTGATTTGGCTCAACTGCTTCTTGGCTGCTGGCACATGATTATTTGTCAATTGTGGTAGAAGTGGTCTACTATTTTTTCTGTATTCTTGGTGGTTGGGCAGACAAGGATTATGGTTTCCACTTCCCTCCGTGGTAGTTCTATTGGTGGCAACGAAATTTGGCTGTCTTGTAAGGTGAGTGATCAACATTGCGATCTGTTGCTACCCTGGGTCAATACCCGTGCTTTCTGTCACTGCGCTTGAATCATTTGTTTCCCTTGATGATGCAGTTGTTGGTGCAGCTACTGTTGTCCCTATATCAATTCCTGAAGTAGAATACTAGGGTCATGTTCTCCTTGACCTTTCCTATCTCCCATGGCAGAATGATGGGTATTCCTATTTTTCCTTCCAGTGACATTGCTTGTATTTGTAGGAAGCATGGATGACTTATATACTCACAGCTAGAGGATTATAGCACTCTAATACCACTGTAGTATTTTAGGGTAACTAATTGCACAAAAATATCAAGGGTTTCACATACTTTTCCAAGTGTACATTTGTCGCAATTGCAATTAATAAAATCCACTTACTGAAACTAAAATTAAAAAGCCCTTTTAATAATGCGACAAAAAGGTAAACAATATTTTATAACAGTCGAAGATTCAATTCTCTATGTGTTGTATCCTCCTCTTTTTTTCCTTTCCAGTATTTATGCTGCAGAGGAAGACTTGTTTTTGTATATAGGGAGCTATTGAAAAATTAAAAAAGACAAAAGAAAAAGGAAGAAAAATAAAAAACAAGAAAAAGAACAACGTAAACTTTGAAATGGGAACTTGTTGAAGCCTCGAAAATCGCTGCTACAACATTGGAGATAACCACCCGGTCCGAACCTTAATACAACTCCCTTTTGATTTATGATAGTGGCTTCGACTGGTTTGATTAGGTCCAGCTACCTACTCCCTATCGCTTATTAGTTTATGATGTATCTTTATCTACCAATAGACAGGGATATCAGATCAATTCTTCTTACTGATTGGGCAAGAGAATGACCCTTAAGGTGATTTGGGTTCAGCCAAACCACAACTAATATTTTGCCTCTTTGAGAAGAGGACTTAAAAGAATATAGAAACTTAATCTAAATGATAATTTATTCTATAATGCAAGCAAAAAAAACTAATCTAAATCCTATCTCAATTAGGTAGACATAGATCTAACTCAACTAAGAGCAAAATAATTAAATGATGAGAATTTAAATATGTTTGGCTTTTAATTAATGTCAAGCTAATGAAGAAATTCAATTAGCTCACATTTGTGAATACCAAAACACATTCTATTGAGACCATTTGACTAAAATAATAAATCAACAACACTCCGGAAGAAATTCACAAAAAATGATATCGATTATCAAATCAATCGTTTCACACTAAGCTAATAATATGTGGAAGAAATTCACAACACATTACTATTTAATAAATTAGTTTTATAAGATGTATCTTTGAAAAGAATGTTTACTCAGTAAATTTAGGTTAATTTTAAAAACATAGATACATAACAATTTGAGACAAATTATCCATATCAAAATAAATGCATAAACATGAATAAAATGAAACAACAATTTTATTTAAAAAAATGAAACTGGTATTTGATACAGAAATTCCAAAAATACCAGTTAATTTAATCTACTTCTCTGATCCTGGCCTCTAACAGTACTTTACATTACTTGAATTTCTGCTTTCAAAACTAGAGCTCCAAAAATGCAAACTCTGCCTATCATGCATAACTCAAGATAAAAAGAAAAAACCCTCAATAATGTTCAGATCTGAAATTTTCTCTAAATTCCTATTACAGAAATGCTTTTAGAAGTCTGGAATTGCAAAGTAGAGCAGCCACATTTACATTTTGCAATCTACAATTTATAATCTTTCCAAAAGTATTTTGAGAAGAGAATTTTTTGAAGAAAAATCTACCCAATCCCATTTTAATTGCTCAAAAATTCCAGTCTTTAATTGCTGGAGTCTTCTCATTGATTCAAATATTTTTCCTCAATATCCCTTCTATTGTTTTTCCTGCAAAAATAAATTAAAATGAATTAATATGCAACAATAAAATCCAAATATTATTTCTAGCATTAAAACAAATCCAATCAAATTCTATTTAAATAAAATAAAATAAAATTTGAGCTTCTTATTTGATACTAATAACAATTTTAATTAACCAAGGATATTATTGATGCATGAATATGCAATTAGAAGAGGCTAGGCAAATGAAAATGAAGAAAACAAAACTCAAAAAATTGATTTATTTTAGAAATTCGGAGCTTGATCTTCTGCCTGATTTTTGACCCAATAAATGATCAAACCTGTTAGTGAAACCTCCTCAGAAATGTTCTCTTTGATTTTCTCTTTCTAATGAGTCATCCTGGGCCTCATTTGGCCAAGTAAAACTCAATCTATAAGCCTCCAAAGTTGCTAAGTCAAATCTGATATAAATCTGGAAATTCTGTTGTTAGGCTTTAAAAAATCAGATTTTAATTAAAAATCTAATCCTAAATTAGATTCTAATTATCTAATAGCTAATCCTAATTTAATTGTTAATCATAAATTAAACTAATTATTTCAATTAATATTAATCTAACTAATTAATATAATTAACTATTTATAAACAAATTAATCTAATTAATAATAAATTTAATTAAATTAATTATATTTTAAATATTAATTAATTTAATCAATTTAAAATTAATTATTTTAAATATTTAAATATTAAATTAGTTATTAAACTAAAACTAAACTAACACTTAACTTATACTAAACTAAAAACTATGCTATACTAAACTAACACTAAGTTCATTCCACTTAGACCTACCAACTAACATTACGTAACCTTAATATTACTTTTAATTTAAAATAATATTACATACCACTTAACTTAACTAACCTACTTACATACCTACCATTTAAAATAACACTATAACTCTTATCTCAAACTAATGTTATGACTCTTACTATTAAACTAACCTACCTACCACTAACTTAAAATAACATTACCACTAACATATGCTATTTAATATAACTTCATCACATCGTATAAGATATGAGTTCTAACAAGCTCAATCACATCTCATGAAATTAACTTCATCGCATCGGAGTTATATAAGTCATTGCATCAGAGATATAATGAATCATCGCATCGCATGAAATTAATTTCATCGTATCGGAGATATAATGCATCATCGCATCGCATGAAATTAATTTCATCGTATCGGAGATATAATGCATCATCACATTGCATGAAATGAAATAAACTCAATCACATCGGGTTTTTTAATAATTCATCGCATCGCAACAAATGAACTCAATCACATCAATTTTTTTTTTTAGAGTCATCGGAGCATTTAAAAAATGCACCCGATGTATTTCTCCAATGCAATGTAATTAGAAATCTTTAATGCAATTAAAAAAAATATATATATTTTTTTATTTTTTATTTTTATTTTTAAATATATTTGTTTTTTAATATAAAATTTTAATTTAATTAAATTAATTATATTTAATATAATAATTAATTTAAAATTGAATATTGAATATTAGTTTTTTTTTTTTTTTCATTTTAATGATGTTTAAATTAGATTATGAATTTATCTAAAATGATGATTTGCTTAAATAAGCTACAACCACTCTGATATTTTAGATTTTTCAGATTTTTCGAGTTTAGTAATTTATTTGAAAATTGGAGTAAATTATCGAAATCCCGATGCTTCGTTATTTGGCTGTATAAGTAAAAAAATAAAAATATTAGTCATAACTGACTATGGGTTAATATTTTAAACTAAATGCATTATTGAAATAATTTTAAAAAAATGAAATATTGTACATTTTACGTATTTTCTAACCCAGACGACATAATTGTTTATACATCAAAGGAGTGCTATTTACAAACCGGTTGACCAAATGAGACGAAACAAGCGTCAATAGGAAGCTTATAAAAAATCGATTTCAACCAAACAATCAAAACAAGAATCTAAAGAAAATGAAAAATTAACAAAATCATAGGATAATTGACTTAATAAAAATCATAAAAGGTGTTTATCCAAAAATTTTATAGAAAGGGTCTCCATTATTTGATGTGAACAAGTTAAAAATGGTGGGTTGTTGTACCGTACAACAATTGGCGATTCACTGGAAGAAAAAATTATCTCTGTTTGATATGAATGAGACTTTCTCAAAATTAAAGTAAAAATAATTAAAGAAGAGAAAATTATTTTTGGAATGCTTGACTAGGTTTATTAGTCTGAATAAAAACAACAATCATCTTACTGTAATTTTCTTGAAATTCCTCATAAATTAAAATATTTCATAACTCTATATCAGTCCTTAATTAGTTGTAGAGATAAAGCAGGGGTCACTTTACAGCTTAGCTTTTAAAATGTACTCATTTGTCACAGGTAGAGCCACTGCTGCCAGCAAACATCTATAGTCTCGACAGCGTTACCTTTTAATCATCAATGATTCAGAATCCTATCTATTTAAGAATTATTGACCTAGAGATAAATCCATTTATATATGCTTATTTTTTATTTTTTATTCTTAAAAGCCATTGTCCTGGTTTGGTAGCCAGATAGTTGACAATGCCATTCACTGGTTATAATTGGACTGAACAAGCTGGCTCATGATGAGACCCCTTGTCTTACAATTGTTTGCAATTATAAGCCATTACCCTGGTTTGTTTAGCAGTGTTGGTAATGTCAGCCTATTTTTCCCTTATGATTATGGTAAGCACGCTCGTGATTAGACCTCTTATCTTTTAAGTTTTAAATATATTTTTGGTTTACACTCTAGAAAAATAAAACTCTTTTAAATAGAGAGAATCATTAACTCCTTAAGAGTTCAAAACGACAATTTCAGAGTTAAAAGTGCTTTGCTGTAAAGTGTCTTTACTTGATTAAAAATAAATTTTCTTGAATGATAATAAAATTTTGAAAGATCTTAATAAAATATTGAAATCTCAAAATGATTACAATTTTGATGAAAAATAAAATTTCCAGATTTCATGATACTTCGTCAACTTCTCTTGTTTTGTAATCTCTTCCTTAAGTATGTCTAATTTTATAATAAGAAAAACAAATTTTGCTAAGAGATTTAAGAAAAAGCTAATAGGAGACTATTAACAATTTTTTTCCTATGTATGCCAATCGTTGTTAGCTAACAAGAAGGTTTTCCATATAAATCATGGCAAAGTCACCAAAATCAAAACTGAAAACCAAAGGAAAAGAATTCTTAAGCTAAAGTGAGAAAAGAAATCAACAAATCAAAATAAAAATGAAGAAATTTAAAAGTGGAAAGGTAAATCCAAGTTTTGAAATACAAACTCTAACAAGAATGTTTATACCAATGTCTCAACACATGAAGTAAAAGAAAATAATCAAGTAATCATTCCTTCTTACGTCGAGATCTAGAAAAATTATACCTTGCAGGGTTGTAAATGTTTTAGGCTTTAGATAGTAGTGATCATAAAATTCAGCCACAATGAAATTTTTTTGTCTGATGTCAATCTTCTTGTTTTAAAGCATTATCTTAATCATTTTCTAATAAAAGGAATGCTTTAAAGAAACAGATTAAAGGTTCAGAAACTTCCTAGTGTCGCTGTTTCAATGAAGACTATCGCTGCTTCTTGAAATAAAACCAGGAGAAGAGCATAGGGCTTCCAAAATATGATTTGACAGATGATTGAAAGCTTTTATGAAGAGCTACAAAACAGATTCAAATATCAACATAATTTGAAAAACAAAGCTGAAACTAAAATCATGAAATGGAAATTAATGAAAGTGGGTGCATGGATCTTACCATTGGATAATTGCATTTGATCTTACCTGAAGATATCAATTTCTCCAATATTAGCTGACTTTTTCTTTTAATTGACATTAAAAATATGAAGAAGACAAACTAACCAAAATCCTATAACCGAAAATCATTATTTTGATCTTATTTAAACTAAAGCAAGTAGTAAAATGTAAAAATGGAATGTTTTGTTTTCAGGGGAGTCGAATTTAAAACAAATGCATCAAAAATGAGATTGAGAATTTGCAGTGATGAATGTTCTCTAAATATTATAAGTTTTATACAAATTCCATGATTTTATAAATTGTTTAGATTTAAAACCAAATTTAAGATAATGAAATTTAAATTAGAGAGGTCTTGAATTCCATATTTAATTATGAAATTATTTAAAACTGAAATATATGAGAAATCAAAAGGATTTGAATATGTTGAAAATTTGTCATCAATCGCTTTAGTATCATAGCGGTTACCCAAGATTTCTTTAAATTAACACAATACCTTATCGGATGATGCGTATTGCATGTAGAGGTATGCGTTGGAGTTTATCGCATTGGGGGTTACAGTAGCGAATTGCTGATATGAGATCATGTGAAAAGAGTATGTGTGATGCGATGGAGAGATCATATCATTGAAGAAATGTTATATTTAGGATCGGGGACAGTCATGTTGCAAATTACACATCGCACAATGCATCTCACGATTTTTACTTTGCACATTGCATATTGCGCATTGCAGAGTTGGAATAATGAAATTACCATGAATAAAAATGCGATAAAGCGATTGCGATATTGGCAATGCGATGGATGATTTCGGCATTATGATATGAGCATAAAAAAAATGTGATGAGCGATATCAATATCGACATATCGGAATATTGGAAAATAATCATATCAGAAATGCCAATGTGATTCTTGCAATAATAGCGATGCGATGGATATAATAATCGGTGATGAGTGAAGAGTGAAAATCGATGAGAAATCGACGACTAGTGAAAGTGATAGCAATGAGAAATCGACGATGAGTTATCGCATTGCAACTTTTAAAATGAGCGCACAAGAATGTATTCAATTTTCCTCCTGATTTGCGATTGGACTTATCGCATCGAAGGTTTTTTAAAATTAACCCTTGACTGATGAATTTAATAATTTGCGATTGCGATTTGAAAATTATCGCATCGGAGTTTTTGCAAATGAATATATTAGAATGTGATTTCCCCGATTTTCGATTGCCGATTGGGTTCATCGCATCAGAACTTTTCAAAAGGAAGGATTAACATTATGTTTAATGCGCTTTTGCGATTAGATCTATCGCATCAGAACTTTTGCGATGAAAAAAAAAACTTTTGAATTCATCCCAATGCGATATGTGATTTTGCAAATGAGGTAACACATTGAAGGTCTTGTATCAGAAATATGAAAATCAAGTTGAAACATTTTAGACATGAATCTTACTATACTTTAAAAAAAATAAAATTTCAATTGGGTTTTCTAATGAATAAAAGTAAAGTTAAAGAATGCTCAAATTCTAATGAATCACAAAATAAAATTTCCCTGAACCTGTTGCAAATTTGAAATGGGTTTGATACTTACTTCAAGTTTTGAAAACAAATGAAAACCTGCAAATAAAACATAACAAGAATTAAAAGTAAACTAAGGAAAAGAGAAACCATTAATAGATGAAATTGAACTTGTAAATGTGTACCTGGAAGGAAATTGTCTATAAACTTACATCATGAATCTTCGAATTTTCCTTCGATTTCTCAAAATTCTAACTTTGTTCAAACTCATCTTATTATTTATTCTAAATTGGAGTATGCAATGAGCTTAAATAAAATATTTTTATTCATGTTCAGGAAATCTGAAACTCATAAAATTCACCAGAAATAAATATGAAAATAGGCTTCCCTTTGAATTGCAACAACAATTTATTTCCTCTGCTCATTCCGAATTAACTTGAGAAAAATCTGTATTGTTATAGTGACTGTTTAAAAATTCCTTTAGTAAATAAATATGATGCGTATTGCGGCATCAGATAATAAACTAAAGATCAGGATGGGATGAAGCCACTAATTGTGGAAAAATATCAACACAGATTTGAATGTGTGCACACAGCAAAATGGACACCCTCAAGGTCATTTTAACAAATTTCGAAGAAGATAATATGAACTTCATGTGATCATAACGAAAGGTTAGACTGAATAATAATGATTAAATTGGAATTAAGCTTATAATAGACAGTCATATCTTTGATGGGATAATGAGATCATGAAGCTTTATATTCTCAAAAACCTTTTAACAAATAAATTTCAGAAGAAAATCATATAAAGATATTTCGAAATAGAGAAAAGTAGGTTTGAGGTGATTGGTGCCAAGTGCAACTTCAATTGAATTTAGTCAAGCCATTTTTCAAAATAAGTAGAGTAGAGATATTGCTGCAATAAATTTTGATTTAAAAATGAGAAGCAAGAATTAGAAATTTTCTGATAAGAGACAAATATTTCCCTGAACATGTATATGATATAAGAAGGCCTGATTGTTCGCTTTATTTTTATCTGCAAAACTATAAATTAACTACATAAAACAAATTAACTAAATTAATTCTACTTCTATTCTAACCATATACATAAAAATGACTAGGTATAGTCATATTTCCAATGTAAGCACTCTCTCATTTTAATTCCTGCATATATGTACAGTTCAAATGTTAGTAATAAAAATACAAATCTAATTGAACTAAGAAAATTAAATCTATAATCAGAATGTACAGTTATTATTAACACCTTATTTTCAATCACCTTCTTTTGAAATGTCTTTTTCAATTGAATTCCAATTGGATCATAAAAATATGGATGGGTTTCTATTAATGATTGGAAAATATTTAAAAGAGGAGATGACAGGCTAGATTGTGGATATGAGTTTTTAAATTCAAAGGCCTGAAAAAAATTGTTAGCGTTATGTGTAAGTGTTAAACTATTAACAATTTTCCATGAAAGAAAACTTTCCAAACAATTTTCAAATGGGCTAATGAAAAATGGAGGGAAATCTGTCAAATAAGATGGAAAATTATCAATTGGATTAGACATCTGGCTAGATTGTAAAAATACATTCTCTTGTTGACACTGCCTTTGGGAAGATAGAAGCTTTTGATAAAACATTAGCATTGATTGAAATTGAAATATTAATAGCTTTTGATGTTCATGATTATAATATGAAACTTCAATTTCCCAATAAGGCAATGTATCAATTGAGTGTTCACTATTAAAGTGCTCAATATGCCAGCGTAGAGTGCCAAAAATTTAAAAAATAAAATCAGAAGACAAATCTAAATTTGAACAAAATAAGCGTGAAAAAAATATTAAAGTGAAATCACTATTGGTACAACTAATGTTACAACACAATTGGAATTGTTTTGAAATAATTTTTTTTTCACAAGGATTGGCGAGAATAATGAAATTTGAATAATTGTCAATTCCAACTTGTGAATTAAAAAAGAGAACTATGATTATGATCAGGAATGGGATTTTGATCATGATATGAATCATAAATTGAAATGTTTTCTTGAATGGTGAAATCATGAAGATAATTTGCTGCTCCAAAATGAGGATTGGTTGGAATAATTTCTAAATTGAAATGATCCTCATTCACATATGTTATTTGAATTTTATCATGAGGATTCTCTTGAGAAGAACAAAAATCAGTATCTTTAATATCAGAGTAATTATCATAAATGACTTCACAATATTCTCTAGAATTCCCTTCGATCTTGTCCAATATATCAAAACAAGGAGGAATAAAAAAATCTTTTTCATTAATGACAAAAGAATGATCAATAATTGTTTCTCTATCTTGATAAAAAATTATTGGTAGTTCATTTAGATCATCCTCTTTATTTTCTGAAATATCATTAATACCAAGAGGGGAGGAATTACCAACATTAAAAATATCAGGATAACGAGAAAAATGAGAATCAGAAATAATGAATTCAAAATTTTATCTATTCGAGAAATATTGTGTGCTCTGTTCACTATAAATTTCGGATTCTAGATCATTCATTTGTATACTCATACTTTCTTGAAGAAGGCTGCTTTGCTGCTCTGTTTTCAGCATTTGTTCATCATGAAAAAATTCAGAAATTTGTACAGTAGTTTGCATTTTATTATTCACTTTGATTGCTGCTTGCACTTGTTTATTTGTGATATGATTTTCTGAATTTAATGCAGACGAATTTCCATATATCAAGACAACCCTTTCTCCAAAATTGATGCTATTGTCTTCTTGCATTTGAATTGAAATATTTTCCAAGCTTTGTGAGACCACTTCATCATAATTTATTTGCACATTGATATTGGAATTCTCATTTATATTAGAAGGAGATGGGACAAAGCTTGAACTAATTTTATATGGATTGGGAATGGGAGGAAGAGAGAAAATATATTTAAACCAATCTAATGATTCTTCTTCTGTAGGTTTATCTTCATCTTTAAATCTTAAACAATTCAAATGAAATCGAATATTAAAATCTCTAACAGACTCATTTTCAAATCTTCGTAGATATTCAATTTCATCGCATGCCTGTTCATAATCGTATCCGCCAAATTTACAAATGAAAATTGTAATAAATTGATCCCAACTATGAATTGAGGCAACTGGAAGAGTTCTACACCAATTTCTAGCTTTTGCTGCAAATGTGAGAGTAAAAATTCTGCATAAAATGCCTTCATCAATTCCTTGAAAATCATAATTTGAAACATTTTGAATAAATTGAAAGACATGATTAAAGGAAGAAGAATTTTTCTTACCATTAAATTTTACCTGAGACAAGAGTCTTACCACTTCGGGTAGAGTATTGGAAGATGCACGTCCATGTATACAACTCCAAATTGGAAGTTTAAGAGGAGCCATCATAATAAAAATGAAATGTTAGAATTCAAAGACTCTAAAGTAAAACATGTTTCAGGCCCTCCTTCTAGTGCCAAAAATGTTGAAGCCTCGAAAATCGTTGCTACAACATTGGGGATAACCACTCGGTCCGGACCTTAATACAACTCCTTTTCTGTTTATGATAGTGGCTCCGACTGGTTTGACTAGGTCCAGTTACCTATTCCCTATCGCTTATTGGTTTATGATGTATCTTTATCTATCAATAGACAGGGATATCAGATCAATTATTCTTACTGATCGGGCAAGAGAATGACTCTTAAGCTGATTTGGGTTCAGCCAAACCACAACTAAGATTTTTCCTCTTTGAGAAGAGGACTTTAAAGAATATAGAAACTTAATCTAAATGCTAACTTATTCTATAATGCAAGCAAAAGAAACTAATCTAAATCCTATCTCAATTAAGTAAACATAGATCTAACGCAACTAAGAGCAAAATAATTAAATGATGAGAATTTAAATATGTCTGGCTTTTAATTAATGTCAAGCTAACGAAGAAATTCAATTAGCTCACATTTGTGAATACCAAAACGCATTCTATTGAGACCATTTGACTGAAATAATAAATCAACAACACTCCGGAAGAAATTCACAAAAATGATATTGATTATCAAATCAGTCAAGCCAATAATTAAACAACAATATGTGGAAGAAATTCACAACACATTGCTATTTAATAAATTAGTTTTATAAGACAGATTCTGAGTAATGTTTACTTAGATATCAGAGTTTAATTCTTAAGAACATAAATACATAACAATTTGAGACAAATTATCCATATCAACAGAAATGCATAAACATGAATAAAATGAAACAACAATTTTATTAACATAAAAATGAAACTGGTATTTGATACAGAAATGCCAAAAATACTAGTTAATTGAATCTGTTTCTCTGATCCTGGTCTCTAAAAGTACTTTACATTACTTGAATTTCTATTTCAAAACTAGAACTGCAGAAATGAAAACTCTGCCCATCATGCATAATTCAAGATATAAAGAATAAATCCTCATTAATGTTCAGATCTGAAATTTTTTCTCCTTCCCATCTACAACTCTAAATTCCTATTACAGAAATGTTTTTAGAAGTTTCGAATTGCAGAGGAGAGCCGCCACATTTACATTTCGCAATCTGCAATTTATAATCTTTCCAAAAGTATTTTGAGAAGAGAATTTGTCGAAGAAAAATCTGCCCAATCCCATTTTAATTGCTCAAAAATTCCAGTTTTTAATTGTTGGAGTCTTCTCATTGATTCAAATCTTTTTCCTCAATATCCCTTCTATTGTTTTTCCTGCAAAAAGAAATTAAAATGAATTAAGATGCAACAATAAAATTCAAATATTATTTCTAACATTAAAACAAATCCAATCAAATTTTATTTAAATAAATAAAAAGGAAATTTGAGCTTCTTATTTGATGCTAATAACGATTTTAATTAACCAAGGATATTATTGATGCATGAGTCTGCAATTAGAAGAGGCTGGGCAAATGAAAATGAAGAAAACAAAACTTAGAAAATTGATTTATTTTAGAAATTTAGAGGTTGATATTTTGCCTGATTTTTGACCCAATAAATGATCAAATATGTTAGTGAAACCTCCTCAGAAATGTTCTCCTTGATTTTCTCTTTCTAATGAGCTGTCCTGGGCCTCATTTGGCCAAGTAAAACACAATCTATAAGCCTCCAAAGTTGCTAAGTTAAATCTGATATAAATTTGGAAATTCTGTTGCCGGGATTAAAAAAAATCAGATTTTAATTAAAAATCTAATCCTAAATTAGATTCTAATTATCTATTAGTTAATCCTAATTTAATTGTTAATCATAAATTAAAATAATTATTTAAATTAATATTAATCTAACTAATTAATATAATTAACTATTTATAAACAAATTAATCTAATTAATAATAAATTTAATTAAATTAATTATATTTTAAATATTAATTAATTTAATCAATTTAAAATTAATTATTTTAAATATTTAAATATTAAATTAGTTATTAAACTAAAACTAAACTAACACTTAACTTATACTAAACTAAAAACTATGCTATACTAAACTAACACTAACATTCCACTTAGACCTACCAACTAACATTACGTAACCTTAATATTACTTTTAATTTAAAATAATATTACTTACCACTTAACTTAACTAACCTACTTACATACCTACCATTTAAAATAACACTATAACTCTTACCTCAAACTAATATTATGACTCTTAATATTAAACTAACCTACCTACCACTAGCTTAAAATAACATTACCACTAACATATGCTATTTAATATAACCTCATCGCATCGTATAAGATATGAGTTCTAACAAGCTCAATCGCATCGCATGAAATTAACTTCATCGCATCAGATTTATATAAGTCATCACATCGGAGATATAATGAATCATCGCATCGCATGAAATCAATTCATCGTATCGGAGATATAATGCATCATCGCATCGTATGAAATGAATTCATCGCATCGCATGAAATGAAATAAAATCAATCGCATCGGGTTTTTTAATAAGTCATCGCATCGCAACAAATGAACTCAATCGCATCGGTATTTTTTTTCGAGAGTCATCGGAGCTTTTAAAAAATGCACCCGATGTATTTCTCTGATGCGATGTAATTAGAAATTTTTAATGCGATTAGTTTTTATTTTTTTATTTTTTTGTTTTTTATTTTTTAAAATATATTTGTTTTTTAATACAAAATTTTAATTTAATTTAATTAATTATATTTAATATAATAATTAATTTAAAATTGAATATTGAATATTAGTTTTTGTTTTGTTTTCTTTTCATTTTAATGATGTTTAAATTAGATTATGAATTTATCTAAAATGATGATTTTCTTAAATAAGCTACCGCCACTTTGAAATTTTGGATTTTTCAGAATTTTCGAGTTTAGTAATTTATTTGAAAATTGGAGTAAATTATCGAAATCCCGATGCTTCATTATTTGGGTGTATAAGTGAAAAAAAATAAAAATATTAGTCATAATTGACTATGGGTTAATATTTTAAACTAAATGCATTATTGAGCTAATTTTAAAAAAATGAAATATTGTACATTTTACGCATTTTCAAACCTAGACGACATAATTGTTTAGACTTCAAAGGAGTGCTATTTACAAATCGGTTGACCAAATGAGACGAAACAAGCGTTAATAGGAAGCTTATAAAAAATCGATTTCAACTAAGCAATCAAAACAAGAATCTAAAGAAAATGAAAAATTAACAAAATCGTAAGATAATTAATTGACTTAATAAAAATCATAAAAGGTGTTTAGCCAAAAATTTTATAGAAAGGGTCCCCATTATTTGATGTGAACAAGTTAAAAATCGGGGGTTGTTGTACTGTACAACAGAACTATAAATTGAAAATGGAAACTCTAGCCAAAAAAACCCCAAAAAACATGAAAAACGACCCAAAAATGAAAAGGGTGTATTCTAGAACGAGGTTATTTTTTTCAGTGTAAATTTGCAACATTATTAAAATATGGCAGTAAAACCAATTTTCATGTGCCAAAAATGGAAAAAAGCACACATTGTTTGGTGCTAGAATACTATTTTCATTTTCTGGGTACAATTTCAACCTATTTTTAGTAATGGTGTTAAATATAAAATAATGTCATTTTAAACACATTAAAATTCTAATCATTTTTATACAAGTCAATTAACATATAATATCATAACACTAAAAATCCCTAAAATTCTAATTGTTTTCAACCATAATGTTAAAGATAAAATATATTTCACAAATTTTCAACCATAGAATAAAAAATATTAACTTTAAAAATATTTCAACCATGATATTATGAACAAATTATATGACTAAAATAACCCAATGAAACATAAATGATTTCTCCAAGTTATTATTGCATTATCAATATTTTAGACAAATGAATTCATTATAATTAAAACAATTCAATCCAAAAAACATAAAAATGACTCATAACTTAAAATATCATTTTCATTGCTCAATGCAAACATCATTTATATCAATTGTCTTACATAATTATTCAAAATCACTGATATTTTCTTGCACACCATCAGAATTCACATCTTCAGATGAATGACTCAATGCAGATGAAGATGTTCCATATTCTTCTCTTTCATCAACTAGTGCCCCATCTGAGTCAACATGCATGCCCACCACTTAAGGTTTCAAAATTCTTGTAGATCTACGACTAGGTTCAACAGAATGCCATCTCAAAATTGTTTCTTGTGGTAGCAACCACTTAAGAATCTCTATCATTCTGAAGTGAAGAGTTCCTCTCTTTGTTAAATTGAAGTCATAAACAAGTATGTCAACTTCCTCCAATTTTAAGAGGTCTGTGCGGCGACGATTTCTATTTGTACCCTTTTATTTTTCTCTTTCCGCCAATTTTTTTATCAACTACCATCTCTAGCTTGTACACACCATTGAATGGGTGTGTGTTTGTGGCATACCAATGTACTTCAACACTTGTAACATCCTCATTTTCTGTAATCAACTTTATAACCTTGGCAACCCATAATGGATAGCCACGTTAATCTTCATGTGCTAAGACTGAGATCATGCAACCCTCCTTAATATCCTGTATTGAACCTCTGTAAAGGTCTTCCATGGCTTCACATTGTGCACGAGATCTTCTGGAACCAATATATATTTGTTTTTCCTCCACCTATGTAGAATTAATAATACCATGTGATTGTTTTTGTTCAAGAATGCTTGTTTCCTCCTGTTCATTTGACACATTTGTGGCCAAATAAATGGAATATTCAAAAGCATATCTTCATTTGCTGGTCTTGAAAGGATATCACTCTGATAATTGAAAAATGACTCCCACCAAACTGAATATACAAAATCAAAGTACTCATATGTATACCTAATGGTTTTTTTAATTTCTTCTAGGCATTCAGAATAATCTATATCTCTCTTTTGCACTCGTGCATTACGAACTTAACTAACTAATTGTAATAACAATATATTTGACGCCAATATTGGATGATATAGAATGAACTTCAAAAATTCCAAACCTAATGATGGCCCCCATTCTGCAGTCGTTGAATACTTCTTGCTCCATATAAGTGTTTCCCCATCAATTTGTTTGATACGAAAATGATGTTGGAAGCTAATGTGATTAAGTTGTTCAATGCATTTCTCTTGACCATGCAATCAAAGAATAAACCTTCGCATGTCAACAATTTCTTCTAACACATGAAAAATAGGCTCTGGCATATATGATTTCTTAATACATTCAATTAATGATGGCAAGCTCCCAACATTATTCCTCAATGTTACTGAATAATGACTGAACATCTGATCAATATGGTCGTGAGTGTGCCCAACAAGATGGAAACCAAACTTTACCTTATGAAAAATTCTCAATTCAACAAGCATGTTTGGATATCCAAAAACAATCTGACATTTGTTTTCACGACAAGTGTTGTCTAATTGTAGATACAAAATTTTAGGAAGATTACCACCCCAATGAGAAAGCACATCATGAATTATGGTTATTGTCAGATTTCCATCATTATGAATATTTGGAGCTGTGAAGTAAACTCTTGGCGACATTTTCCCATTGAAGGCCATACAACCGACCAAATGAAACTGAATAAAATTTTCCTCTTGAAATTTTTTTGGTGTGCGAACAGAATGTGGTAGAAGTGTTTTCTTCTGGTCCATACCATCAATTCTCAAACCCAAATATTTATTTGGATTATTATAACACTTCTTTCGATGCTTTTACAACTTTTTCATTACATTTGTTTGTTGTTTGCGATGCTCTTGAAGGGCTTTAACAATGGAATCTACACATAACATAAAATAAACGTATTAATAAATTCATTTTCATCATACTTGACCACTATACAATTTAAAGAATAATGTTATGAATGCTTACCTCTTTCTTCTCCTTGACATTTATCCCTTTTTTATTTTAGAGAAGAAATGTACTGGAAACGCCCATCCTTGTCTTCTTAGGGATACAAACATTGTTGAATTCTCTCCTCCATATCTGCACTAAATATTGATATGTAATAAAATGACCATTTTCTTCAACACCTTCTGCATATTCCTTGTATAAGTTGTAGATTTCTCGTCTTGTGAAATTATCTGGAATATGTATTGTATCTCTATTTGGCATACACTCTCCATGTTTTGAAAAGAAGTCTTGTAGCCGTGACATTGCTGTGTTTGCTAGTGGCCCAAACTCTCGTTTATGACAAACTTTTGAATAATATGTAAGAACCTTTTCTAAACTATCTTGGATTCTTGATAGACGAAAATTTCCAATTGAATGAATCATTTTGAAAGGCTTTCTATAGAGTAATAAAGATCCAATATAATAATCATGACCTGCTAGTGTAGATTGCATGCACCCCCCTAAATACAAATTCTGCATGTTTTTTATTCATTGACAAATAGTTCTTCCTTTTCTCTAAAGAAAATTTGAAATCCATATGTTTCAAGAAATCATTTTTACAACAATCACTTGAAATGAGCTCATTGATAGAACTTATTCTCGTGAGATATATTACTCTACCCCTTGTATAACTAGAAAATTTTGGATTGATACGAAAAGGTCTACTCCTACTCCTAGAAACGATATTTGCTGGCAACATCTCTATCATTTCATAATTCTTTGAACAAGCATTTCCATGATCATTAGGAGGAATACTATTCTTACTATGATCATTTGCAATATAGTTAGGAAATTCACCACCATCATTGTTTGAAAAATATTCATTACCATCTTCGGCGGCATGAAAATTTTCAATACCATCATCTGTGGTTTTGAAATACTGAATTGGAGGATATTATTCACCATATTTATCTTTCCCTTCATCACTGCTACTCTCAATGTTCATAGGATTAAGACTATGTGGAAATTGCGACTCTTGATTTATTAGAAATTTTCATCCCGACCTTCGTCACTGCTACTCCCATAGTCCATATGATTAGGAGTAAGTGGAAATTGAGACTCTCAATTTATTGGATTTTCTTCATCCTTCTCTTCATCACTGCTGCTCTCAAAGTCCATAGGGTTACGAGTAACTGTAAAATGCGATGCTTTATTTATTGAAATTTTTTCATCCTGCCATTCATCACTATTTCTCTCATAATCCTTAAGATTAGGAGTGAGTGGCAAATATGAATCTCTATCCACTGAAAAATTTTCATTTTTCCATTCATCACTATTGCTATCATAATATTTAGGATTAGGTCTAAGTGGAAATTGTGGCTCTCTATCCACTGAAAATTTTTCATCCTGCCAATCATCACTATTTCTCTCAAAGTCCTTAGGATTAGGAGTAAGTGGAAAATGTGAGTTTCTAGTTTTTGGAAATTATTCATCTTGCCATTTGTCATTTTTGCTCTCATAGTCCATAGGATTAGGAATAATTCGACATTTAGACTCTCTATTCATTTGAAAATCTTCACCAGTAATTTTGTCACTACTTGTCATTATATTCATCAATATGAATAGAGTTGTTACGTGACGAAGATGTTGATGCTTCATAAAAAGAAACTTCATTATCAGAGGAATCCATAACACTCAATCAAGAAATGGTGGATGATACAAATGATCTGTCTCGCAATGATAGTATATAGCTGAGACAATGAGAAATTCCCTCCAAAATTTTTCGCTGAAATGTTTTGCTTAAGTATGTCCCTCCAAATTTTATTTAAACGATTTATTTGAAAATTAGTTATTAAATATTCTCATATTATGGACCTTAATTTCGAATTAAATTTGGTGGACATTTTTCCCTTAACAATTGTATTCAAACTAAAATAATTTTAATTAAATTATATAACTTTGACTAAATTATAAATTTTATTTTTTAAATATTCATCAATGATTTTTATCCCACATTCACCCCACTATAAAAAATTTCATTTTTTCCGCTTTATAAGAAAAGTCAATTTCACTATTCCACACGTGACATCAAGATTTATCGAGGTTTGTTTAAAAGCTTGGAACGATTTTCTAGTGGAGAAACATTGTCAACGGGAGATTGTCACTTTTGAAAGGTTAGTTTTGTTTCTATTATTCCGAAATTAGTAAGCTGTTAAAATTAATTAAAGTCGAGTTATTTATTTCTGTTAAAAATTTACCTACTTTTTCCATTAATTCTTTTAGGTAGAAAACTTTTTTTTTTTTTTTTTTGTATCTAAAATTAAAAAAAAATTAATATTCCCATTATCGGTGGGCCTGCCCGGGGCAGCACATGGCTGATCTGGCCCAAGTGGGCGCGCCCACTGGCCCCTTGGGAAAACGGAGTGGCCGATTCTGAGAATATGCCCCCCTGCTTGCCCAGGGGGCCGGTGGCCACGCCAACTTGGGCTAGGGTGCTGTGTTGCGGGCGCACGCGCTCACGGGGCAACGTCTACTTGAGCCCAAGGGAACCCTAGGGGAATCGGCCTTCTGCCAGGCAAGGGGGTCGTATCCCTGGGCTCGGGTGGACGTTGCCCCATGGGTGCGTCTGCCAGAGCACAACGCCCACGGCGGCAACGTCTGCTTGAGCCCGAGGGTGCCCAAGGCAGGGAGGCGGATTCTGAGAATCGAGCCATTGCACATATAAAAAAAAAATTAATTTTTTTTGATATGGCCAAGGGGTGGGCATATAAATTTTTATTTTATATGCCCAAGGGTTTGACCCTTAGAATTGACCCTTTATGCATATAAAAAAAAAATAAAAAATTATATGCCCAAGAATTTGCCCTTTAGGCATATAAAAAAAATAATTTTTATATGGCCAAGGAGCCGATTTTGAGCATATAATTTAAAAAAAAAAAAAAATGGCCAAAAGGCTGATTCTGAGAATCGGGATCGATTCTCAGAATCAACCGTTTGGGCATATATATAAAAAAAATATGCCCAAGGGGACAATTCTCAGAATTGACCCTTTGGGCATATAAAAAAATTAAAAAAAGATTTAGTGGGGTTGGAGAGAATATATATATATATATATATATATATATATATATATATATATATTTATATATATATATATATATATATATATATATATATATATATATATATAGTTTAAAACAACTTGTTTTAAATTATACTTTTTTTTAGGGGGGTTGGGTAGATGACATGTAAAAAATAAAATAAAATTTAGAGTTTCAGTTGGGGAAAAAATGTATAAAAATATCAATTTTTTAAAATTTTTATTTTATTTTATTTACGTAAGATATTTATTTTTGTGTTTAGTAATTTATGTGTGTATATATATATATATATATGTTTGCAGGAAAATGGCATCAAGGAAGGTTTCTGTCAATATTCCTGGACCCAAGTCAACATTTGCATCATCTAAAGCTATAGGTGGGCCTTCAAAAAAAATTGCTGGACGAATTGCACCTCAGTTAATTACTAAAAATGCGAGAGATGCATCCACAAAATAAAACAAGTTGGTTTCATATTGGAAGAAATCAACAAAAGTGAATTGTTCAAAATATGCATGGTTTCTGAAAGATGTAAAAGACGAATCTTTGCAATTATATCTATATTCCAGTAAGAATTTTGATGCTGAAAACTATGATCTCGTGGGAAAAGTATTAGACCTATATATTCTTCCAAATACTGTAAGTGTTTATATACTATTAGAACCGCCCAAGTCACATGATAAACATACATATCATTTTACATTGTAGATGTATAACATGGGGGGAGATTCTTCAAAGATATGTAAACAAATCGTACAAAATATTGCACAGAATATTGTAAGTATTTTTATTTACAGTTATCTGTTTTGTGTTATTCAAATTGTGTCATTGTATTTTTAATAACTTAGTTAATATTGACATATTATATTTTTTTACAGGATTTTGCTGAGGGAATTTCAATTATGTTTGGGGGAATCTATTATATAGAGCAAGATATTATGAATTTAATCTCCATTTTCCATGAACATGAAGCAAAAGTTATGGTAAAGGAACAAAAAT
The DNA here is from genome assembly GCA_034641835.2 of Pinus albicaulis. Taxonomy (NCBI): domain Eukaryota; kingdom Viridiplantae; phylum Streptophyta; class Pinopsida; order Pinales; family Pinaceae; genus Pinus; species Pinus albicaulis. Next base: position 658,929,663 of record CM076584.1, on the reverse strand, counting down.
AAAATACTTCATGATGCTACAAGATTGTATCAAAGGGATCAATCTAGTAAAGGTAGACATGTTACTTTTCAAAATGAGGAAGTTGAAGTTGAAGCTGAAGCTGAAGCTTAAGATGAAGAATGTGTTGCCATATCTGAGGATCAGATTAGAACTGATGTTAGAAATGAGAAGAGCCATAAAAAAAAAAAAAAAACAAGAATACCCAGGAATGTATCTCTTATAGTTGATGATGAGGAGATTGTTTCGGTTCAAGAAAATACCATAAGCAATAGGAGGAAGAAACAAAAAATTGTTCATTCTGAAAAAATCATGGAAATTAGTGAAGGGCCTAGCGAAAAATCCGAAGCAAGTAGGGAAATCATTACACCAGGAGCTGATTTAGAGGATGGCGTTATGAAAAAAAAATGCCATTCGACATCATTTGGCAAAGACAAATTTAATTGAAGGTGGTCAGTCATTCCAACTTAATGTCATTCAATTCTACAAGCTAGATGAAGGACAGTTCAAATATCAAATTAGAAAGCCACACCACTTGCATGTTCACAATCTAAAAACATTGATGAGGTACAACCCTTTTGCACATGTGGTTGATTATGTTCTTCTTATTGATCCAAGTCAGGTTCCTAACAAAGAATCATTTGACAAGTAAAAATATTTTGAATACAAATATTCTGTACTTGTTGTGTAACCAGCTTCAAAAATAGAAGAAAAGAGATATCAACGCCTTAGAAATAAGCCACTTCGAGGGGGCAACCTCCAATACATTACATAAATGCACAATTCTTCGATGATACAATTTACAAAACCTCTTTCTATATATAGGAGTCCATGGGGCCATAATGTAATCCTAGTGGGCCACAATGTAATCCTAGCCGACCTAACAATAATAATTTAAGGGCACAATAATAACAAAAAGGGGGTTACAAGGGTACAATAATAACAATAAGGGGGTTACACTAACAACAATAAGGGACTATACTAGTAATATAGGGACCTAACATACCCCTCTCCTTCAAAAAAGTGTTGTCCTCAACGCTTGAGTAGCTCTGGGTGCTTCTGTATAAAATTCTCATCCTCCCATGTAGAATCTTCAGTGGGTAAGTTCTTCCACTTGATGAGATACTCTGAAATTGATCGATTTCGTAGTTGTCGAGTTTTTGTTTCCGTGACCGCTTCAAGTTCCAATATGATTTTTCCTTCCTCATCAAGTTCTGGCAATATTGTTTGAGCTGGAAGATTTTCACCTATAACCTTCTTTAAGCATGAAACATGGAAAACTGGATGTACTCGCGAAGAAGCAGGAAGCTCCAATTTGTATGCCATAGTACCAATCTTTTGCAACACCTTGTAAGGACCATAGTACTTTGGCGATAATTTATTATCCTTCTTAGCTTGCTTGAGGGACATTTGTTTGTATGGTTGTAGCCGTAAAATACCCAATCTCCTACATCAAAACTTCTCTCGCTGCGATGTTGATCTGCCTGTTGTTTCATTCGATTTTGTGCCAAATTCAGGTTATCCTTTAAGAGTTGGAGAACTTCTTGCTGATACTCGATGTGATCTTCCACTGCTTGAACCTTCGAATTTTCCCTTAAAGATGATGTGATGGATGGTGGATGATATCCATAAAGTGCCATAAATGGGGTCTTTTTTGCTGCAGTATGGAAGGAAGTGTTATACCACCATTCAGCAAGAGGTAACCACTTGACCCATTGTGTTTGTTTATCAGATACAAAACAACGAAGATATCCTTCCAAACATTTATTTACGATCTCGGTTTGACCATCAGATTGAGGATGATAAGATGAGATATGAGCTAATTGAGTACCCAAACAAGAAAATAACTCCGTCCAAAAATTTCCAGTAAAAATGGGATCTCTGTCGCTCACAATAACCCTTGGGCTTCCATATAGCTTTTGAATTCTATCCATAAATGTAGTAGCAACTGTACTTGCTTTAAATGGATGAGATAATGCACAAAAGTGTGCATACTTGGTAAGTCTATCAGCTACCACCATGATGACACTCTTTCCTTCGGACTTAGGTAAACCTGTGATAAAATCCATTGAAATCTCCTCCCAACGTTGACTTGGAATGGATAAATGTTGTAGAAGTCCCGGGGTCTTAATTGTTTCCACTTTATTCTACTGGCAAACCAAACATTCCGCTACAAACTTTTGAATATCAGATCTAAGGCCATCCCAAAAAAAATCTGTCTTCACCCTATGGTAAGTTTTTAAAAATCCTGAGTGTCCTCCTAAAGGAGAAGTGTGCAATTCCAGAAGAATATTTTGTTTTAGTTGGGAATTCTTACAAAGATATAAGCGATCTTTGTACCATAAGGAATCATTTTTCCAACTAAATGTGTCAGATGTACTAGGATCTTGCTGCAACTTTTGAATGAGTGTCCATACATCTTTGTCCTTCTTCCATTCATCTCTTGCTTCGGTTATCCAATCTGGTTGGATAATAGAAATGGCACAAAGAAATGCTTCCACCTCTTCATTCTTTCTTGAGAGTGCATCTGCAACAACAATAAGCTTTCCTTTTTTGTAGATTATTTCAAAGTCATAACCCAACATCTTTGTGACCCATTTTTGCTGCTCTTCTGAAGATAGTCTTTGTTCCAAAAAAGTGTTTAAGACTATCATGATCAGTTTTTACCTTGAAGTGTCTTCCCATTAGGTAAGTTCGCCATTTCTTTAGTGCATGCAGTATTGCTAACATTTCCTTCTCATAAATAGGTTTCTGTAAATACTTTCCTTTGATTGAATGACTTTCAAAAGCAATGGGTCTTCCTTCCTGCATTAAAACTGCACCAATTCCATTTCCTGAGGCATCACATTCCACAATAAAGGTTTTTGTGAAGTCTGGTGTAGCTAAGACCGGTGCTGGGCACATTGCCTCTTTAAGACGTTCAAAGGCCTTAGTTGCTTCAGGAGTCCATGAAAATGCATCTTTCTTCAATAATGTTGTTAGAGGTGCTGCTATTCTCCCATAATTCTTAACAAACTTGCGATAATACCCTGTTAACCTGAGAAATCCTCGCAACTGCTTTATGGTTGTGGGGACTTTCCATTCCTTAATGGCTTTAATTTTTTTAAGGTCTACCTTAACACCCTCGTGAGATACAATATGACCCAGATATTCCACCTCTTGTACTCCAAAGAAACATTTGGATGTTTTTGCATATAATTGTTTCTCCTGCAATAGTTTGAGCACCCTGTCAACATGTTTAACATGATCCTTCAAGACCTGATATAGATTAGTATATCATCAAAAAATACTAGCACAAATTTTCTAAGGAAGGGTTTGAAAATGGAATTCATCAACCCTTGAAATGTAGAAGGTGCATTGGTAAGGCCAAAAGGCATGACCAAAAATTCATAATGACCCTCATGAGTTCGAAATGTTGTTTTTGGAATATCTTCGATCTTCATTCTAATTTGATGATATCCTGAACGAAGATCCAACTTGGTAAAATAAATTGCTCCATGTAATTCATCCAATAATTCATCAATCACAGGAATGGGAAATTTGTCTTTAATGGTGAGCTTATTGAGCTCCCTATAATCTGGACACATTAGCCATGATCCATCCTTCTTGTGTACCAATACTACAGGAGCAGAGAAAGAACTTTGACTAGGTTGAATTATACCCGCCTCTAACATTTCTGCAATCATACGTTCAATTTCGCTCTTTTGGAAGTAAGGATATCTATAAGGCCTGATGTTTGGAGGAACACTTCCTGGAATGAAATGAATAGCATGATCATGATCACGAATAGGTGGGAGTCCTTTGGGAGTTTCAAACACCTTGGAATGATTGTCCAAGACTTGTTGGAGATTTGTAGAAATAGATGATTTTGATGTTGGAACTTCTAGTGAGCATAATTGTGCAATTACACCTCGTTGTTCTTTCTTTAGAATCTTTGTCATGACATTAGAGCTTATTATCCTTCCTGGCTTCCTCGCAATACCCCGTAATTCGACTTCCTTTCCTTCTGAAAAAAATTTCAAGAAAAGTTCTTGAAAATTAAAAGCTACCGTCCCCAAAGATTGTAACCATTGTACTCCTAGTACAACATCAGCACCTCCCATAGGAATGGCAAGCATTGGACTAGTCAATACATATTCCCCAATGGTTAGCTTGATATTATGGCATTTTCCAGAGCAATTTATAGTTCCTCCATTTGCAACCATCACTTGACATTCTGGTGCTGGGTATAGAAAACAATTTAATTCCTTCGCTACCTTACAATGAATAAAATTATGGGTGCTACCTGAATCAATCAACACTATTACCTTTTTCTTCTTGATATGTCCTTCTATCTTGAGAGTTTGAGGAGTGGTAATTCCTGCCAGTGCATTACACGATATGGTCGGATTCATTTCTTCCCTTTCTATGGCTGGTTCCTGGTGTATATCCTCTTCTTGTTCATTTTCTTCTTCCTCTTCACAATCTATGTAAAATAATTTCTTCTCAGCACACTTATGACCTTTAGTGTATTTGCTATCACAACTGTAGCAAAACCCTTTTGCTCTTTTTTCTTCCAATTTTTGTGGTGTCAACCTTGTAGGTTGTGGAAATCTAGGCGTAGCCACACTTCCTTCTTTATAGAATTGAGTAGTAGACTTCCTTGTTGCCATAATTTTACATTCAACTTTTCTTGCCAACCTGAATGCCTTCTCTAATGAATCAGTTTCCAGAACACGAACTTCATGTTGAATGTTATCCTTTAAACTGCCTAAGAAGAGATCAATCCTGTGGTCCTCTGAAATATCAGTTACCCTTATACTCAATTTTTGGAAGTCCTCAATGTGCCGCCCCACTAAACCCTTTTGTTTGAGATTTATCAATTGGCTAAAGAAGGTGTTGCTCTTTGTATCCTCATAATGTGCTATCATTTCCTCCGTAAAAATTGACCAAGTGACAATTTTTTTACGGGAGCAAAGCCATCGATACCATACAAATGTGTTTTGTTCTAAATGTAAAGTTGCAATGCGTACCTTTTGTGTGTTTTGCACGTTATGGAGATCAAAATATTGCTCCATCTGTAGTATCCATGTTACAGGATCCTTTCCATCAAACTTCCTCATATCCATCTTTGAAATATGGTGGTTCTTCCCGCCAACATTAGAGTTTATGAAATCACAATTAACATTTATTTTGTTCTCATCATGAGGTTCTTCTACTATCTTTTCACCATTAGGAAACCTTTCTTGTATAAACTTTGTCAAACCTTCCATGTCTGCTTTTAGAAAACTCTTCATGTTTTCCATTTTCTCATCGATCTTAGCTTCCATGTCATCCATCTTAGATTCCATGCTAGCCTCCATGCCATCCATCTTAGCTTCCACGCCATCCATCTTAGCTGCACGCCATCCATCTTGTACTCCACGCCTTCTTCAAACCGTCCATTCTAACTTCCACGCCATCCATCTTCACTTCCATGCCTTTCTTCAAACCATCCATCTTCACTTCCACGCCTTTCTTCAAAACTTCCATTTCATTTTTTGTTGCTTTTTGCGAGAGTGAAATTTGTTGCACTTGCTCTTGTAATTTTTATAGATCATGTTGCAATTCTTCATCTTCATGAGTCATGGTAGAGCCTTCTGAAGGCTTAATGGGTGTTGAATTCTTTTTAGGCGCCATTTTAGAATCCAATATTGATACCTATTCTACAATATGCCCTTGGAATCAATTCAACTTGATTCTTCAAACAAGACTTATGCAATTCGGAAAAAAAAATACACACCTTTTACTTGCTTTGAGGAGCTCGATATTGAAATTGAATTATCTCTGTAATTGAAAATATTCAATATCTGAAATTCATCCCTGTAGTAGCCCTCTGAAACTTCTTTCAAATGCCATAGGTCTGATCTAATTTGGATTCCCCAAGACAAAGTTGTGTCCAATCTCCCACAATGACCTAATTCTGGACTGGTTCAGTAGAGAAAACTTGTAGGACTTGCCACGTGTCACTGTTTCATCCTTTGTCTCTGAAATTGATAGCCAAGAAACTACAGTCCGTTTACTTGCGACCACTTTTAACGACACTCAAATCCACTTCCCAGAGAGAGAGTTATTGAACTTTTCCCACGATCACCTCTTTGAGATGAAATTCAGGAGCTTGAAAAAGCACTACTTTCCACAGATCATATCTCAAAAAATAAAGCGAACCAAGCTCTGAAATTTTTTGACGAATTTCCTCAGGATTTCATCTTCGCACCATAAAAAATTCAGATTCTGAACCTTTGCAGAAAAAAAATTATAGCGAAAATTCCACGATGACCTGTTTAGGAGCTTGAAAAACTACCTAACTTCCACAGATGATATCTCCGAAAATATTGCGAACCAAGCTCTGAAATTTTTAGACAATCTGCCTCAGGATTTCATCTTCACACCCTACAAATTTCAGCTTCTGAAACTTCGTAGAAAAAAAGTTATAGCGAAAATTCCACGATGACTTGTTTGGAGCAGCGAAACCCTAGAATCCAAAGCTCTGATACCAAATGTTGTGTAACCAGCTTCAAAAATAGAAGAAAAGAGATATAAACGCCTTATAAATAAGCCACTTCGAGGGGGAAACCTCCAATACATTACATAAATGAACAATTCTTGGATGATACAATTTACAAAACCTCCTTTCTATATATAGGAGTCCATGGGGCCATAATGTAATCCTAGTGGGCCACAATGTAATCCTAGCCGACCTAACAATAATAATTTAAGGGCACAATAACAACAAAATGGGGGTTACAAGGGTACAATAATAACAATAAGGGGGTTACACTAACAATAATAAGGGACTATACTAGTGATATAGGGACCTAACAGTACTTGGGGGAAACCATTCTGTAGAAGCTCAAAGGAAATTAATGGAGGAATATCCCAATAACTCGTGTTTTGAAACAATGAAATGTATCATTTATGCTGGTTTAACAGATATAAAAGAAAATTTATTGGCATGGGATCATAATTCAGATAATGAGTATAGGATTTCTATGACTTTCATCCAAAGGGTTAGATTTATTCATAGTGAATTTGAAGAAAAATGTGGTGGTGATAAGCTAAAGGTTGATCATGCATTCTAGAAGGAATGTTGTATGGAAATCGGTTATAAAATCGAAGAAAAAACAAGTTCAAAAGGTGGCAGAGTAAATTATGAAATATTCAAAGGCATGGATAAAATTTTCCAGTTGGAATTTAGAACTGGAGAGATATAGGAATTGATTGATCATATTTTTGAGTTGTGGGAGAACGTTGGCATCAAAATTCAGAAGATCAAAAAGTCTAAACCATTGATATGTACCAATAGTAAATCAGGTCCTGAAATAAAGCTCCTTACAGAAGATATGACTATCACACCTTGGAGATAAATGTAAGGAGTGAAGGATGAAAAGCTTGTTAACAATATTATCTCGTGTAAATTCAGGAGAATTATCAATGGATAAATGTCTGAGGAATTTCTAAAGTAAGTTTGTTAATTTTTTTTTTTTTTTAAATTATAACTTTCTGTTAAATATAATATATTGTTGTTGATATTATTTGTTATACATAACACCATATTAACATTGTTTACTTCATTTATTCAGTCACAAGGTTTATATGAGAATACATGAACAAATGGTTAAATTGTTGAATGAAGATTGTTGGGATGATGTTGTACACAACTACCTAGATTGAAGTTCTACATCAGTGCTAAGAGAATTTTATCTTGCATTTAAAAAGGTGTGTTCATTCATACATTCATTTCAATTCATATGTGTAATATTTTTAATTTATAACTTATACATTTCTTTTGTTTGTTTTATTAAAGATGAAGGATGAAAACTGAGCACGAGATAGTTTCAGAAGCTTTACCGAAAAAATAAAAATGAAAAGGATAAGAAAACACCATCTTAGTGATGTTGGAATTGATCCCAGTCTTAGTCATTTCATTTGGAATGGGCTCCACACTATCCAATATCAAATAATATCAGGTGATTGTGAAGACATTGTAAAACTCATACTTAAAATGGATTATTCCCTAGTTGTTGCAGATATTCCTCATGGTTTCAATATCCCAAACATTGAATATGATAATGACCCTTATACTTATCAAGCATTTATTAATGTGGTTGCGAGATTTCTAGAAGTCACAACATCACCATTTTGGAGATTTGTGACATTTCATTCAGACACACAATTGGAGTTGTTATTATCAAGCTTCAAGGGAAAAGCAAAGTCAAGGATGTAGCTTACATGGTAAGACGTTGAAATTATATATTTGATTAATGTTAAAAAAATCATTTATATACAAGTTAATTGAACTTTTACTATTTCATGTTACAGGCAAAAGCCGAATCGGTAGAAATAAACCAATTATAAGTGACTGTGAGTTCATTCATGTTGAAAGTTGGATAAAGGATGATAGGCACAAGACTATTCTTTTCAATCAAGTAGATGGAAAGAATCATAGCCAATAACCAGTTCATGATGCTGTTGTAAGAAAACTAACATATGAAGATAAAGAAGCGAACGGAGATATAGTTAACATATATCAAAAAACACAGTCATTAATTAAATATCTTTTAGATTTATGTTCAAATGAAGGAGATTGGGTTTTGGATTTATTTTCAGGCTCAGGTAAGTTTTATTATATAAGAATGAATTTCACTATTATCTTTTTTAAATTTTTTGTGTTTATACTAAATTACTAAATTTTTTCTTTTGTACTTGACGATTAGGTACAACACTAGCATGTTGCTTACAAAAAGGAAGAGATTGCATTTCCATTGAAAATGACCGAGTACAATGCAAGTTTATTCATCAAAGAGTCAATTCTCTTCAATTTCTTCTAGATGAAATGTAAGACGTTGGTTTGAGAAAAGGGAATTTTAATGAATCTCGTGTGGCAAAAAAAGCAAAAGAACCTCAACCACCATTAGATGGAATGATTGGAAAGGCATACTTTGGGACGTTCGCAGACATCGAAGATCCATCAGAAGAGGAAAATGATGAAACTGAAGCCAATGACGATAATATTATGGAAGAGGACAATAATGATACTCTTGAAGATGAAAAATTTGGGTTACATGAATTTATTGATTAAAGATTAAGTTAAGCTTCCAAATGAAGCTCATTTTTTGTAACTATTCATAAGTTATACTTGTAATTTTTTGCCTCTGACATTTTATGAGAAGAAATAAATATTCAATTATTGTTATTATATGTTTAATATTTGTATAATGTGATTTTCACTTCATTTTTATGTGAACCATTTAAGTTTTGAAAAAAACTGTAATTATTATTAAATTTTCACATAAAATTAACAAAAATTGCTAATTTTTATACTTTTTTCCAATAAAAATGGTTTATTTTACATGTCAGTTTTAGCAAAAAAGACACAAAATGTGTATATTTTCAATTATTTCTATATTCAAAATGTGTGTTTTTATGTCAATTGTTAAAAATTCTTGCTTTTTTAGTGGGAATTATTTCATGTGCAATGAAATATTATTTAACAATATATAATTAGATAGAAGATTGACACTTCAATATTTTTACCTTTTTTGTGTTTTTGACAATGAAAAAACTCAAATATCTCATTACAATTTTTTTTTTAAAAGAAAAACGAGAAAATAAATACCGGAAAAACACTTAAACAAAATATGTAAGTGAAAATAATTATTAACATTTAATAGATTAGAAAAAATTAAGTAAAAAATAAGTCTTCTAAAAAAAGGGGATGATGCTGGCATCAACACTTTTCAAAATTAACATTAAAAAAATAGCATTTTAAAAATAATGTATATAGTTGGTACATAAGAAAATTTAATGTGTAAAAAACATGCTAAAAAAAATTAAGAGTATTCTGAATCAACACTTTTCAAAATCAGACCATTTGTTGCTACCTAAAACTAGTGGGTACTTGTTTTCGTTCCCGTTTCAAAGTTTACATTGTTAAAGGGAAAAGGAGAAAATACAAGATAATGTGGGCCTCCTCGCATTTCACATCTAATGGTTAAATAAAAATCATCTACTAGACGAATAGTTTTCCATCCCGAAGCTACCAGATCCCGGAGAGACTCTAGTGAGGCGAGCACAACAGTTAAGTCCATGCCTACCCCCGAGATCAAAGTCATCTTCCCATATTCCCGAGTGCACCTAGTTTTCCATGTTTCATGCTTAAAGAAGGTTATAGGTGACAAGCTCCCAGTTTAAACAATATTGCCAAAACTTGATGATGAAGGAAAAATCATATTGGAACTTGAATCATTCATAGAAACAAGAACTCGACATCGACGAAATCGATCAATTTCAAAGTATCTCATCAAGTGCAAGAACTTACCCACTAAATATTCCTCGTGGGACGATGATAATTTTATACAGAAGCATCCAGAACTACTCAAGGGTTGAGGAAAACACTTTTTTGAAGGAGAGGGGAATGTTAGGTCCCTATAAGACTAGTGTTACATGTATCCCCTTATTGTTATTGTTAATGTATCCCCCTTATTGTTATTGTTGTACCCATGTAGTTCCCATAGTGTTATTATTGTGCCCCATAGAAGCCTACTATTTTTATTTTTGTGCCCCATAGAATCCCACTATTGTTATTGTTGTTACCTTACCATATTATTGTTATGTTGGCTCTGATTATATTGTGACCCCTTAAGTCTCCTATATATAGAAAGGAGGTTTTGTCATTTGAATCATCTAATAATTGTTCATTTCTGTAATGTAAAGGAGGTTTCCCCCTCTAAGAGGTTGATTTCTAAGTCGTTGATCTATATTTTATTCTATTTTGTGAGCTTGTTGCATAACATTTGGTATCATATCTTTGGATTCTACGGTTTTTCTTCTTAAAACAGGTCATCTTGGAATTTTCGCTATAACTTGTTTTTTTATGAAACTTTAGAATCTAAAATTAAAACCACGTGGAGTCAAAATCTTGGTGAAATTCGTGACAGAATTTTTTATCTTGGTTTACTATATTTTTTGAGATATGATCCGTGGACGTTAAGGTTTTTGCAAGCTCCAAAATTCAGTCTCAAACAAGTGACCTAGGGAACATCGTCATAACTTTCGCTTTAGGAATCAAATTTGAATTCTGTAAAAAGTGACAGAAAGTGCACGGACAGTCATTTTTTGTGTGGAAATATCAGAGCTGAAAGTCTAAACAATGACACGTGGCACTTCGTACAAGTTCACTCTACTAAAATAGTCTATAATCAGGTCATCGTGGGAGATTAGACATAAATTTGGCTTGAAGAATCCAAATTAGGTCTGAACTATGGCATTTGAAATAAGAATAAGAGTGCTACTACAGGAATGAAGCTCAAATATTTGGGATGTGCAATCACATAGATACATCAGGTTCAATACCAAGCTCCTCAAAAGCAAGAAAATGTGTGCATTTTTTAAAAAATTGCATAAATTTTATTTTAAAAATTAGTTTGATGTGTTTCCAAGAATAAAGATCTTCTATGACACATGAACAATAATAATTGCAACATGATATATCAAAATTACGAGACCAAGTGCAACAAACTTCACTCTCACAAAGAGTAACAAAAAATGAAATATAAGAAAAAATGGAAGATTTTAATGATTTCTTAAGCAGACATGGATGGTTTAAAATCAAACATGGAATCTAATATGGATGGCATGGAATCTAAGATGAATTTTTTGAAAGTAGACATGGAAGTTTTGACAAAGTTGTTTCAAGAAAGGCTTCCCGATGGTGATAAGGTAATCCATGAAAATTATGATGAGGACAAAAGGAATATGAATTGTGATTTTAGAAACTGTATTGTTTGGTTTAAAAACCACCACATTCCAAAGATATATATGAGGAAGTTTGATGGCAATGATCTGGTAACATGGATACTACAAATGGAGCAATATTTTGATCTCCATGATGTACAACACTCACAAAAGGTACGCTTTGCAAATTTGTTTTTAGAACCAAATAAATTTGTATGGTATAAATGGCTTTGTTATCGTAAACCACTTGTCACTTGGTCAATTTTTATGGAGGAAATGATAGCACATTATGAGGATACAAAGAACAACACCTTCTTTAGACAATTGATAAATATCAAACAAAAGGGTTCAATGGAAGAGCACATTGAGGACTTCCAAAAATTGAATATGAGGGTAGAAATATTCTAGAGGAGCATAGGATTGATGTATTCATATGGAATTTAAAGGATAACATCCAACATGAGGTGCACCTTTGGGATTCATTGGAGAAGGCATTCAGGGTGGCAAGAAAATTTGAAAGAAAAATTATGGCAACAAGGAAGTCTACCAATCACAACTACAAATATGGAAATGTTGTTGCTCCTAGCCTTTCATAACCTACAAGGTTAACATCACAACAATGGAGGAAAAAATATAAAAAGGGAATTGTTATAGTTGTGATAAAAAATACACTAAAGGTCATAGAAGAAATTATTTTACATAGATTGTGAAGAGGAGGAAGAAAAGGAACAAGAAACATAAAAAGAGGAGGATATACACCATGAACCAACCCCACAGAAGGAATAAATGAATCCAACCATATCTTTTAATGCATTTGAAGGAATTACCACTCCTTAAACTCTCAAGATAGAAGGATATATTAATAAAAAAAAGGTATTAGTGCTGATTGTTTCAGGCAGATAGCCAAGGAATTGAATTGCTTCATATATCCAACACCAGAGTCTCAAGTGATGGTTCAAAATGGAGGAACTATAAATTTCTTAGGAAAATTCCATAATATCAAGATAACCATGGGGGAATATGTATGGAATAGTCCAATGCTTTCTATTCCAATGGGTGGTGTTGATGTTGTACTAGGATTCCAATGATTACAATATTTGGGGACTATAGATTTTAATTTTCAAGAACTTTTCTTGAAATTTTTTGGGATTGAAAGGAATTTGAATTACAGGGTATTGTAGGGAAATCAGGAAAGATAATCAGATCTAATTTCATGTCAAATATTCTTAAGAAATAACAATGAGGCGTAATTACACAATTATGCTCACTACAGGTTCAAATATCGAAATCATCTATTTCTCCAGATCTCCAAAAAGTATTGAAAAATTATTCCAAGGTGTTTGAGACTCCCAAAGGCCTCCCACCTATTCGTGATCATGATCATGATATTCATTTCTTTCTAGGAAGTGCTCCTCCAAACATCAGGCCTTACATATATCCTTATTCCCAAAAGAGTGAGATTGAACGTATGGTTGCAGAAATGCTAGAGGCCGGTATAATTCAACCTAGTCAAAGTTATTTTTTTGATCCAGTAGTATTGGTGCACAAGAAGGATGGATCGTGGCACATTTTTCCGGATTATAGGGAGCTCAACAATCTCACTATTAAAGATAAATTTCCCATTCTCGTCATTGATGAATTTTTGGATGAATTACATGGAGAAATTTACTTCACCATGTTGGATCTTCGTTCATGATACCATCAAATAAGAATGAAGACTGAAGACATTCCAAAAACAACATTTAGAACTCATGAGGGTCATTGTGAATTTTTGGTCATGCATTTTGGGCTTACCAATGCACCTTCTACATTTAAAGGTTTGATGACTTCCATTTTCAACCCATTCCTTAGAAAATTAGTGTTAGTATTTTTTGATGATATACTAATCTACAACAAGTATTGGAAGGATCATGTTCAACATGTTGACAGGTTGTTCAAACTACTGGAGGAGAAATAGTAATATGCAAAACCTCCAAATGTTTCTTTAGAGTACATGAGGTGGAATATTTGGATCATATTTTATCTCATGAGGGTGTTAAGGTAGACCCTAACAAAATTAAAGCCATTAAGGAATGTAAAATCCCCACAACCATAAAGAATTTTCAAGGATTTCTCGGGTTGAATGGGTATCATCGCAAGTTTGTTAATAATTATGGGAGAATATAAGCACCTCTAAAAACATTATTGAAGAAAGATGAATTTTCTTGGACTCCAGAAGCAACTAAAGTCTTTGAACATCTTAAAGAGGCAATGTGCTAAGTATCGGTCTTAACTATGATAGAATTCACAAAAACCTTTATTGTGTAATGTGATGCCTCAATAAATTGAATTGGTGCTATTTTAATGCAAGAATGAAGACCCATTGCTTTTGGATTTGAAAGCCATCCAATCAAAGGAAAGAATTTACAAAAACCTATTTATCAGAAGGAAATGTTGGCAATACTATTTGCACTTAAAAAATGGAGACCTTACCTAATGGGAAGACACTTAAAGGTAAAGGCAGATCATGATAGTCTTAATTAATTTTTAGAAAAAATATTATGTTAAGAAGAGTAGCAGAAATGGGTCACAAATATGTTGGGTTATGACTTTGAAATCATCTACAAAAAAGGGAAGAAAAATGTTGATGTTGATGCACTCTCAAGAAAGGATAAGGATGTGGAAGCATTTCTTTGTGCCATTTCTATTATCCAACCATATTGGATAACCAAAGCAAGGGATGAATGGAAGAATGAAGAAGAAGTATGGAAACTCATTCAAAAGTTGCAACAAGATCCTATTACATCTGATACATTTAGTTGAAAAAATGATTAATTATGGTACAAATATCACTTATATCTTTGTAATATCACTTATATCGCTTATAATTCCTAACTCAAACAAAATATTCTTTTGGATTTGCACACCTCTCCCTTAGGACGACACTCAGGATTTTTAAAAACATATCAAAAGGTTTAGAATTATTTTTGTGACGAAATGTTTAGTTTGCCAAAAAAATAAAGTTGAGACAATTAAGACCTCAGGTCTATTGCATCCTTTATCCATTCAAAGTCAAACTTGGGAGGATTTTTCAATGGATTTTATCATAAGTTTACCCAAGTATGAAGGAAAGAGTGTCATCATGGTGGTAGTTGATAGACTTACCAAGTATGCACACTTTTGTGCATTATCGCATCCATTTAAAGCCAATATAGTTGCTACTTCATTTATGGAAACAATTCAAAAGCTATAGTGGAAACCAAAATATTATTGTAAATGACAGAGATCCTATTTTCACTAGAAATTTTTGGAAAAAGTTATTTTCTTGTCTGGGTACTCAATTATCTCATAGCTCATCTTATCATCCTCTATCTTATGGGAAAACTAAGATAGTTAACACATGTTTGGAAGGATATCTTCGTTGCTTTGTATTTGATAAACAAACACAATGGGTCAAGTGGTTACCTCTGGATGAATGGTGTATAACACGTCCTTCCATACTGCAACAAAAATGACTTTATTTATGGAACTTTATGGATATCATCCAACCTCCATCAGATCATGTTTAAGAGAAAATTATAAGGTTCAAGCAGTGGAATATAATATCGAGCATCAACAACAAGTTCTCCAACTCTTGAAGGATAACCTCACTTTGGTGCATAATCGAATGAAACAATAGGTAGTCAACATCACAACGAAAGAAGTTTTGATGTAGGCGACTGGGTATTTTTATGACTATAACCATACAAAAAAAAGTCCCTCAAGTAAGCTAAGAAGGATAATAATTATCACTAAAGTATTATATTCCTTACAAGGTGTTGAAAAATATTGGTACTATGGCATACAAATTGGAGCTTCTGACATCTTCCCGAGTGCACCTAGTTTTCCAGGCTTCATGCTTAAATAAGGTTATAGGTGACAAGCTCCCAGTTCAAACAATATTGTCAGAACTTGATGAGGAAGGAAAAATAATATTGGAACCTGAAGCATTCAGGGAAACAAGAACTCGACAACTACGAAATCGATCAATTTCAGAGTATCTCATCAAGTGGAAGAACTTACCCACTAAAGATTCCTCATGGGAGGATGATAATTTTATACAGAAGCATCCAAAACTACTCAAGGGTTGAGGACACCACTTTTTTGAAGGAGAGAGGCATGTTAGGTCCCTATAAGACTAGTTTTACGTGTATCCCCTTATTTTCATTGTTAGTGTATCCCCCTTATTATTATTGTCTCACCCATGTAGTCCCCATAGTGTTATTATTGTGCCCCATAGAAGCCCACTATTTTTATTGTTGTGCCCTTACAATATTATTGTTATGTCGGCTCTGATTATATTGTGACCCATTAAGTCTCCTATATATAGAAAGGAGGTTTTGTCATTTGAATCATCCAATAATTGTTCATTTATGTAATGTAAAGGAGGTTTCCCCCTCTAAGAGGCTGATTTCTAAGTCGATGATCTATATTTTCTCCTATTTTGTGAGTTGGTTACATAACAAGATGTGGAATGCGTGAATGATTTGGAAAAGTTGGTAGAAACATTCAATTCCAATTTTCATTAGAGGACTAGAGAAAAATAGTTGTTGGGACTTTCAAAGTAACTTGTTACTATTGGAGCAATATGAGTAACTATTGGTTGAGGCCAAGAGTAAGGTGGACTCATCACATGAAAATACTTCCACTCTCAAGGGAAAAACCATAGTGAAATATCTACAAAGATATTTTTGGCTACTATGGCTGGTGAAAAACTTGTTTGTTTCCAAGCCTAATTAAACTGAACTTACAAGTTTGAGAATGGCCTACAACACTCTTATTCACACTCCTACATTCGATCCAATATTATGGCAGAAATGTGACTAGTTTGTTAATCCACGGCGATTCCAAACAGTGGAGCCTGGCTCCACCTCAAGAGATCAAATGAGTCAACAATGAAGACATTTTGAACATGCCATCATGGCACATTCAAGTCATTTTTGCAATTTTGTAAATATTTCATTTTCAATAAAGGAGTCAAGTCTATCATGTATTAAATAGGAAAATTCGACTAGTTGCACACTTGCACAAGTGAGTAGTTTAGACACCTATAAAATTCCAAGATATTTTTGTAAACTGTTCTTGTTTTCATTCTCCCTATAAAAGGGAAGAAAGACTCATTAGTAAGGGTTCAATTTTCTATTCGAGAGGCTTTCATTGTTCTCCAAGTTTAGGATCTTATGAGATGTATATAATTCTTGAAGATTAATGAAGAAGTTTTTGGTGATTCCAAGTATTTAGATGCATAGTATGTGATTTCGTCTTTGTTTATCACTTCATATGTGTTTTTATTCTTCATAAATTATGTAATTATCGCTGCTGGATTGAATATTAAATACAAATTTCTTATGTTATGTTATGGAAAATGGTACTTGTGATATGTCAGATTGAAAGCATTAAAATGCGCTCCATGGTTTCTGTATCTTGTTTCCTTTGTATTTTTCATGATTCTGCCATAATTTAGTGTATAGGATTCTATGATTAGTCCAATACATTGGGTTTCTTTTCTTATATTTCCTCTTTCACCTATACTACAAAAATCAATGAAACCGCACTCTTTGTGTGTAGACCACCAGATTTGAGCATTAAATATTTGGAATGATATATTGTATGTGTATAAATTGAATTTTCCTCTAAGTAGAGTAATTGAACAAGATTTATTAATTTTATATCTAATTCCTGTGCAAAAAAAAACCTATCCTTAAAGATATATTGATATGTCCTAGGCACTGAACTCTTATCAATCCAGGGGTTGTCTCTAGGAACCACAACATCTTCTAGCACCGTTGTTGGGGAACAAATCAAAATATATTTTCCTGGGTATAAAGTTGTGCATTCCATTGTATGGTGAGAAAATGAAGTGTGGGTTGATATTTCTCACCTAACAGAGTCTTTAGACTATATTATTTGCTTTTAGGAGGCCTGCCACTCATTTAGATACTTCTTAGCCGAAACTTCTCCTGGATTTGACCTAGAAAGAATTATCTCCAAGAAAATCTGGATAGAAAGAACCCTAGAACTCCAGATCCAATTTTTTTTACCCCAGAGGTTTCAACTTATAGTTCTTAGAGAGTTGAGATAAATTATCGTGAAACCTCATCTAGGCTTTTGGACTTCTTAGAGGAACGCTTTTCCCCACCTGGTTTTTACTTTTCAGAACCTAAGTATGAATAGGTCTCTGTTAATTTTGATCTTTTTAAATTCCATAATTTCCCTGAATTTGAGGAAGTTAAAGATATTCTATTTTTTAGCACATCTCAAACTTCCACCACCATATTACACTTAATCTCAACTATTTCTATTTATTTTGTCCCTCACCCAGGTTCTGCAGTAAATCTTCTTCAACATCCCTTACAAAATATGGCTTTCCCTGGATTTTTTCTCAACATATATGCCCCTCTGATTTTGCAGCAAAATATGAATGCAAAGCCTCAAGACTATCTCAATATCATGCCTAAATTCACTAGGGAAGATGATGTCACAACCTAGAAACATATTGAGATATTTTGCGCATTTGTAAAAAACTTGAACGTTGAACACTTAGATGTGGTATTAAGGCTGCTTATTTAGTATTTATATGGGGAGGCTAGAAAATGGTTTAATACCTTTTCTAACAACTCAATAAACACTTGGGAGGAATTAGATAACATATTTATTGAAAAATGGGGTGAGGAGAAAGAGAAAGGATATATTATTATTGAATTTAATGTAACAAAAAAAGACCAAATGAAAATGTCACCAAATTTATAAAAATATTTAACAAATTGTATAATAACTTGCCTGCTGAGGTTAAACCCCCACATGAAATATCTAAGGTGGTGTTTGCTAGAGCCTTTGAATCATATTTTGGGTTTACTCTAAGAGAAAGGAAATCCCTCACACTGGACCAGATCTAGACTGATGCTTTGGAGGTAGAAGTGAAATTTTCATCAACATGGAAGTTGAAGGGAAAAGTATAGATTAATGATAGGAGAAAGGGAAATGAGGAAGAAAATTTATATGGTCAAGCAAAGGAAATTCAATACCATAATTTGGATGAGATGATCAATAAGCTTATCAAAAACCTCTCAAACAAGCTAGTGAAGTTGGAATTGGAAAACAAAACCCCCCCTAAACAAATACAACAAGGTCCTAACAGAAACTTTAATCCCCAATATAGGAGACCTCCCTTGTAACTCCCAAATAAAGAATGAAAAGGCCAACAAGACCAAATACAAAGTCTCTTGTATATAGAAGATGATCCTAAGGAAAGAATTCAAGATGCAATTGACGTTCAGGAAAACCAATTCTCAACTCTGTCAAAAGAGGAGCATGAATTAGAAAAAAAAGGAGGAGAGGAGGATGATCCAGATGATTCTTTGGATAAAAAAGAAATAGATGCTTATTGCAAGCAGTTTTTCAGATTTGATGGAAGCAGAGCTGCATATGAGATATGAATTGAGGTCTAGAAAAAGACCTTAGACACAAGACAAAAATGAAGAATCTACCAAACTTGCCACCCCCCAAAAAAACCGATAAGGGGAAACAACCTGTTAGGTCTGATCCAGAAATCAAAGAAGAAACCTCCCACACCACTCATTCTAAGCCCAAATATGGAAATATAGAGCAACAAATTGTACAAACCAAGCCAATGCATCAAGAAAATAAAGATCTAATTGATCCAATGAAAGTGGAGAAGAATAAGACTGCCTTTAGCTTGCAAAAAGAATTAGAGAAAGTAAAAATACTTGTGCCTTTGACTGAGTTGCTAAAACAACCTTCCCATAATAGGAAAATTTCTGATTTCATAGATGCATCTCATGTCACCTCAACACAAGACAATTTGAATTTGTAGGAAGAGAGACTCGTGGTTATGTTTGGATCACATGTGGAGGAGCAAGACCCTTCCACTCGTCCATTCTATATTAAATTGGTGATTCATGATTTATTGTTGCACAATTGTATGCTTGATTCAGGTGCTTCTCATAATATAATGCCTCTGTCTGTCATGGAGCAGTTGGGCCTGCAAATTAAAAAAACATATAAGGAAATATACTCCTTTTATTCCAAAAAAGTAAAATGCCTTGGGATGATCAAGGGTTTGGTGGGTAATCAGGCTCAAATCCAAGTGAAGAGTGTAGTAATGGACATTGTGGATTTAGACATTCTTGCAAGGTTTAACATGTTTCTTTATAGATAATGGGGAATTAAACTTTGAGGGTTTATTAAACTTGACCTCACATATAACACTATCCCAATGTTTAGTCGAGAAGAACAAAGACTGTAAAGAGAGTCCAAATTTATAAAATCTATCACTAGGGTAGATAATTACAATATCCCTCTAGTACATGGCCATGAAAAATATCTTTCATGTCCTCTTTTAGAAATAGATGAACTACATATGGAGGATATCTAAGTGGAAATTCCCTCACAGGTAAATAAGTAGCAAATGAAAGTGGGTTGTGTTTGGAAGTTATACTTTGATGGGGCCTACTCTAGAGAAGGAAATTAAGCAGGAGTGTTGCTGATATCCCTTGAAGGTAGCCTCATCACTCTCTCATATAAATTAGAATTTGAAACTACAAATAATATTTCTGAATATGAAGCATTGGTGCTGGGCCTACAATCTGACATAAATCTGAAAATTGAATGTTTGATAGTTTTTGGGTACTTTGAGATGGTTATAAAACAAAATAGAAATCAATGTCAAACCAAACATCCCAGGTTGAAATCTTATAAGAATGAGGCATGGGACTTGATTGAAAATTTATTTTTGGCATTTAACATCCAGTTTATTCCTAGAGAGAAAAAATGGATTATTCCTTAGCAACAACAACCAACACTTTCCATCCACCACAAAACCTCTTTCTTAGGTATGAAGTTGATATTAGGTATAGACCCTTCATGCCAGATAATGTGAAATATTGGAAAATATTTGAGGATGAAGATTAGATTAAACATTTTATGGAAGTGGCTGGATAATTTTGCAACTATATAATAGAACATGAAGACGAATATACAAAAGAAATTGAAGGATTTGAGCAGCATATGCCTTGGGAATAGTCTATGGTTGGGAAACAAAATTTGCAATTAAAGGGAAATATAATCCCAAAGGGGATGGTTCCATTGGAAAGGTTATTTGATTTTAATGATGTGACAGTCAAACCATCCAAGAAGGAGCACGAGGAGGATACAAAAGATTTTAACATTGGTACAAAAAAAAAATAAACTAGTTAAAATTTCCAATGGGATCCCAAAAGAATATAAAAAAGGTATCTTGACTTGTTCAGAGAGTATGTTGATATTTTTTGCTACTCCTATGATGATTTAAAAACTTATGATAATAGTATCATTCAACACAAGATTCCTTTGGAATCAAGAATTAAACCTTTAAAACAAAAAATTAGGAAAATAAATCCCCTACTCCCCTTGATAGAGAAAGAAGTCAGGAAAACGCTCCAAGATAAGGTCATTATACCCGTGAGATACTCATATTGGGTGGCTAACCTGGTCCCTGTTAGGAAGAAAAATGGAGATATCATATTCTGTGTGGACTTCAGAAACCTGAACATGGCTTCTCTAAAATATAATTATACTTTTCCCAAGATGGATTATATTTTATAGAAAGTGGTGGGGTCATCGAGATTATCCATTATTAATGGGTTCTCTGGATACAACCATATTGTTGTGCATCTTGAGGATAAAAAAAATAAAATCTCCCCCACATATTAGGGAACATTCTTGTATGCAATAATGCCTTTTGGTCTCATGAATGCTTGTGCCACATTTTAGAGGGAAATGGATATAACTTTTGTTTGGGAGAAATATAAATTTGTGGTCATTTACCTGAATGACATAACAATTTTCTCAAAGTATGATGAGGAACACTTGCAACAATTACAACACACAATTAGAAATGTAGGAAAGATGGGTTGTCCCTGAACCCAAATATGTCCTAATTTTCCCCTAAATAAGGAAAACTATTGGGACACATAGTCTTAAGAGGAGGACTGAAAATTTACCCCAAAAGGGTATAAGCAATTAGTAGCATCCCTTTGCCAAGGAAAAAAAAAAGGAGATAAATATTTTCTTAGGTAGGATAAATTTATTTAGAAGATTTGTTCCCAATTATGATGAAATTTTGAGAGAGATCACACATATGTTGAAGAAGGATAGATATGTTAAATAGACTGTAGAAGCAAGAGAATAATTTTCTAGAATAAAAAAGGCCTTTGGAGAGGCCCCAGTTTTGGCAAGTTCTAATTATCAAAATCCTTTCCCTATATTTTCATTTTCATATCCTAACACTGCTGCAACTGTCTTGTTGAAAAATAATGAAGAAAAGAAGTAAAAACCAGTTACATTTTTTAGGAATGTATTGAAGGATGATGCTCTGGTAAAATCCTTAAAATATTTTTGGACTTAAACTATGCAGTCTAGGATAATTGCTTATGTTTTTACATCTGTAAAGGACATCCTCACACAATGAGACAATGAAGGCAAGAGATGGAAATTGATAGAAATATTCCTGGACTTACGTTCTGCAGTCTAGGATAATTGCTTATGTTTCTACAAAAACTGTAAAGGAAATCCTCACATAGGGAGACAATGAAGGCATGGCAGGGAAATTGATAGCTAAAATTAAGCAATATGACATGGACATAAATCCCACTAAATTTGAAAAGGGAAGGGACTGGCTAAGATTTTGTTAGAATCAAATTGTCAGGAATTATGCCTAAATTTGCTGGCTAGAAGTTCAAGACTAGAAAAGCAAGAAAATTGCAATGAAGTAATTGGATTCCAAGTGGTATAAGTTCATTATTCATTATTTATTATTTATGGAATGACCACCTAAATTTGATAAGATAAAATTACGAATATTTGAGGTTACAAGAACAAAAATTTGTTATCTCAAATTGTAATTTGTATTGGAAAGACCTTATGGGAGGTTTATTACTTTGTTTGGTTGAAGGAAACGTCCTCAGAATAATAGATGAATTTGATGGCACTTTTTGTGGATGACACTATAGCTGGAAATAAACAACTCATAATATTTTGAAGGTTGGATTCTATTGGCCTAGGTTATTTGGTGATGTGCATGATCGAGTGAAGGCTTGTAAAGAATGCTAAATATTTGCTTAAAAGCATAAACTAGCACTCCTCCCTTTAATCTTGTTTTTGTAGAGGAACCATTTAGACAATGAGGGTTGGATTTTATTGGGGATATCCACCCACCATCTAGTGGGTAGCATAAGTGGATCCTCACAACAAAAACTATTTCATTAAATGGGTACAATATTTCCCTACTAAGAATACAACTGATACAGTGGTCATTAAATTCACGGAGGAAAACATTTTAGTCAGGTTTGGTTGCCCAAGAAAAATAGTCACTGATAATGCCCAAGTATTTAAGTATTCCAAGTTTATTAGTTTTTTTCAGATCTATAACATCAGTTTAGGATAGTACACCACTTATTACCCACGGGGAGATGGGTTGGCAATATCATCCAACAAGACCTTGGGTAAAATTCTCAAAAATATTAATTAGCACAAAACAAGAAGAACTGGGATTCTCAACTCAAATTTGCATTGTGGGATAATATAGTCACCATTAATAGGTCAACTGGTAAGTCTCCATTTGAGCTAGTGTATGGGACTTCAACACTTTTACTACTCAACTAGCTATGCCTATGGAAAAAGTGATCGAAGATGCAAAGGAGGAACCTAATTCCTTGACTAGGAGGATAAATTAGTTGGTTGAATTGCAAGAGAAAATATAGCAGATGACTCATAATCTAATCTAGTACCAGGACAAGATGAAGGCTTTATTTGTTTTCCAAGGACATGATTTTCATCCAGGTGGCCTTGTACTTAGATGGGATGTATGGAGAGAGGACAAAGGAAAACATGGAAAATTTGAACCTTTGTGGTTTGGGCCCTTTAAGATAGATGAAGCTAAGGTGAATAATACATTTCTATTGGAAAACCTTGATGGGGAAGTGCTTGAGTTGCTCATAAATGGGAAACACCTCAAGTATGATTTTCAACACTAGAGTCAGTTGTTCGCCTCCATTGTAAATACCGATGAACCACTGTAAATACTAGGGTTTTTAGTTAGATTTTTAGTTTTACATATATTTTTGACTCCATGCCCTAGTTGAAGGCACTAATCTACAATTTCTCAGTGCCTTTCCAGCAAGGCATTGCCCCAAGTAGGAGCCAATGTTGCATCTTGCTCATTTTTCCCTTTCAGTATCATGTTGTAGAGGAAGACTTGTTTTTGTATATAGCGATATATTGAAAAATTTAAAAAGACAAAAGAAATAGGAAGAAAAAGAAAAAAGAAGAAAAAGGGAAAGGGAGAAAAGACAAGTTAATGTGGGCCTCCCCAAAATTTCACATCTAATGGTTAAATAATAAGCATCTATCGGGTGGATCACTGTCCATCCCAAAGTTGCCCGATACTGGAGAGACTTTAGCAGGGTTATGAGTGCGTCACTTAAGCCCACACCTACCCATCGAAAGGTCAAAGTGAAAGGGTGGAGCACAAATAATCAATGACTAGGCTTAATCCCAAGGGGTCAAACTCCGATCCTGAACTCATCCTGACACCCTGATGGAGGGTGGGGAATAGGAATGCCACCTGGCTTGCTAGCGTGACAGTAGCGTCCACAGGGGGGTTGAAAATGAGAAGTTGGGTTACACTTTTTTCCCCTTTTTTTAGAAAAAAACATCATTTTTAGAAGTTCTTCAACTTTCGGCAAGCCCACATAATTTTTCTGTTTAGAATTTCATTTTACAATAAAAATAAAACTTGTTAGAAATTTTATTATCTTTTTATTACTTATTTTTTGGAATTTTTTTATTCACATTTGATATGTCAAATTAGCAATTATTTTAGCATGTGTTCTTTAACAATCAAGTGATTCATAAAAACCCATGGTTTTTAGCACTAGTGTATTATTTTCTAACTAGGTGTTTTTGAAAAAAAAATGTGTTGCAACAATCTAGACAGAATCTACTTCGATATCGTTATATTTATGAAACCAACTGTGTTAGGTCCCTTATTACTAGTGTAGTCCCTTATTCTTGTTACTGTAGCCCCCTTATTGTTATTGTTGTAACCCTGTAGTCCCCATATTGTTAGTATTGTGCCCCATAAAAGACCACTATTGTTATTGT
Source organism: Pinus albicaulis (assembly GCA_034641835.2). Taxonomy (NCBI): domain Eukaryota; kingdom Viridiplantae; phylum Streptophyta; class Pinopsida; order Pinales; family Pinaceae; genus Pinus; species Pinus albicaulis. The sequence continues at coordinate 658,904,733 of CM076584.1, read as the reverse complement.
TGTGCCCTTACATTATTATTGTTAGGTCGGCTAGGATTATATTGTGACCCCATGGACTCCTATATATAGAAAGGAGGTTTTTTCATTTGTATCATCCAATTATTGTTCATTTACGTAATGTAAAGGAGGTTTCCCCCTCGAAGAGGCTGATTTCTAAGTTGTTGATCTATCTTTTCTTCTATTTTGTGATTTGGTTTCATAACATTTGGTATCAGAGCTTTTGATTCTAGGGTTTCACTACTCCAAATATGTCATTGTGGCATTTTCTTTATAATTTTTTTTCTACAAAGTTTTAGACGCTAAAAAAAATCCCATTTGAGCTGAAATCCAGAGGAACTTCATTTAAAAATTTAATATCTTGGTTTTCTATAGTTTTGGAGATATGATCTGACGAAGTTAGGGTTTGTGTAGGCTCCATAATTTCATCTCAAAGAGGTGACCTTGGGAAAATAATCATAACTTTCTCTCTGAGCATCATATTCGAATTCTGTAAAAACTGGCCGAAAGTGCATGAACTGTAGTGCATCGATTTCAGAACCAAAAATATGAAACAATGACACGTGGCATGCCATACAAGGCCATGCTACTGAACCTTTCCATAATTAGGTCATTATCAGAGATTGGGAATAACTTTTTCTTGAAGAATCCAAATCAGGTCTAACCTGCAACATTGGAAAGAAGAGTCAAAGGGATACTATAGGTCTAAAGTTAAAATATTTGGAATCCGAAATCACAGAGATACATCATGATCAATAGTGAACACCTCAAAAGTAAAAAAAAGTGGTGTATCATTTTTTTAAATTGCATAATGTTTGTTGAAAAAATCAGTTTGAAGTGATTCCAGGGGCATATTTAAGCATAAATATCAATATCGGGTTCTAAAATGCCTCCCAAAAAGAATTCCACACCCATTGAGTCCTCTAAAACTTATACTATGACGCATGAAGAGGAAGAAGTTCAACACAATGTATTAAAATTACAAGACCAAGTGCAACAAATGTCGCTCTCGCAAAAATTAACCAAAAATTGAAAGGAAGCTAAAATGGATGGTTTGAAGAAAGACATGGAAGATAAGATGAATTTCATGGAAGCTAAGATGGATGGTTTTAAGAATGGCATGGAAGATAAGATGAATGGCGTGGAAGATAAGATGGATGGTTTGGAGAATGACATGGAAGCTAAGATCGATGGTATAGAAGAAAAACTAAAAGCAGACATGAAAGGTTTGAAGGAAGGTTTGACGAAGTTGCTACAATAAATGATTCCTAATGGTGAAAAGGTAGTAGAGGAAACTAATGATGAGAAAAAAATAAACGTTAATCATTATTTCATAAACTCTAACTTTGGATTGAAGGCCCACCGTATTCCAAAGATCGATATGGGGAAGTTTGATGGCAAGGATCCCATAACATGGATACTATAGATGGAGCAATATTTTGATCTCCATAATGTGAAAAAAACACAAAAGGTACGTATTGCAACTTTATATTTAGAACAAAATACATTTTTATGGTATCGATGGCTTTTCTCTTGTAAACGAATTTTCATGTGGTCAATTTTTACAGAGGAAATGAGAGCACATTACGAGGATATAAAGAGAAACACATTCTTTAGTCAATTGATAAATCTCAAACAAAAGGGTTCAATGGTGGAGCACATTGAGGACTTCCAAAAAATAAATATAAGGGTAACTAATATTCAAGAGGAACACAAGATTGATGTCTTCATAGGGACTTTAAAGTATAAAATCCAAAATGAGGTTTGCCTTTGGGAACCTGATTCATTGGAGAAGGCATTCAGGTTGGAAAGAAAATTGAAAGCAAAATTATGGCGACAAGTAAGCCTACCACTCAAAACTAAAAATATTGAAGTGTTTCTACTCCTAGACTTCCACAACCCATAAGGTTGACAGCACAATAATTGGAAGAAAAAATATCAAAAGGGCTTTGCTACAATTGTGATATAAAATACACTAAAGGTCATAAGTGTGATGAGAAGAAACTATTTTACATAGATTGTGAAGAGGAGGAAGAAAATCAACAAGAAACTTCAAAAGAATAGGATATACACCAAGAACCAACCATAAAAAAAGAAGGAATGAATCCGACCATATCCTGTAATGCACTGGCAAGAATTACCACTCCTAAAGCTCTCAAGATATAATGACATATCAAGAAGAAAAATGTAATATTGTTGATTGATTTGGGTAGTACCCATAATTTTATTCATTGTAAGGTAGCTAAGGAATTGAATTTCTTCTTATACTTAGCACTAGAGTGTCAAGTGATGGTTGGAAATGGAGTTACTATAAATTTCTCTAGAAAGTGCCAAAATATCAAGCTAACCATGGGGGAATATGTATGAAATATTCCAATGCTCTCCATTCCAATGGGTGGTGCTGATGTTGTACTAGTAGTACAATGGTTACAATATTTAGGGATGATATCTTTTAATTTTCAAGAACTTTTCTTTAAATAGTTTTTGGAAGGAAAGGAAGTTGAATTACGAGGTATCATAGGGAATCCAAGAAAGATAATAAGCTCTAATGTCATGAAAAAGATTCTTAAGAAAGAAAAACAATGCGTAATTGCACAATTATGCTCACTAGAAGTTCCAACATCAAAATGATCTATTTCTCGAGATATCCAAAAAGTCTTCGACAATAATTCCAAGGTTTTTGAACTACCAAAGGACTCCAACCTATTCATGATCATGATATTAATTTGATTCCAAGAAGTGTTCCTCCAAACATCAGGGCTTACAGATATCCTTATGTCCAAAAGAGCGAAATTGAACGTACGATTTCAGAAATGTTGGAGGTTGGTATAATTCAACCTAGTCAAAGTTCTTTCTCTGCTCCAGTAGTATTGGTGTACTAGAAATATGGATCATGGCGCATGTGTCTATATTATAGGGAGCTCAATAAGCTCACTATTAAATATAAATTTCTCATTCATGAGATTGATGAATTATTGAATGAATTACATGGAGCAAGTTATTTCACCAAGTTAGATCTCTGTTCAGGATATCATCAAATTAGAATGAAGACTGAAGACATTTCAAAAACAATATTTAGAACTCATGAGGGTCATTATGAATTCTTGGCCATGCCTTTTGGCCTTACCAATGCACCTTATACATTTCACGGGTTGATGAATTCCATTTTCAAACCCTTCCTTAGAAAATTTGTGTTAGTATTTTTTGATGATATACTAATCTGCAACAGGTCCTGGAAGAATCATGTTCAACATGTTGATAGGGTGCTCAAACTATTGGAGGAGAAACAATTATATGCAAAAATCTCCAAATGTTTCTTTGGAGTACAAGAGGTGGAATATTTGGGTCATATTGTATCTCAGGAGGGTGTTAAGGTTGACCCTAGCAAAATTAAAGACATTAAGGAATGGAAAGTCCCCATAACCATAACACAGCTGCAAGGATTTCTCAGTTTAATAGGGTATTATCACATGTTTGTTAAGAATTATGGGAGAATAGTAGCACCTCTAACAACAATATTGAAGAAATATGCATTCTCAAGGATTCCTGAAGCAACTAAGCAGGGAAAATTTTGAGGATGGAAAATTATCTTAAAGTTTAAAAACATTGGAAAATATCACTAGTCCCTAATATGAAAACTATAAAATGTTTGTTGATGTATTAGTAAAATTATTCAAAATTATAATGATTATATATATATATGCTCTATATAATTTTGGCATTTTTTAAGGTAAAATAATTTTCTATTGTAAAATTTGGGCGAATCATTTTTATAAAAAATGGAAATTAGTGAATATCTTTTTTGGAAAAATCATGGAAAATTAGCCCACCCGCGAATATTAGCCCCTAAAATTTTCCATGCAACTAAGGCCTTTGAACATCTTAAAGAGGCCATGTGCCAAGCACTGGTGTTAACTATGCCAGACTTCACAAAAAACTTTATTGTGGAATATGATGCCTCAAGAAATGGAATTGGTGTTGTTTTAATGCAAGAAGGAAGACCCATTGCTTTTGGAAATCGTCAAATCAAAGGAAAGTATTTATAGAAAGCTATTTATGAGAAAGAAATGTTGGAAATACTACATGCACTAAAGAAATGGCAAGCTTACCTAATGGGAATACACTTCAAGGTAAAAATTGATCGTGATAGCCTTAAATACTTTTTGGAATAAAGACTATATTAAGAATAGAAGCAAAAATGGGTCACAAAGATGTTGGGTTTTGAATTTGAAATTATCTACAAAAAAGGGAAGCTGAATGTTGTTGCAGATGCACTCTCAAGAAAGGATGAGGATTTGGAAGCATTTCTTTGTGCCATTTCTATTGTCCAACCAAATTTGATAATCGAAGCAAGGAAGGAATGGAAGAATGAAAAAGAAGTGTGGACACTCATTCAAAGGTTGCAGCAAGATCCCAATACATCTAATACATTTAGTTGGAAAAATGATTCCTTATGTTACAAAGATTGCTTATATCTTTGTAAGAATTCCAAACTAAAATAAAAGACTATTTTGGAATTGCACACCTCTTCCTTAGGAGGACACTCAGGATTTTTAAAAAATTACCACAGGGTGAAGAAATATTTTTTTTGGGAAAATATGATATTCAAAATTTTGTGGTAGAATGTTTGGTTTGCCAACAAAATAAATTTGAGACAATTAAGACACCGGGTTTGCCACAGACTATATCCATTCCATGTCAACGTTGGGAGGAGGTTTAAATGGAATTTATTATAATTTTTCCTAAGTCTGAAGGAAAGAGTGTCATCATGGTGGTAGTTGATAGAATTACCAAGTATGCACACTTTTGTGCATTATCTCATCCATTTAAAGTGAGTACAATTGCTACTGCATTTACGAAAACAATTCAAAATCTACATGGAAACCCAAAGATTATTTTAAGTGACAAACATCCCATTTTCACTGAAAATTTTTGGAAGCTATTATTTTCTTGTTTGGGTACTCAACTAGCTCATAGCTCATATTATCATCCTCAATCTGATGGGAAAATTGCGATATTGAACAAATATTTGGAAGGATATCTTCATCGCTTTGTATATGAAAACAAACACAATGGGTCAAGTGGTTACCTCTGGCTGAATGATGGTATAACACTTCCGTCCACACTGCAACAAAAATGACCCCATTTATGGAACTTCATGGATATCATCCACCGTCCATCACATAATATTTAGGAGAAAATTATAAGGTCTAAGCAGTGAAATATCACATCGAGCATCAACAACAAGTTCTCCAACTCTTAAAAGGATAACCTAAATTTGACATAGAATCGAATGAAACAATAGGAAAATAAACATCGCAATGAGATAATTTTTGATGTAGGTGACTGGGTATTTTTACAACTACAACCATACAAACAAATGTCCCTCAAGCAAGCTAAGAAGGATACTAAATTATCGCCAAATTACTATGGTCCTTACAAGGTTTTACAAAATATTGGTACTATGGAATACAAATTGGAGCTTCGTGCATCTTCTTGAGTTCACCCAATTTTCCATGTTTCATGCTTAAAGAAGGTTATAGGTGACAAACATCCAGTTCAAACAATATTTCCAGAACTCTATGAGAAAGAAAAAATCATATTGGAACCTGAAGCAACCACGGAAACAAGAACTCGACAACTACGAAATCGATCAATTTCAGAGTATCTCATCAAGTGGAAGAACTTACCAACTGAAGATTCCACATGGGATGATGATAATTTTATACAGAAGCATCCAGAACTACTCAAGCGTTGAGGACATCACTTTTCTGAAGGACAGGGGCATGTTAGGTCCCTATATTACTAGTGTAGTCCCTTATTATTGTTAGTGTAGCCCTCTTATTGTTATTGTTGTACTCCTGGAGTCCCCATATTGTTATTATTGTGCCCCATAAAAGACCAATATTGTTATTGTTGTGCCCTTACATTATTATTGATAGGTCGGCTAGGATTATATTGTGACCCCATGGACTATAGTAAGGAGGTTTTTTCATTTGTATCATGCAAGAATTTTTCATTTATGTAACGTAAAGGAGGTTGCCCCCTTGAAGAGGATGATTACTAAGTCGCTGATCTATCTTTTCTTCTATTTTGTGATTGGTTTCATAAAAAACTAATCCATATCATAATTACTAGGATTTTTTGAACTGAACCAATATGAAAAAACTATAGAATTTGAATATGTTTACTTTAGAATTAAGTTTCTCAACATATTAGTTATAAACTAAAAATATAAAAAACTACCCATTACAGACGACGGACGAATGTAATGTAGCATAATTTTTCAAATTTTTTTACAGTGTATTTTAGAAGATGCATAATTTTGATTTCACTGAATCATAGTGACCTTCAAAATTATTTTGCACCCATTTTATTAGAAAATTAATTAATATTAGTAAATATCTATGCAATTTCATAAAATTTATATATGTTGAAAGTAGATTCAATTTTGCAGATGCTAGTATTGGTTCCGAAAGTTAATTAATAAAATTTGATGGAGTTTAACCATTCCAAAGTTGGCGAAATGTGATTAGAGATGATCTGCTGCGTAGTTGCATACGTTTTAATTCGACTGAACTTTTTTAGTAATTCGGATGAAATTTTTTTGGCGTCTCGTCCCGTTAATATTAACAATAGAAAAGTTTGGCCGAAATTTTGGTTGCTCATTTCGATGGCTGCAAGCCAAAAAAAAAAAATGATGAGGCCCCTCCAAAAACAAATTTCACCAAACTTTTTAAATAAACGAAACTGAAACATTATTTTCACACATTTTTTTCATTTGGACTGAATTTTCAAACTAAATCTTTTGGGTTGAATTTTTAAAGAAAAAATTTTGAGCTTCATTTTTAAGAAACATTTTTTGGCGGATTTTTTAAAGTGAATTTTTTTGAAAGTAAGTGTTTTGGGCTGAAGTAAGGTTTTTGTGCTGAATTTTTAAAGTGATTTTTTTTTTTCAAATTAAGTTTTGTGATGATTTTTTAAAGTGAGTTTTTGTCTAAATTTTTAAAGTCGGAGTTTTTTTTCCATGATTTTGAAGGAAATTTTTTGAGCTTCATTTTTATAAGACATTTTTTTGTGGAATTTTTAAAGTGAATTTTTTTGAAAATAAGTGTTTTGGGTTGAAGTAAGTCTTTTGTGCTGAATTTTTAAAGTAAGTTTTTTTGAAATTAAGTCTTTTGTGATGAATTTTTGTCTAAAATTTTAAAGTGATTTTTTTTTTGCAGGATTTTGAAGGAAATTTTTTGAGCTTCATTTTTAAAAGACATTTTTTAGCGGACTTTTTAAAGTGATTTTTTTTTGAAATTAATTCTTTTGTGATGAATTTTTAAAGTGAGTTTTTGTCTAAATTTTGATAGTGAGTTTTTTTGCAGGATTTTGAAGTAAATTCTTTGAGCTTCATATTAAATTATCATGGGAAATCAAATAAATTGCAAGAGAAAATATGATCGAACAAGAAGCCTTACGGTTCGTAGAGAATACGGGAAATAATATTACAAAAAAAGGAGAGAAGAAAGCTCAAATATTGAAAGGGAAAATCAACCTCAACTAGAAGTTGAAGCAACTATGTAAATGTAAATATTATAAATGATATTTAAAATTTAAATAGTGTATTGCGAAACTTAATTTTTATTTGATGAACTAAGTTGAAAAATATTTTGCAATGTAAATAGAGAGCGATATTCCTCATAACATTGATGATGAGATTGAAAATTTTGAAAGACAAAGTGAAAAAGATAATGAACCAATGATTGATAATGTTGAAAGTAATTCAAGTGAATAAATTGAATCAACATGTATGTATATATATATGTCATGTGTATTATTGAAATTATACATATTTATTTATTTCAATTTCATTGAAACTCTATTTTTTTAATCTAATTATTTATTGAATATTTATACCCATTTTGTACATTTAATTCTCATATGTACAAGTGAAATCAATATCGATGATGAGATGTTAGAAAATGTTGACACTAACACATATAGAGATAAAAAAGCTGACTATGTTATACCATATCGTGTTAAGTGCATTATTGATATGTTCTTCAAAGATGAAAATGTGGCAGTTCAAGCCCAAAATTTGAGAAGTCTCTTAACATCAAATAAATTAAAAGAAGCTACGACTCTATTGGGTATTCGAAAATCAACGAAAGATTAAAAAATGAAGGAAAATGTGATACATAATATAAATAGTTCTCTAAAATAAACTGGAAGTTCTAGAAAGAAAAGTGATTTAGATGCACATAGAGTAATACAAATGGCAGCGGTTTCATCAAGTACTAAAGAAAATCGCTTGGTAAAATCTATGGCAAAATCATTAGAGACCTCATGAAAAAAATTTCAAAAACATCAGAAATTTCGATTGCAAATAGATGTAAATAGGCAACCATACAAAGATATACTTGGAGAAGATGTAAAAAAAATAAAATATGAATATTGGATGAAAAATTCACGTGTTTCACCAAAAGCAAGGGATGTGATGCGGTGAAGAATAACACGAAATCAATATGAAGAACATGCAAAACATATATTGGACACCACTCAGATAGTGTTGTTCAATAAGTTCATAGAAGATAATTGTGGAATTAATGTTTCAATCAATTCTTTTGTGCAACAAAAACCATGTTATGTTAAACCTATCACTCTACGCAACACTTGTTGTTGTCGTTATCATGTGGAATTTCAGTTATATTATGACACATTCCTTAATTTCACTAATTTTTTTTTGAAAAATTCACCTCATCCTTCCACTATCCATGATTTCATATCCCAAATTATATGTGCGAGAGAAAGTCATGAATTATTTTACCAAAAGAAATGTGTTGGTGGTAAAAAAATGTGATCATTGTGGAAATTAGACTTTATTTCATGACAACTATCCTATTGGTACAAATGATCAATTATTATCCAACATAAAAGTGAAAAGGAAGAGATATGAATATATTCATACATCGTTTGGTTCAAGTAGTAAGTTACAAGTACTAAAATGATTGACTTACAAGAAGAAGAATTTTTTGTGATAGAGTTTTTGAAGAACCTTGAGGCAGAAATTTATAAATACACCAAGCATTTCCATAAAGCTCGATGATAGGACTTGAAATTCAAAAAATCTCGTGAATTTTTTCCACTTGGGACCATTTTGTTAATAGTTGATTTTGCAGATAATTACACATTTGTTGTACAAAATGAAATACATAGTGAATACTATCATTTTGACCAAGTCTCTATGCTTGCCCATATTCTATATAAACACACTGAACAAAATGTTGATAATATAGAAAGAACCAGTGAAAATCAACTTGTTATTAAATAATACCACTTTTATATCAACGATGATTGTGCACATGATACAAATTTTCTACAACATTGTTTTGATAAGATTTATGACTCATTGAAAGGTTGTGGAATAAAATTCAATGAACATTGTCACTTTTATATCTGCGATGATCGTACACATGATACACATTTTGTACAACATTGTTTTGATAAGATAAATGACTCATTGAAAATTTGTGGAATAAAATTCAATGAACATTGGATATGTTCATATGGATGCGGAGGTCAATTCAAATTTTCACGATCATTCTTTTGGTTGTCATCTTCATATGAAAACCCGCATTAAACATTGTTGGGATTTCTTTGAGACTAGTCATGGAAAAGGAGAACATGATGGTGCAGGGGCATGTATAAAGCGAGCACTTTGAAGATATAAAATGGACCACTTTGCAGACCAACTTATCTCAGCTGAACAAGTTGTTAAATGGTGCATCGCTGCACTAAGCCATGTGACTTATCCACCAAGAGAAGTACGAAGGTACATGTACATATATACAAATTAACTTGCATATATATATATATATATATATAACTTTAATATATGATCTAATTTTTATTAATTTTCTAATTTTAAAAATTATCTATCACAATTATTATCTTTGATCATATATAAATTGTATTTTAAATAACATATTTATATTCTTGTTTGAATTTTCCATATAGTTTTTTTTGGCATAATGGGGGTCCAAGATGTAGATAGATTGACTGCAAATGACACTGGAACAGTAAAAGGGACTTGGAAATTGCATTTAATTAAAACAATGGAGTACTGAAATGTGTTTGCATTTGATAAAATAAAAGATTCTTGTTTTTTTCATGTTTTCATAGACGACACACAATCCAATGGTGTTTGTGAAAAAAATAGGTATGTAAAAGTTTGGAAACATACAAAACTAAATACAAAGGGGAAAATGTTAGTTGCAAACTTTGAAGAGATGCAATCAGGAGACTATAGTATCATCTGAAGGTGATCGAGTTTATGGTATTGTTAGAGAAGGTAATATTTCAATTTCTTTCAAATGATAGAGATCTAGAAATAGATAATAAAATAAAATACATGTTAATTTTAAAGTTAAATTTTCATGTTAATTATGATCTAAATTTATGTAAACTTTTTTTATTGTGCAGGAGATGTTTTCGCTGTAGTTGCACCTGTTAACAACCTAGAAAATGTCAAGTATTATTTGATGTGGTGCACTGAACGAAATATGAAATTATTGGAAAACTATGATGATAACATGTTTATATATGAAAGAGGGTCTATTATACTAAAGGTTATTTGTTACATGAGCCATCGAAAAACCTGATAAAAAATTATTCCATAAGTCCTTTTTACTAATCTCTCTTCATTTGTTCTCATGTTTCTTAGGTTCGATCTTAGTAAAATATGCAACAATCCCTAATACTATGTATTCGCAATTCATATTTTTATGCTAAAAAATCCTTCTATTTTTGCATTTGCAGATACCCTATGTGATGTAAAAATGTAAGGAATAATACTCCTGCTGAGTAGTGAGCCATAATTTGAAATATTCCTCTGGGGTAAGGTGTGTCCAGATCCCATCAATCTGAAAATAGTGGAGAACATAGTTCCAAATTTCTGTAGCAAAAGGATAGTTGATAAGGAGGCGTGGCACTCCCTTCAAGCTCTGTAGACAAAGAGAAGATATTCCGGGGTCATGGTAGGCTCTGCAAGAGATGTTCTCCCATGCAAGAATTTATCATGGAGATCCAAACAACCAAAATAAATTAGTTTTAGTGGGATATTCCTCTTCCAAATATTATGTAGCCAATGTGGAATTGTTGGAACAAGAATAGAGTTGGAGATGTGCTTGTAGATTTTGTTGACTGAAATGTGGTTTTGATTGGTTTTCCCAATCTAGGTTATACAATCCTCTTCTTCCGTAAGGTGTATCCATGTAGCGTCAACCTGTCTGATATAATTATCCCATTTTGTTTCCAATGAACCTGTTAGATCCAAGTCTACAGTTGAAACCAAGATTGAATATGTGGAGAAATAGTCCAGTTAGAAACAATATCGGATAATGAATACATACCTTTGTCATTTTTGTAGATGTTGGAGTAGAGGAGCCAACAAGGAATGTGTGCCCAAAACCCTTTGATGAGGTCTGCTCCTGCACCAGTCCTACAACCATTTCCCACCTCCCAACAGAGTCCCCTAAATAGCCAGTGCGTATTCCTCATCATAATACACCATATGTAAGAGGATGAAGTTGTGTAGTTATCTCCATTTCTATTCCAGACTTCTAAATATTTATCTTCCATATATTTACCTTGGATAATCAATGATCAAATGCCCCTTGTAGTCCATCACCTCCACAATCTCTTACATATTAGAGATCTATTGAAAGATAGTGTGTCTGGAATCCCCCAACCCCCACAATCTGTGGCTTTAACCAAGGTGGACAGTCAAACAAGGTGGATCTTCTTATGAACACCTGTACCAAACCAAAGGAATATAAGAAGGGTCACATCAATCTTCGTAATGATGGCCTTCTAAAACGAATAAAGGTGTATCCAATAAATCGATATGGATTGTAAAATTAACTTAATCAATATCAATATTCCACCCAAAGTAAACCACCTATGGGCCTAGTGATTAATATTGTATTCAATATTTTTAATGATCCATCCCTATTCTGAAATCATATAAGAATTTGGTTTGATATGGAATCCAAGGCATGAGAACCCAGCGTCCAATAATAATTTTCTGATATGTACAACCTCAACCTCATCCACCTGATAAAAAATCAGTTCTAATTTATGTGAATTAATATAGGGACCTGACGTGGTGCCAAAAGGTTCAAGGATATTGTGAAACCAGTTCCAATCTGAAATATTTTTAGCACCTACAAACAAAAGGTCATCCATGAACATACAGTGGGTGACATATATTTGTCGAATCATTTTAATGCTAATAATAAAGCCCTCGTCCCTATAATCCACTATCTTCCTCCTAAGCGCTTCCATGAAAAGTATAAAGAGAATGGGTGACAAAGTGCACCATTGACGCAAAACTCTGTTGGCTTTGAAGAAGGAAGTGGGATACCCATTTATGATGATAGCAAAATTAGAAGAGATTACATAAGCCATGATCCATTTGGTGTTGTGTTGCAAAATTCCAAGTTTATAGAGGATTAATCTTAGGAATTCACAATCTATACTATCAAAAGGATTACTAATATCAATTTTCGTTTGACATGCAAAGAGGCTCCTTATCTTAATAGAATGCAGAAATTCCTGTACAGTGGCCACTGCGTCCTAGATCTATCGCCCCTCAATGGACCCGAATTTTTCTGGCGAGATTTCGACTTTCAAATAAGATCGAACCCTGATAGTTATGAGCTTAGAAATAAGCTTGTAAACAACATTTCATAGAGAGATGTGGAAGAAATCCTGAAATGAGTCAGGATGTTTCGTCTTCGGTATAAGTGCTAAAAATGTAGTGTTTATGGCTCTGCAGATATGATAATTTACCCTAGATTCCTCGACCACCTCCAGAAGATCTTAAAACATAATATCAAAGAAATTTAAGTATAGTTCCATCCCCCAACCGTCTGGGCTACGAATCTTGTACTTGGCACATGCAATAAGGACACAATGAATTTTCTCAATTGTAGCAGGTCAGCCTGGGACTGCATTTTCTTCTTCATTTACCATTGAGGGTAATAAGGCAATGAAATCCATTTGATCTTGGAAATATTTATCTCTAGCTGAGAAAAATCCTTTAAAATAGAAAAGAGTAGCCTGTTCGATCTCATTTTGTGTAGTGTTTTAGGCCCATTCTCAACATCCCAAACGTTCCAAATTCCATTCTCCTTCCTTTGCATCGATGCAAATATGTGGAAAAAATTGGTGTTCTTGTCACCAACCACTACCCATAAGGCCCAAATTTTTAATATCCAATTCAATTCCTGAGATTTATAGAATAAACTATTTCGAGCTTCAAGCTCCATGATCTTTATTTTGTGAGTAAAAGAGTTGTAAAGAGGGTATTTTGGATCAAAAATCACCAAAAGGGAAGCCTCTATGGAGGCCAAAAGCCAATTTTATTATTATTTTAGCTTCTTAACCCAAGTGCAGATCCTCCTTCTCAGACAATTTAATTTATAATAAAAGGATTCCATGGGGTTGTCCTAAGGTCAAGACACACGCCAAAACTGATGAACCAAATCTAAGAAATCTGCATGTACTAACCAGAAATGGTTATGTTTGAAAGGTAGGTCCTTCTGCCCATATTCCCTAGTCTAGGTGAGCGTGATCGAAAGGTGATCCAATGTGAATGAGGGAATGAATGAAGAGGATAGATCAGTCAAACCCACAACCAATAGGTCTTTAATCATGAATCTATCCATTCACTTGGAAATTCAGTCGTTCCCAGTCTTACCATTGCTCCAAGTAGGGAAAAACTTTGATGGGGTGATGTCACATAGGGACAAGGAGTAGAAAATATCTTTAAAATAGGATTCCAATTGATCAACCTTCACTTTCTGACCCCAATTATCATTAATGTTTACTGTCAATTTGAGGTCACCCATCATAATAAGTGAAGACAGGTCTCAAATTCTAGAATTTGAGACTTGTTCCCAATATGATCACCTACCAGAATAGTGCAAGTAGATGTTGATAATGTGAAGCTAAGTATTAGAGCCCCAAGAGTGACTCGAGAGTAAAATTCCTGCAGGAGTCAATAAAGCTTATAATTTGAGACAGGTTGGCTTCCAGGCCACTACCAATCCCCCAGACAGACCACATGAGCTGTGAGCATAGACGTACCATCCATGGCATGCTTTGAGCAAAATTTCCCATGATCTCTCATTGGAAATCATGGTTTCCCGAAGTAGAAGAAAATCTGGGTGGTATTTATGGATAAGGCCTTTAAGGTAGAGGTATTTATGAGAGGCCCCCAGTCCTCTAATATTATAGGAAATTATGATCATAGGGAAACTATGGATTTGATCATGTTCACTCTAAAGATCCGATGAACAGAAGAGACATAAGCAGAGAGATCAACAATGGGAGAGGAATGGTCTTGGAGAGGCGAGGCCTCGAAAAGGACATAAGGTAATTTTTTGAATTTAAGGGGCTTCTTCTTTCGAGGGTTAGAGGGTATGGTCGAGGAAAATGGAGGAGTGGATCCTATCCTGGAGCCCTCCTCAAGACGGAAAATGAATTTTTTTATTGATAAGGGTTCAGTCCCGAATGAATTTGAAAATGATAATGCCTCCAGTTCTCGGTCCGGGGAGAAGGGAGAGTCTAGAGAAACATGGATAAAATGCAGAGTCAAGGGGGAGGGAGAAATGGGTTTGGGAAAGGAATTAACAAATGGCGGGACGTGTCTAGACAAAGGAGGAAGAACTTTGGGAGATAAATAAACATCTCAAGATGATGGCTTGGTGGTGAAAGCCCCTACCAATTGATGAATAGGAGAAAAAAATCTAGGAGAAAGACTATGCAAGAGGCAAAAAAAAACAGGGGGGATTAGGATTATTTGAAGAGACCGACAATGGTTCATTTGAGTTCTTGTTGTTTGGAGACCCCGACGAAATTTTTCATATACGCCTCCAAAGTGGATGATGAACCAGATTGAATCATATCGGATAGGAAGCACACAAGTAACCTGCTGAGTGACATATGAGGCATCCGTAAGGGATGCGCCAATAATCAACAATTAGATTACGAGAGAATGAGCCCCAATTTATGTCTAGGCTAGATGAGAGTCTACCTCCAAGGTCGACCTCGACCAAGACCCAAGAAATTTTCTTGTCCATCTGACCCATACTTCCCTCATCCCAATAGTAAAAGATGTTGATAGAATTGGCTATGTCTATGATAGCAGGGCATGCCCATAATTCAAGAGGAGGACCCATAATCTTGGCCCAAACGAATTTCTGATGGGGAGAAGTTGAGATAGGATCAAAATCAACCTGCCAAGCTTGGAGCAGTAGAAAACCTCTGCCTTTAACCCAGGGGGGATGGAGAATGGTTTCTACATCCACCAGATTGAGAAAATGATAACATACCCAATCATTATGAAGCATACTGATGTAAGGTCGATATCCATGTTTCGACACCCAACAAATCGTCATCCATTGTTTAATTTTCTCACTCGAAAGGTGAAGGAATTTCCACTTGCCGAGGAGAGCGTGAATCTTTAAACGTTTTAAGTTCTCCCAGAAAGTATTAGGCCGCATGGTTAGAGTCTTCGAATGATTTTCCACTAAGTTTCCTATGAGGAAGGGTCTGAAATTTGCCTGAAGAAAGGTTCATATGTTAAATGTTAGAAGGTGTGGAAGAGTCACAATTAGAGTTCGAATGAGGATGTGCGCGAGACTCCACCTCGATTTCAAGAGCGATAATATTGGAATCTGGGGATGATGGCATCTGCATGGTGGAGATATGTCAAGATCAACGGGTAGACTGTAGCAAGTGGTTGAGGGAACATATTAGGAAACATAAAAGTGCGATGGAAGGAGGGAAAGCTAGCTAGAAATTGGCAGTTTACTATGCCAGATGTCAATTAGTAGCAGATTAAGAGAGTGATGCTAAGGTACAATCAAATCCTTGGGGATAGGAAAAGTAAATGCAACCACAAAGAATAGCATTCCAACCTAGAAGTGTGATTAGTGACCGGTTTCCAAGTCACCACAACCAGTAGAATGAACATTCAAAATTAAAACCTGAAGTCCAATGGTAGGAACCAGATGCTGACCTCATTATTCAATGGTTATGGTGTTTTTCGATATCCATCGCTTCGAAATGATTGATCTTCCAGAAAAATAATCTTGAATCTAAGCCAAATATCAAATGGATAGAAAAACCAGCAAAATTAATAAAGTGTGAGATCCTTCACGCTCCTCTATTATTCTTGATTCACGCTCCTCTGGACCCAACCTCGTGTCTCCTGAAATATGTTTTGATTAATTCCTTCCCAACTTTTGTTTCTATTAAATTTGACGTATTTTTCTTTTGTGCTCCTTCGATCTTCTTCCTGTAAAAGTTCTATAAAAGAAAATCCAAATGTTCCCTTGTAGTGAGCTATATATTGTTCAATATCTTGTTCTATCCTGTCTCATGAAAAATTATTCCTGCATCAAAACCAAGATTTATCAAGAGTCCCCCCATATTCTATGTTGTCACAACATCCGTTTTCTACTTTGTTCTATCCTTGAATCCTTGTTGTTGTTCGAACTTCTATTCTGACTCCTTTAGTGCAACCTTATGACCTATCCCTCTTTTATATATATATATATATATATATATATATATATATGAATATGAAAATAGAAAAGATATTTTTAATTTAGTTTGTTATATATATGTGTGTGTGTGTGTGTGTGTATGTATGTATGTATGTATTTTAGATGTTAATTAATTAAAAAAACTAAATATGTTTAATTGTGATTTTTGAATGTGTATTAATTCATCATTTTTATTTGAAAATGACTAGTTTTAAGTTAGTTGCTAAAAAAGGAATAGAAAAAGAAATATATTTTAATTCATGTCCACTAAAAATAGTTTAGTTTAAGTCTTACTCATTACTTTTAATCTAAATAGTATAAATAAGAAAGCCTCCTATAATACCATTGTTTCATATTAATTTTAATCTAAATAATATCTATTAGAGAGCTTATTGTACTATGATAATAGGTTTATATGTTTTCAAATAGTGCATTTAATCTTAATTTTACATTTAATCTTAATCTCATATGTGAAATTATATAGAACCATGCAGTGTGCTAAAAATTAGTGTATTAGACCTTTTTATTTTTGACATAAAAAACCTTTGGTTCATTGATATATAAAATCCCTATTGACCATGTATTATGTGAGAAATTGATGTATAAAATCCCTTTGTTTATAACATAAGAAACCCTTAATAGTATATAAAACCCACACATTGATCTATGAAACCCCTTATTATAGAATAAAAAATATACAAATATAGCTTGTTTAGAAAAATACATAGGTTCCTAATATAAAGAGCATAATATAAAAGATAAAAATAAATATATAAAAAAAATAAAAATGACATAATCAAGCCTGATCAATGCCACATGAAATGGCTATACCATCAAATGGTTTTTGACTTTCAAAGTCTCTAAGAAAGCTTTGTAATGGTTTTTACGGATTATATCACAAAATTTCAACTCACATTTTCATTCCTACCAAATATGGGGCAAGTGGTTTTATCAAGAAAGTAGGTATATGTTGATTTGCAAGACATTGTTTCAACAAACTATGTTCATTTTCCAATTTTATTATGCCCCAACCCTGAAGCAAGCTATTTTATTAAAAAGTCACTATTTGTTCCACTTATGGCAAATAGTTGGCAATGCTATTTAAAAAAATTAATTTTATGTGGATTATGGTTCGTTTTAACTCACAGTTACTCATTAAGAATGACAACTCATATTATAAGATATTTCAGAACACATTATAATAAAGATATTTTAGAGATTTGAAACTACATAATTGGAAAACAAAATATTCACAATAAAACAAAATGATTTTTTTACCAATAATTTTTGGTCAATTTTAATCAAAATGTAGAGATCTTTAAAACTTTGAATTAAAGTTGTTTGATTTGCAGAATATCAATTTTTTTAGGGTTTTTCAGGAAGCTAAATCTATTTATACATTCAAAAATATATATTGTATTGCTAGATTTTTATGAAAAAATCCATTTGTTTATTAATTAGAATTCACTATAGTAACTATAAATGAAGACCCATATTTTATGCTTATTAATTAAAAACAAATCTATTTGACCATATAAATTAAAATAGTAATACATATTCATAATCATGGTATTTTAAAACTTTTTATTTAAATTTTATTAATAAGCATATAAAAATTCAATATTCACAATATACCATTTTTTTCAATTTATATAATGTTTTTATATATAGAGGCTTGAAATTTATATAAATATAGATAATATTATTAACAACTAAGATATTGTACCTTGAGAGCTTTGATTGCTCTCAAAGTTCTTGGTAGATCCAAAGTTAAGATGAATCTACTAATTATAATTTAAAAAAAAAAAAATCTATTAATTTTGAATAATCATAATAATAATAATAATAATGATTATTATTATTATTATTATTCAAAATTAATAGATTTTATTATTATTATTATTGTGTTTAGATTGAGGCTACGACTAGGCTAGCCCCTATATTGGCTCGAAGAAGTATCAATCACTCACACTGTATGTAAACAATACATACACAACTTGTTAAAATATGATGTAAAATGATGACATCAGAAATCATTAGCTTCCAAAATATATAGCTTTTATTTATAACAAATTTATATAAGTTAGAAAAACTCATGTTCTTCTAACAATGACATTTTACTTTTTGTGTAAAATATAAGGCATTTGTTCATTCTAAAACATCAATTTAGTATATGGAATTTATTAAAGTAAATTATTTAAAACAATGATATCATGTATGCCACTATTTTTACATAAGTGTGTGTATGTGTGATCCCTTCTTTTTCCATGCAACCCCTAAGGCTATCCTCATTCCCCCTACGGTTCCGAAATAGATTGACTAAGAAATATTTTAACTTGGGTCTGTATGAATTCTAACTATAATGGAGTCCTTAATCACAATAATTACTCAAACTCATAGGAATTTCCTCAACATACACTTAATAAACATATCCACCCTTTGTTATAGGTGTTAAAGCCAAAATATCAACACAATTTTCCTTCCCATACATGGAATAATTCTTTGAAATGACAAACTATTTTTTTAGAATGTTGTTTTAGAATAATGATATGCAATTTCACTTAAACCAAAGGTTAAAATTTTCAAGCTTTCAACTAACAACATGGCTCTCTAGTAACCCCACCTAACTATCTTGGAAAAAATCCCAAGGTTGATATGCTTTTAACATAGATTAAGGTAAATGAGTTTTGACAATAATGGATAATATTATTTTTTTCTTTTTGTCCCATTTGAGTTACCTAAGCCCCCTTTCATTCCTATTTTTTGGAATCATATACCTAACCAATTCAATGCTCCCATGAATATATACATGGATTTCATCCAGAATTTGGGAAATTTGTCCCAATTTCACCATTTTCCTCAAATTTCTTGTAGGCCAAATTTCACAATTTCATCAATTTTCCTTGCAACACTATTTGTTGTTCATTATATGCTAGTGGTATAATCATGGATCTAATACCATTCTATAGTGTGCCTAACCATCCATGTGCCTATTAAAATAGTGGGGTGTTTCATAATTTTCCATCATAATTTCTTAAATATGTATAATCGACATTCTATTACAAGAATAACTAGCAGGTTGCTCAACAAGACACTCCCTCAATGCAACTCCCCTAGTGTAGAATGATGCACAACATCCAAAGACTAAGGAATAAGTATGCATGGCCCCAATTAGCCACTTGTCATTCTAATAGGTCCACCCCCAACTACCTTGGAGCACATCCCAAGGTTGATATGACTCTTTTGCATACATTAAGGTAAAGGAACTTTGGAAAATAATAAAATAATATTATTTTTGGCCTTTTGGCCCCTTTGAGCCCCTTAAGCCCCATTTTATTCCTCTCTCGTGGGATCATAACCCCCAATGTTCTTGTTCCTCTGGTTTGTAGTCAATGAAGTATTATTTTATTATTTCCAATGTACAATATTTACTTGTTACAATCATGTGGCCTTCGACCATCTTCTTCAACTCTTAGAATTTTATCATCTAGTATTGAAAGAGGATTACCATGTATTTAAAACCATTGAGGGACCTATATCGAGGCCCTAGGAGGTTGAATTTTTTCTTAACGAGAAAAATATCAACATTTTTTGCGACCATAATGGGGACTCGAATATTCCAATATTGATTTCCTTGTAAATGACTCGTCCAGACCCAATTCAACCTCATTTTTTCATTGGTTTGAATTTAAAATATGTATATTTCCTCAATTATATGATCTTGTATTAAAAACATCATGAAAAAAAAAAGTTGGACAATCTTGGAATGTTGTAGGTCAGTAAGAAGAACCAACACCACGAATTCCATAGAGGAATCCAATAAAAATAAAGGTTATCTGGAGAAATTTAGGAGCTTTCTAGACCCAATAACAAGAAGCTAAAGTAAGAAAATTAGAAAGGATGTTGATACTTCCTTGAATAAAGGAGTGTTTATTTTTTCTCCCCTAGTGACAATGAGGTGGAAGAAATTAGAGAAGAAAGAACTGAAGAGATGAAATAAGAAAGGAGGTAATGACCAAAATGAAGAAATTAGAGGAGAAAAATTAGAGTGAATCCACTCTCCTTGCAAGGAGAAAAAAAACCCCTCCCTACATTGTCACCTGGTGTTTTACCTATTTATAATGGACAGAGTGTCATGGATCATGATAAACACATGGTCCAATTTTTAGTGATTTTCGATATCTAAAAGATTATGCATGAAAATTTGATGGTAAGATTGTTTATTCATAATTTGGTTGCACCCACTTATGATTGGTATTTATCCTTATCGAGTGGTTCCATTACTTCTTTATATTATATATAAAATGCCTTCATTGGATGATATGATAGTCTGCCTATAGGATATTATACATTTCTCACTCAATTTACACAAATCCAACTTCAAGGAGATGAAAATATTAGGGACTTTAACCTTATGTTTTTCAAAGCCTTGCAGCTAATTCCCCAATAATATCATCCAAATGATCTCGTGATACTTGGAAGTTATATGAATGTCATGCCTTCTAATTTCAAATATGTTGTAAAATTTTCCCATATACATATTCTGGATGGAGCTATGAGAAAAGCCTAAGAAATGGAAGAATATACGGTTACATATCAATGTTGACCTTGAAATTATTTTAGGAAAGGCCCAGAGGGAAATGTGTTCCATCAAGATTTCATATGAAAAAATGACACTCCATGTTCAAAACACCAAGTAATTTTCGTTGAGGGAAAAATTTTTCTTGACATTTTTCCAAATATAAGAAATATTTTGATATAAAAATAAGTATTTACTTCAAAGGCTAATTATGATATTCTCCCAAAGAATGATGAAGAAGATGTAGAACAAGATAATTTTACTTGGACAAGTCCATGAACATAAGCAAAAAAAGAAAAACATTGGATCATCTAATTATGGTATCAAGAATCAAAATGTTGGTAATATAAAACCAAGGGGATTAAGAACCCCGAGATATCATAATCATAGTAGATGATCGAGAATTTGAGGAAGTGGACCCTCCTTAGGCACTATAATATCTTACTCAAGAGAGTACCTCAGTTCTTGAACTAATGGAAATGGGAGATAATCTAATGTTCTCTTTTCAAGAAGAAGAATCACCATAAGAAGACGAGGAATTTGTACAATAAGAGAACATAGTGAAGACTAGAGAACAATTGCATAAAGTGAAAGGTAAATCTCCAATGGGTCATCCCATTAAAGATAAGGGGGAAAAAGAAGTCCAAAGGAACATGCCTCAAGATAAGTCTCTACCATCTTGGAAAAAAAATACAGATTGCAAAGTAATTAGTACATAAATAATATTTTCACTTAACATCATAAGAGCATAAAATTAAAGTTAACATGCCAAAAATCTATGAGCTCTTGTACAAATTTTTCACTTTGCGGAGCGAGTTCGAAATGCGGAAGTATGTGGGTGCGGAGGTTTATGTTCCTTGTTCCACACACACCATCCTTCCACACATATTTGAAACCATTTAGTTGTCATTTCAAATAAAGAAGACTACTTCCGATCCAATTGTAATAATAATTATTTAACAACAACATTGAATCTAATGAATATTGTGTTCAAGAAAAGTTATACGAAGGTGTCTTTATTCTCCTGAGATTACCAGATGACCTAGGTTCTGTTCAAAGGAAGCGTGTGCAGAGGAAAAATACACATGCATATTTCATGCAACACTAAAATTCATAATTGATATTTGATATTGTATATGGATTTGATCTTTCCACACTTACTATCTCCATCCAAAGAGTAGTTCCGTAAGCGGTTGGAAAAAAAATACAGAGTGAAAAGTACTTAGTGCAGAAAAAAATGTTTTCACTTAAGAGCATAAGAGCATACACTTAAAGTTAACATGTTAATACTCCATGAACTTTTGTGTGGATATTTCACTGTGCAGAGCGAAATAGAAATGTGAATGTATGTGGGTGAGGAGGTTTATGTTCTTTGTTCCACACACTATCCTTCCGCACATATTTGAAATCATTATGTTTGAAGAAAATGAATAGTTTAAAATTAAATGCGTCTATGCGGAATAACGTTTGCACTGCATCAGAAATGCGTGTCAAATTTTATGAGGAATAGTTGTGTCAGGTTATTAGTAAATTAAATTTGGTTTAGTTTTACAAAGTAGTGGGACTAATTGTCATTTTGATTTGTCGCAAAGAGTAGCTGAATACGTGTTGGAATAATAGATATTTGTGAATATCATTGTGCACTTTACTATTTGTAGCTATAATTGATGGCATTCTATACAGAAGCTACAATTTCACTTGGATAACAAAATTTTGTATGGGATCCGATGAAAAAAATTGAATAAAGTGTTTGAATCATGTTTTTGATGGTGGAAATGGATTCAACACCATAAAAAATCCCTGGGAAACCAAAATCTTGAATTTTGAGAGTTGTAACCTAGATTTACAAAATTTTCTAGCGGATTTTATCAAAATCTTGCAATAATTTCCATGATTTCTTGCGAAACTTATTTGTAGGATGTTTAGATCATGGTATATGTATATTGAAAACATTATAGCAATAAGCATTGCCAAAGTAAAAATGCAAATAATTTTCGAATTTCAAGATTTATTTTACCAACTTATACCATTAACGTTTGCTTTGAAATTTTCAATTGCTATTTATTGAAAGTGTTAAAGGTATCGATAAATCTATAAATCAGATATAAATCTGCCAGTAACTAAGGAAAAATGGTGGTGAATACTACTGACATTGTACTATTAATAATAAAATTAATTAAATTTTTCAAAAATCATTAGAAAATGTATACACAACTAGCTGGAATGAGTTATGGCAATTAGCTTTGTAATGTGATATTGAAAATCATGTACCGTTCACTATTTTTTGTATTACACTATCAAAATAAAACAAAGGCGTTAACAATTGAGTGGTTGGGGCTAGATCAGTAACTAAATCAATTCGTGATAGAAACAACTATTTTCATGAACTTTTATTATTATTATTATTATTATTATTATTACTATTGCATATATGCACTTAGCAGTTTCAAAAACTTGTATGATGGTCAAGTTGGGTAGAAATTGCACCCCATAATCATTAATCCAACAAATCGTTGATATATTTTGGAAAATTTAAGTCATAAATTGAAATAGAATACCTTTCAAAACATAGCGCAACTAGACAATGATCTTATATTGTATCAACAAATTTCTTTTTGTATGACACATATTTCAATGATATTAAATCAATACCAAAATGCGTAGTAAGGGGACAAGATGGTTTTACAATATCAATATTTATATCCATTACTTCTCATAAATGTTGGCTTTGATATTTTCAATTGCTATTTATTAACAATGTTGTATGTGATAGTTTCCACACGAAGAATAACAACAACTGGTATTTGGGACTATAACAGATAATTATGAACTTATGGAACATTGGAAACAAATATAAGTGGCAGATAAAAGAATCAACCTATTTGTACCTATATAATCAACCAAACGATATTTGAATATGCCATCAGAAAAGAAGATAAATATAGTTTTTTTCACTAGCAAATACTTTCCTGGTTTCACACCTTAGCGGATTCAACATTATTCAACAGTTCATTCTCTCAATTGCTCAGGTTCTTTCCGCAGAATTGTTTAGGGATTTGTATTTTCTTATTTAACACTTTATGAACACAAGAACTTTACCAAAAGTATTAACACATGTTGTAGTCACTACATCTTATCAATTTACATTTTCTTTCTCTTTTGCCCCTCGTACCCAAATAACCTAAATTACATCTGAACAAAGAACCAATGCAATTTTTGCATGTGATAATGTGTAATAAAATAGTGAGAAACATAGACATTTGAACTAGTGAATACTTTCCTGATCTCAGATCTTACCCAATTCAAAATTATTCAACAATTCATTTTCTCAATTGCTCAAGTTCTTTTGCAATTTTCTTTACAACATATTTCGTTTTCTACATAAATTTTTAGGGATTTGTATTTTCTCATTTCACATTTTATGAACACAAAAAATTTAGAAAAAGTTTTAACACATGGAGTAGTCATTGCATGTTATCAATTTACTATTTCTTTCTCTTTTTCCTCTCGTATTGGCATCTTCTTTGTCCTAATAACTTAAATTACATCTTAACAAAGAACCTATGCAATTTTTGCATGTCATAATGTGTAAGCACAAAATGCATCTAAATATTTTTCTAATTCAAAATATGTTTACACAACACATAGTTTATTGAATTTGCATAGAATCGAGTATCAATTATCGACAATGGGCGCGCAAAGAGTAGTTGAAGAAAAACAAAAATAAAAATCCCTAGATCCTGCACAACAATATTCACCTTCCACACCTGTTACTGGTGCAATGTCATTCATGAATCAAGGAAAGAGGATCCATCCTGGTTCTGGAAAAATTGTTATTGGTGACTCAACAAGAAATCGAGATGTGCAAGATATTTTTCTCAAATTCTTTCTAGACCAAACACATACAGTTCAAATATCCAAGTATAAAACTGTCGTGAATAGAGAGAGAATTAAAAAGGCTATAGATTTGGAAACTGATAGTAGTGAACTACCTAACTGGGTTGCTACTTTTTTAGCAGAGAATCAGAAAATAATGGAGCGAATTTCAGAAGAGGACATTATTTTTTATGAACGTCCTGCCACATTGCAAAATGCAAAATATGACAACACCAACTAAAAATTGAGATTTGAAAAGGTAAAGGTTGAAAATAAAAATATTATTGATTAAGAACAAGTGGATATTGATATTTCTGGTGTTGAAACGATGGGGATCATGGTATTGCAACAATCTACCAATGATGCAATTATTCAAAATGTTACCAACATGCCCAGTTCCTTTATTAATGACTCCATTGGCAATATGATCACCGTTATTGTCAAGTTTTGTTACTGTAACACCACAAGCATTTAACGAGGTTGTGATTTGTTATGAAACCAACTCCAAAAATAGAAGAAAAGAGAGATCAACTCCTTACAAATCAGCCACTTCAAGGGGGAAACCTCCAATACATTACATAAATGAACAATTCTTGGATGATACAAATGAAAAAACCTCATTCTATATATAGGGGTCCATGGGGTCACAATCTAATCCTATCCAACCTAACAATAATAATGTATGTAAACAATAATAACAATAAGCGGGTTACAAGGGTACAAAAATAACAATAAGGGGGTTACACTAATAAAAGTAAGGGACTACACTAGTAATATGGGGACCTAACATGCCTGTCTCCTTCAAAAAAGTGTTGTCCTCAACGCTTGACTAGCTCTAGATGCTTTTGTATAAATTATCATCTTCCCATGTAGAATCCTCAATGGGTAAGTTCATCCACTTAATGAGATACTCTGAAATTGATTGATTTCGTAGCGAGTCAAGTTCTTGTTTCCATGACTATTTCAGGTTCCATTATGATTTTTCCTTCCTCATCAAGTTCTGGAAATATTGTTTGAACTGGAATATTTTCACCTATAACCTTCTTTAAGCATGAAACATGGAAAACTGGATGCACTCGTGAAGAAGCAGGAAGCTCCAATTTGTATGCCATAGTACCAATCTTTTGCAACACCTTGTAAGGACCGTAGTACTTTGGCGATAATTTATTATCCTTCTTAGCTTGCTTGAGGGACATTTGTTTGTATGGTTGTAGCCGTAAAAATATCCAATCTCCTACATCAAAACTTCTCTCGCTGCGATGTTGATCTGCCTGTTGTTTCATTCGATTTTGTGCCAAATTCAGGTTATCCTTTAAGTGTTGGAGAACTTCTTGCTGATGCTCGATGTGATCTTCCACTGCTTGAACCTTCGAATTTTCCCTTAAAGATGATGTGATCGATGGTGGATGATATCCATAAAGTGCCATAAATGGGGTCATTTTTGCTGCAGTATGGAAGGAAGTGTTATACCATCATTCAGCGAGAGGTAACCACTTGACCCATTGTGTTTGTTTATCAGATACAAAACAATGAAGATATCCTTCCAAACATTTATTTACTATCTCAGTTTGACCATCGGATTGAGGAAGATAAGATGAGCTATGAGCTAATTGAGTACCCAAACAAGAAAATAACTCCGTCCAAAAATTTCCAGTAAAAATGGGATCTCTGTCGCTCACAATAACCCTTGGGCTTCCATGTAGCTTTTGAATTCTATCCATAAATGTAGTAGCAACTGTGCTTGCTTTAAATGGATGAGATAATGCACAAAAGTGTGCATACTTGGTAAGTCTATCAACTACCACCATGATGACATTCTTTCCTTTAGACTTAGGTAAACCTATGATAAAATCCATTGAAATCTCCTCCCAACCTTGACTTGGAATGGATAAAGGTTGTAGAAGTACCGGGGTCTTAATTGTCTCCACTTTATTCTGCTGGAAAACCAAACATTCCGCCACAAACTTTTGAATATCAGATTTAAGGCCATCCCAAAAAAATTATTTCTTCACCTTGTGGTAAGTTTTTAAAAATCCTGAGTGTCCTCCTAAAGGAGAAGTGTGCAATTCAAAAAGAATATTTTGTTTTAGTTGGGAATTATTACAAAGATATAAGCGATCTTTGTACCATAAGGAATCACTTTTCCAACTAAATGTATCAGATGTACTAGGATCTTGCTGCAACTTTTGAATGAGTGTCCATACATCTTTGTCCTTCTTCCATTCATCTCTTGCTTCGGTTATCCAATCTGGTTGGATAATAGAAATGGCACAAAGCAATGCTTCCACCTCTTCATTCTTTCTTGAGAGTGAATCTACAACAACATTAAGCTTTCCTTTTTTGTAGATTATTTCAAAGTCATAACCCAACATCTTTGTGACCCATTTTTGCTGCTCTTCTGAAGATAGTCTTTGTTCCAAAATGTGTTTAAGACTATCATGATCAGTTTTTACCTTGAAGTGTCTTCCCATTAGGTAAGTTCGCCATTTCTTTAGTGCATGCAGTATTGCTAACATTTCCTTCTCATAAATAGGTTTCTGTAAATACTTTCCTTTGATTGGACAAATTTCAAAAGCAATGGGTCTTCCTTCCTGCATTAAAACTGCACCAATTCCATTTCCTGAGGCATCACATTCCACAATAAAGGTTTTTGTGAAGTCTGGCGTAGCTAAGACCGGTGCTAGGCACATTGCCTCTTTAATATGTTCAAAGGCCTTATTTGCTTTAGGAGTCCATGAAAATGCATCTTTCTTCAATAATGTTGTTAGAGGTGCTGCTATTCTCCCATAATTCTTAACAAAATTATGATAATACCCTGTTAACTTGAGAAATCCCTGCAACTGCTTTATGGTTGTGGGGACTTTCCATTCCTTAATGGCTTTAATTTTGTTAGGGTCTACCTTAACACCCTCGTGAGATACAATATGACCCAGATATTCCACCTCTTCTACTCCAAAGAAACATTTGGATGTTTTTGCATATAATTTTTTCTCCTCCAATAGTTTGAGCGCCTTGTCAACATGTTGAACATGATCCTTCCAAGACCTATTGTAGATTAGTATGTCATCAAAAAATACTAGCACAAATTTTCTAAGGAAGGGTTTGAAAATGGAATTCATCAACCCTTGAAATGTAGAAGGTGCATTGGTAAGGCCAAAAGGCATGACCAAAAATTCATAATGACCTTCATGAGTTCGAAATGATGTTTTCGGAATATCTTCAGTCTTCATTTTAATTTGATGATATCCTGAACGAAGATCCAACTTGGTAAAATAAATTGTGCCATGTAATTGATATAATAATTCATCCATCACAGGAATGGGAAACTTATCTTTAATAGTGAGATTATTGATCTCCCTATAATACGGACACATGTGCCATGATCCATCCCTCTTGTGCATTAATACTGCTGGAGCAGAGAAAGAACTTTGACTAGGTTGAATTATACTAGCCTCTAACATTTTTGCAATCATGTGTTCAATTTCATTCTTTTGGACATAAGGATATCTGTAAGGCCTAATGTTTGGAGGAACACTTCTTTGAATCAGCTCATTATGATCCCCATTCAGAAGAAGATTCCTTGGGAGCCTAAACACCTTGGAATAATTTTCCAAGACTTGTTGGAGATCTGGAGAAATAAATGATTTTGATGTTCGAACTTCTAGTGAGCATAATTTTGAAATTATGCCTCGTTGTTCTTTCTAAAAATATTTGTCATGACATTAGATCTTATTATCTTTCTTGGCTTCCCTGTGATACCTCGTAATTCGATTTCCCTTCCTTCCGAAACAAATTTCAAGAAAAGTTCTTGAAAATTAAAAGCTATCATGCTCAAAGATTGTAACCATGGTACTCCTAGTACAACATCAATACCTCCCATTGGAATGGAAAGTATTGGAATATTCAATACATATTCCCCCATGGTTAGCTTGATATTATAGCATTTTCCAGAGAAATTTATAGTTCCTCTATTTGCAACCATCACTTCGACATTCTCGGTGTCAAGTATATAAATGACTCATCTCTATTACCTTGTAAATTGAATAAAAATTATTAGAATGCACCTAAATTGAACTGTAAAACTATTACCTTTTTCTTCTTGATATGTCCTTCTATCTTGAGAGTTTGAGCAATGGTAATTCCTACCAATGCATTACATGATATGGTCAGACTCATTTCTTCTTCTTCTAGGGTTGGTTCCTGGTGTATATCCTTTTCTTTTGAAGTTTCTTGTTCATTTTCTTCCTCCTCTTCACAATCTATGTAAAATAATTTCTTCTCAGCACACTTATGACCTTTAGTGTTTTTGCTATCACAATTGTAGCAAAGCCCTTTTGATTTTTTTTCTTCCAATTGTTGTGGTGTCAACCTTGTAGGTTGTGGAAGTCTAGTAGTAGCAACACTTCCATCTTTATAGATGTGAGTGATGGGATTCCTTGTCACCATAATTTTACATTCAATTTTTCTTGCCAACCTGAATGCCTTCTCCAATGAATCAAGTTCCCAAATGCAAACTTCATGTTGGATGTTATCCTTTAAAGTCCCTATGAAGACATCAATATTGTGTTCCTATGGAATATCAGCTACCCTTATATTCAATTTTTGGAAGTCCTTAATGTTCTCCACCACTGAGCCCTTTTGTTTGAGATTTATCAATTGGCCAAAGAAGGTGTTTCTCTTTGTATCCTCATAATGTGCTATCATTTCCTCTGTAAAAATTGGCCAAGTGACTATTTTTTTGTGGGAGAAAAGCCATCGATACCATACAAATGTATTTTGTTCTAAATGTAAAGTTGCAATGTGTAGCTTTTGTGTGTTTTGAACATTTATGAGATAGAAATATTTCTCCATCTGTAGTATCCATGTTACAGGGTCCTTGCCATCAAAATTCCTCATATCCATATTTGGAATATGTTCGTTCTTCCATACAACATTAGAGTTTATGAAATCATGATTACCATTTATTTTGTTCTCATCATGAGTTTCCTCTACTATATTTTCGGCATTTGGAAACATTTCTTGTATCAACTTTGTCAAACCTTCCATGTCTGCTTTTAGATCATTCTTCATGTTTTCCATGTTGTCTTTCATTTTTTCTTCCATGTCATCCATCTTAGCTTCCATGCCATCCATCTTAGCTTCCATGCCATCCATATTAGCTTCCACGCCTTTCTTCAAACCATCCATCTTTGCTTCCACGCATTTCTTCAAAACTTCCATTTCATTTTTGTTGCTCTTTGCGAGAGCGAAATTTGGTGCACTTGCTCTTGTAATTTTGAAAAATCATGTTGCAATTCTTCACCTTCATGATTCATAGTAGAGTATTTTGAGGGCTTAATGGGTGTTGAATTATTTTTAGGGGGCATTTTAGAACCCAATATGCTCAATATGCCCTTGGAATCACTTAAAACTAATTTTTCAAACAAGACTTATGCAAATTGAAAAAAATTACACACTTTTTTCTTACTTTTGAAGAGCTCAATATTGAAATTGAATTATCTCTGTAATTTCTGATCTTAAATATCTGAAATTTGGTCTTGTAGTAGCCCTATGAATCTTATTTCGAATGCCACAGGTCTGACCTGATTTGGATACTTCAAAACAAAGTTATGTTGAATCTACCACAATGACCTAATTATGAACGGTGTGCCACGTCTCACTGTTTCCTCCTTCAGCTCTGAAATGGATACACAGGAAACTACAGTCCATGCACTTGCAGCCACTTTTTACATAATTCCAATCTGATGCTCAGAGAGAGAGTTATGATTATTTTCGCAAGGTCATCCCTTTCAGATGAAATTCGAGAGCCTGAACAAACCCTAACCTCCACAAATCATATCTACGAGAATATTGCAAACCAAGATCTGAAATTTTTATAGGAAGTTCCTCAGGATTTTGGCTTCTCTTTGTAAAACTTTACGCTTCTGAACCTTCGCATAAACAAAGTTATAGCGAAAATTCTACGATGATCTGTTTAGGTGAAATTCATAAGACTGAAAAAATCCTAACTTCCCTAAATCATATCTCCACAAATAATGTGAACCAAGATCTGAAATTTGTACATGACGTTCCTCAAGATTTCTGCTTCGCTCTGTAAAAAATCTAGCTTCTGAAACTTTGTAGAAAAACATTTATAGAAAAAATTCCGCGATGACCTGTTTGGAGCAGAAAAACCCTAGAATCCAAAGCTCTGATACCAAATGTTATGAAACCAGCTCCAAAAATAGAAGAAAAGAGAGATCAACACCTTACAAATCAACCACTTTGAGGAGGAAACCTCCAATACATTACCTGAATGAACAATTCTTGGATGATACAAATGAAAAAACCTCCTTCTATATATAGGGGTCCATGGGGTCACAATATAGTCCTAGCTGACCTAACAATAATAATGTAAGGGAACAATAATAACAATATGGGGGTTACATGGGTACAACAATAACAATAATGGGGCTACACTAATAACAATAAGGGACTACACTAGTAATATGGGGACCTAACAGAATCTGCTTAATGCAGTGAAGGCATATATCCTCAACAATATATGCCAAATATTAGAAATTATTCATGATGCATGGAAAATTGTTTGTGATTTAATGCATTTGAAAAAATAACTAACGATATTTCTGAACTTAGTTAACGATAATCTTGTAGAAGACAAGAAATTTGTTGACAATGAATGAGATGCTTTTAAGCAGAGGCCACAACTACTCTCTTCTTTCGAGAAGAAAAACCAACATATACTAGATAGTGAATGAGTGAAGAAATTGGAAGTTGGATGGGCGTAAATGGTCGCTACACTTGAGAATATAAATTATGTCTATAGTGACCTATGCAAAAGGAGAGGCAGTGCCTATCTCAGGGAAATAGAAATTATAAAAGGCTTATATAGTCTACACATGCTGCAAGATTCTAAGTTAACTTCAGATGATATGTTACAAACTCAATTAGAGGAGAAAAAACATTACATGACAGTGAAGTTTGATAACATAACTGATTGTATTGTAGAGAATATTGAAATATGGCTAATTAATTTTTCCAAGGTTAATAAGAAGAACGCTAAGTTGATTTTCGAGGTGTAGGAAGAAACTAGGGAATTTGAAAAACATATTTTCACTAAAAATGTGAAAATGGAAGTTACAGTGGCCCCTGACAGAAACTACATTAAAAAATGGTGAATATGTTTCTTCAATGAGTCATGGAATTATAATACATGTTAAATATTGTAGTTTTGTGACTATAGATATTGTTAAGGAAGCGAAACACCAATTTATGCTACAACAAATCCATCTACTTTACATTTTTTTTGGCACAATTATGATTCTATTCAACAAATTTTCCTTTTAAGACTATGTTTTGAATATGATCTCGTACAAACATGAGATACATTCATGTCCATTGACATTTTATTTTGACTATAACTCTTATTGAATATTATTTTGTATCAATGATATGATAGTGGTCTCTATGACTTTCAAAAAATATGCTTTCAACGTTTCTATTACATTCAGTGTTGTGTTATTGCTTTAAACGAAATTGAACATATGGAAATAGTTTTACATCTTAGACATATTTTTTAATCATGGAATAATGACACAGTCTTGAGACCTGCACAAATTTCAATCTGCAGAGTAATTAGTTATTTATGTTTCTAACACAACCTTTCTACCCACAAAAAAATAATTCTTGGTATTATAGTTCTCATACTATTGAACTGTGTTTCCTAATATTGTATTATTTAGTTCCTTATATAGATTTCTCATAAGTTTCTTCCACACAGTGAAATCTCTAGACAACGCAAAATTGTATGGCTCCCATCAATGACATTTTATTCTAAATACAGTTCTTACTGAATCTGTTTTTTTTAAGCTTTCATATTTTCTATTATATTCAATGTTATGCTTTTTATTTAAATGACATTGAACATTTGACAATAATTTTTCATCTTAGAAATATATCTCTCAATACTAGAACACTGGCACGTCTTCAGACCTGCATATATTTCATTCAGTGGAATAATTAATCAATTATGTTTATGAAAAACCATTTCTTGCTATAGTGCAATAACTCTCTGTAATAGAGTTCTCATCCTATTGAGATTTGTTTGCTAACTCTATGTTATTTAGTTCCTTGTACAAAGTTATCATTGTATATATTGGTTCTCGTATTTACAAATTGAATTACCTGAACTATTCCAATTAAGACTACTTGACTGTATCGATTTTATGATAACATTTTTTATTTTTATTCAAACACATAATTTGAAACTTTGTTTTATATCTCATACTATGTTATTGTTTAAGATAAAAATTAACATTTAACAATAGCTTTGGATGTAACACCCTCCTCCCACATTTACCCAAGCTAATCAGTCCATCGGGGTGAACATGTGACAAATAGTTACTATGATATGATTCAACTCCACGAGTATATTTAAGGAAGTGGAATCGACTAAAAAAAACCAAAATGACCTTCCTTGGGAGCTACAAAACCTTCAAGAGCCAACTAGCCCCTCCAAGTGTCCAACCCATGAGACAAATTGTTGTTTTACCGAACTAGAGCCCCATTCAAACTAATGAAAAGCCTTCCATGTGGTGGAAACCCTCTAGTTGAATGAACAAGCCTACATCCAAGCGACTGCATACTTTTCCAGGAAGTTTTCTGCCATCAACCCTGGATTCTGAGTCACTTTTTTAGGGTCATGACTCAGTCCTATGCCTGAAACTTTGTGAAACTTCCAGAAATGATAAATAACATGATTCC
The DNA here is from genome assembly GCA_034641835.2 of Pinus albicaulis. Classification (NCBI taxonomy): domain Eukaryota; kingdom Viridiplantae; phylum Streptophyta; class Pinopsida; order Pinales; family Pinaceae; genus Pinus; species Pinus albicaulis. Next base: position 658,870,914 of record CM076584.1, on the reverse strand, counting down.
AATACCTCTAAAAAAAACTTGAACAAGGACCTGACTTGACAAGGCCTAGCCATGATAAATATTTTGTCAAAAATATTATGAACATGTGGTCTACAGGTCATATAAACACATATGAGCATAGGGGCTTCATACTTATTTGAGAATCGACAAGAAAGACTGATTTCATGTCATAATAGATGCATTACCATCCATTATGTCATACATTCATGATTCATTCATTTAATAATAAAAGCATGATGAGAGCCATGACTAAGATATGTCATAAACCATGCTTATAACCAACAAATAAAAAACAAAATAACAATGATAGAACAACCATTATAACCACATAATATATCTACACATAATACACAAGAGGAAAGAGGTCTTATTAGCATATGGAAAATCTAACCAAGCCAAGGACTTCCATGTACCACCCGACCATAGATTGGGATTAACCAAATCTGTCTTTCATCCAATCATCCCTGTGCCATATTCCAAGAATGAACATGAGACTTACAACAGAACAACTAGAGCTTCCTTAGGCTTTACCGCAACCCACCAATGGATTCCTAGTCCCAATCCCCCATCTATATAGCCAATCTTTACCACAACCCCACCAAGGGATTCCTAGGCCCAAACAGGAAGCATACACTACCGAGCTTTATCGCAATCCCACCATATACCAGTCCAGGGATCATTAGGCCTATACAAGCATGGGTGCCTCTGGATATCTCCACATAAAATGTGATGAATTTGTCCTCTCTAGCCTATAGAATTTATAGTATATCCCACAATTCACTAGTCAAGGATTCCTAGCCCCAATGAGGCTCCACCCTCTAGGCTTTATTGTATACCCCACCATTCATCGGTGGAGGATTCCTAGGCTTAAAGAGGGCATACATAATTAGGATTTACTCCAATCCGACCTTCACCGGTCCAGGGAATCCTAGGCCTTATGTTTCCTACTAAGAACATCCCACCCAGTTTCAAAACTCTCCAGCAATCTAGCTCAACCAAGTAAGAAAATCCCTATCACACCATGGTTATCCTAAAATGGAAAGGAAAGGCTAAACCACTTTAACACTTGGAAAAACCCATGCCAATGATAACAAGAGAACCAAATACACACATGCATGTACCATGCATGCCAAAACTAGAAAGGAAATCATACATGCAACTCGATATCTGCAAGTAATCCCACTCTAGTCGCTTTATCACGTTATTCCTTGCTTGATCTATGCTTCCCTTTTCCTTGTTTTTCTTTCCTTTGCTTTCATTGATCCCATACTAGATTTCTCCAAGAAAACTCTAAGTGTCCAAGAGTATGAGAGAGAGAATATAGAGAGAATTGAAAAAAGTTGTGTACTAATCCTTAGAAGCCTTTTTATCAATGAGGCCTCTAATTTCTTCAATTTTCCATTATTTTCATTCATTTCCTCCTTTCACCTTCCTTTTCTCCTAATTTCCATTATTTTCATAAATAAAATGCCAAATAATGCCTCTTTGCCTTTTCAAAGCCTTTTCCATTTCCTTTGCCAATTTCCCTTAGCCATAATAAACTAAATGAACACCCATTAGGATTTTTTTTCCAACATTCAACTTGGAATACTTGTCCCATGACCTTGGTTATTATTTTTCCTTTATTAAATTTATTACATGGATTTTTGACCAAATTTTTTACAGAACCCTCCCCCTTGTGGGAACACCATCCTCGGTGTTCAATAACACCTATAACCAGTAGGACCGCTAAAATTTAATAGATAATTCCCATGTAGCTTTATAACATAGCTCTTTGTATTATTTATAATGAACAGTCTGCTGAAATAAAACCAACATGATGACATAACAACATGACACCCATACCACTTATTGGATATTTATAACACAACTCATGGAAAAATTTACATCCATATACATATATACATATGCCAAAAATGGTTTACCTTAACCAGAAAACAAGGAAGGATACATATCCCGCATCTGGTCAACCATCTCCCATGTAGCTTCATTGGGCCCAAAGTGATTCCACTATATTTTAACCTGCTCAATTCCTCAGTTCCAGAGCATGATCATCTTTCTATGCAAAATGAACTAAGGTTCCAGTTGGAATTCTCCTTCTGGTTCTGCCTACAATATAGACCAATCAATAACATGATCAACATCCTTTACATATATTTTAACAATGAAACATGGAAAAAATCATGGACTTTCACTGTCTGAGGTAGTGCAAGTTTGTAGGCCACTGGTCCAATCCTCTCAAGGATCACAAAATTCCCACAATATTGAGGTGCTAGCTTCACACATGATAATCCTCAAGGATTTATTCTTGGGATTGAGGCACAAATACACATGTTCCCCAACCTCAAACTCCTTAAATGCCCCATGCTGATCCACATAAATTTTTTTCCTTTCTTTTGCTACCTTTAAATTCTTTTTTATTACCTGCATTTCTTGTTCCATCTCTGCCAACATGTCTGATCCAGCTAGTACCCTGTTCACTAGATCACTCCAATTGATTGGAGTATTACAACTTTGCCTATAGAGTGATTCAAACATAATCATCCTCAGTTCGACTCTTAATACCCATTGTTGTAAGAAAAATCAACTAGTGGAAGATACTCTTCCCACCTGTTCCTGATGCATGACATACATCCTCAACATGTCCTCGAGAACCCTATTGACCCTCTCTTTCTGTCCATCTGTCTGCGGATGATAAGTTGTGATGAAGGGTAGCTTTGTATCCAAACCTACAAACATTGAATTAAACTTGAAATATCAGTCTGACACAATCTTCTTCAGAATACCATGGAACCTCACTACATCTCTAATGAAGACTTGTGCTACATCATTAGTTTAATAAGTAGATTTCACTGGAATGAAGTGTGCTACCTTTGTTGACCTGTCCACAACAACCATGATGGAATCAATATTTCTAGATGTCCTCAACAAACCTATAATGAAATCCATGGAAATGAACTCCCATTTCCACTCGAGAATCAGAATCAGTTGTAGTAATCCACCCGAATGTTTACACTCTACTTTTTCCTTTTGAAAAACCAAACATCTAGCCACAAATTATGTCACTTCCTTCTTCAAATTCAGACAATAGTAGAAATTATTCACTGTTTTCAATGTTTTCTGATATCCTAGGTGACCTGAATATAGTTTAGCATAAAATTACCTCAATATAATCTTATTGAGCTCGTTGTTATCCGATACATAGATCCTATGTTTGAATCTGACCAAACCATTCGATGTGAGACAATAGTCCACATCCTAATCACTTGTACCCTGTTATAACCTATGCATAAGCTCCATGTACCTATCATCTTTTTTCCCTTCTTATAAGATCAGATCCTGTAGATATGCCCAATAAGAAATCATAGTCACTATGTGATTTACCTGTATCCACTTGTTAAAAGAATTTGCAACCTTGTTCTCCTTGCCTTTAATATACCTGATCTCAAATTTAAACTCATTAATCGTTATTGACCACCTAGCTTGCTTAACATTTAGATTCGGTTGGTCAAATAAATATCTCAATCCATTGTGATTGCTCATCAATACAAACCTCCTACCAAGAAGATAGTGCCTCCACATCTTCAATGCATGGATGATCACTTCCAACTCAGGATCATGTGTAACATAATTCTTCTTGAGCTCATTTAATTCCCTTGATTCATAACATACAAGATGTCCCTCCTATGTTAGTACTCCACCAAGTCCTCCCTTGTAGGAATTTGTACAAACCACAAATTCTTAATCCTGATATGGAATTTTAAGAAATGGAGCATTTGTCAACAATTGCTTCAACTGTTCAAAACTTGTTTTTTAGTCCTCTGTCCATTCAAATTTCTTACCTTTTTGCTGCAATGTTGTGATAGGATAAGAAACGTTGGAGAAGTTCCTAATGAAGATCTTATAGTAAGATGCTAAACCCATGAATGACCTTACATCATCCACATTTTAAGGAGCCTCCCACTCCATGATAGTCCTTATCTTTTCCGGATCCAATGCTATTCCTTCCTTGGAGAAAACATGTCCCAAGTAACGTACCTTTGTCTAAAAGAAACTACATTATCTAAGCTTGACATACAACTGATGCTCCCTTAACAACCTCAATACTGTTGCTATGTGTTCGACATGGTCTTCCTAATTCTTAGAATATATCAATATATCATCAATGAAAACAATAACAAATTTGTCTAGATAAGGACACAACACGTTATTAATCAAGCAATAAAATTAGTTGGAGCTTTATTCAAATCAAATGGAACTACAAAAAACTCGTAATTTCCATACTTGGTCTAGAAATTAGTCTTGTAGATGTCCTCTTATTTAATGCGTACCTAATGGTATCATTATCTCAATTCAATCTTCGAAAACATTCCTACTCCCTTCAACTGATCAAACAGGTCGTCAATCCTTGGCAACGGATACCTGTTCTTGATGGTCACCTTATTCAACTACCTATAATCAATGCATAATCTGAGAGTACCATCCTTCTTCTTCACAAACAATACTGGTGCACCCCAAGGTGATACACTTAGCCCAATGTATCCCTTGTCAAACATTTCCTTCAACTACAACCTCAACTCTACTAACTTCGGTGTGCCCATCCTGTAAGGTGCCTACAATATTGGTGATGCCCTTAGTACCAACTCAATAGAAAAATACACTTACCTATGAGGAAGAAACTCTGAAATATCTGTGGAGAATACATCTTGAAATTGTTGTAAAGCCAATTACCTGCTCAATACCTCCGCATCCTCAACATACTTACCTTTATCACTAGAAATATGCACTGGAAATAACACACCCTTTCCCACGACTGCACTCTTCCTGCATAGCCATCACCATTCTAACTGATGTATCTTTCTTCTCACCCTGTAATATCCTCTATTCTCCATTTTCAGCCAAGCATTCAATAGCCTTGTTATAAAAATCCACCTTGGTCCTATGAAGATACAACCAATCCATACCCAAAAGCATACTATATGATCCCAATTGAAGTACATTCAAATGCGTTGATGTAGGCATACCATTCAATTCAAATGCACAATATCTTACCTAATGATGAACTCTTTTCTTTGTACCTATATCCAAATACAGCAACCAATATTTTGCATGCAATTATTTATTTAAACCACACTTATCCACCATGTCAGGATTAACATAACTATAATTAGGTCCAGGGTTAATAAAAAAAGAAGCAACTTGATCACAAAGCTTACCATCCATCTCGATAATAGATTCATAGTGATTCACCTGCTTATTATCTGATGTTGCATAGATATGAGGAATGCTCTGTTCAACATCCCAAATAGTATGTGCCTCCTGTGCATTGTAGATCTTAGGTATTCCACCCTGATTCTAAGGAAAATATCTCTTGAGATGCTCCTTACCACATGTCAAACACTGCAATTGTTTACCATCACCTTTATTCTGTTTCCCTCCAGACTGAGGACCATTAAACTTCTTCTAAGGCACAACATGCTCTTTCTCACCTATATCGTTGGTGTCTTGTTATTTTTGGATTCCATTTACCTTTAGCCTCATATTTTCGTTTCCAACCTTGTTGAGACTCTGTTTTGCACTTTGATTGCTCATAGAAATGCTACAAATTACTAATTACTTCTTCAAGTGACTGAGGCTCATCATATTCAAGTTGATCTCTAAATTCTAATGGAAAACCACTAAAAAATCTCTGAACTTTGGATTTCTCATATTTAAGATACGATACATACCTCAACAATTCTAGGGTATTATTCGTGTACTCCTCATCTATCATCGATCCCATATTTAGCTCATAGAAATCCTTGGATTTAGTGTTGTAGTACCTCTCTAACAAGTATTTCTTCCTGAAAATTCTCTTGAATTCATGCCAACTCAACTCTTTTGTCCTAATGTCTCTAACCTACTTCACATCTTCCACCCAAATATCTTCTTTCCCTTTGAGGCCGAAGATAGCTATTCTGGCCTTCATGTTCTCAGTGTAATCATGCATCTCAAAGAACTTCTTCAGCCCAAGTAACCATGCCTTTATATCTTCTAATTTCTTCAAATCTCCATCAAAGGTAGGTGGCTTTGATTTCTTGAACTCATCTAGAAAATTTCCCCTCTCATTACTCCTGTAAGTATGATAACGATGATGACCATGATACATGTAAAAAATAGAACTAGAATAGAACCTGTGTCCATCACCTCTCCTATCTGATGTATCCATGAACATGGCTCTCTGATCATGTCATGTCTATTCTACCTGTGCCCACCATGAGACTGACCGCCATATGCCCCATTAGTCCTACCCTCTTATCCATGACTAATACTAAGAGGTACATGTCTCTGCAAATCTGATAAAATCTGAAGGATGACTATAATAAACTATGCTTGTTTCTCCTATTCCTGAATGATTCTATCATCGTTTGCCTTGCAACTTTTTATTTCTGCATTTAGACTTCTCAATGTGTCTGCTTTGTTTGGAGAGTACCTATCAAGATGTTTCTCATCGGATCTATGGGGATAATCTTGTGAAATGTAATCTACCATATTTCTAATCATCTTTGATATTATTCCTGCAAGTATACCATGCCAGCTAAACCAAAACATAAACATAACCAACATAAATCAGTATAGTTCAGGGGAGGAAATATCATCTGCAAGACCAACCAGATTAGCATGATATATGTATAATCATAATCATAATGATATATCAACATCATGAATGACAACACCAGTTGCATACCATGACCTTATACATGACAGTCATAACCGTGACACGACATGCATATATCCACATAGATAACAGTCATGTATAAAAAATGCATACTCAACCAATATTCATTCATGACGAACACATCCTGACAACAACATAATCAAATTCTATAGGAAAACACAATTGTAACAGTGACTATTGCCATGCACACATGAAAAACAAATAGACCACAAAAATAAAGAACACATATGCAACTCACATGTATGCATGACAGACACATTTTGCCCATCCATTCCAAGGGGTGAACCATGCTTTGATACCAGTCTATAAAACCTTCCTCCCACATTTACCCAAGCTAATCGGTCGACCGGGGAAAACATGTGACAAAGAGTTACTATGATATGATTCAGCTTCCAAAGTATAGTTAAGGAAGTGGAATCGGCTAATCAAAACCAAACTAACCTTCCTCGAGAGCTACAAAACATTTAGGAGCCAACCATCTCCTCCAGGTGTCCAACCCATGAGACAACTTGTTGTTTGACTAAACTAGAGTCCTAGTCACATTTATGACAATCCCTCCATGCGGCTGAAACCCTCCTGTCACATCCACAATCCTGCATCCATGCGACTGTAGACTTTTCCACGTAGTTTTGTGCCAGTGACCCTAGACTTCGAGCCACTTTTTAAGGGCCAAGACTTAGGCCTCTACCCAAAACTTCATGAGACTTCTAAAAATGATAAATAACATGAAGAAAATGTCTTTAAAGAAAAACTTGAACAAAGACCTAACCTAACAAGGCTTAGCCATGACATACATATTTCTGTCAAACACATCATGAACATGTAATATATAGGTCATATAAACACATCTGAGCATAGGGAATTCATACTTATTTGAGAATCACCAAGAAGGATTGATGTCCTCTCATAATAGTTGCATTACCATCTATTAGGTCATACATTCATTATTCATTCATTTACTAATCAAAACATGATGAGAGACATGACTAAGATTTGTCATAAAACCATGCTTATAACCAAGAAATAACCAACATAATAACAATTATAGAAAAACAATTATAACCACATAATAACAAACACATTTACACATAATAAACAAGAGTAAAGAGCTCTTAGTAGCATATGAAAAATCCAACCAAACTAGGGACTTCCACATACCACCTGACCATAAATTGGGTTGAGCCAAATATTTATTTTAGCCAATCAGTCTCATGCCATATTCCAAGCATGAATGTGGGACTTACAACAAAACAACTAGGGCCTCCTCAGGCTTTACCGCAATCTACCAAGGGATTCCTAGGCTCAAGACCTCATCTATATAACCAAGATTTATTGCAACCCCTGTAATGGATTCCTAGGCCCAAACAAGAAACATAAACTACCAGGATTTACCGCATTCCCACCATACACTAGTCCAGGGATCACTAGACCTATACAAGCATGGATGCCTCTGGATCTCTCCATCTAAAACATGAGGAATTTGTCCATCTCTAGCCTCTAGGATTTACCGTATATCTCGCCATTCACCGGTTAAGGATTCCTAGGCCTAACGAGGACATACATAATCAGGATTTACCGCAATCCCACCTTCACTGGTCCAGGGATTCCTATGCATTGTGTTTCCTCCTGAGACCACCACACTTATTTTCGAAACCATCCAGAAATCCAACTCAACCAAGTAAGAAAAAACCCATCACAACATAGCTATCTGAAAATGGAAAGGGAAGGTTGAAAACCATTATCACACCTAGAAAAATCCATTCCAATGACAAGAAGAGAACCCATGGGTACTTCGATAGGGTAGTATACATACCACATGCATTCATATTGGGGGATATCTATTGAGGAAAAAATGACATAATATATTGAGCATATATTAGGGGGTAAAGGATTTTTATATTAGCAGGCATAAAAAATGGATTTTAAGGTTAATGCAATATTATAAATGCGTATAAAAAAAGTTAATGAAAAAAATGGATACCTACAATATCTAGTGAAAGTATGGTTTTTTTAATTGGAAAGGTGTAATGGGTTTGTATTGGTAGGTGGTTAAATGATGTGATTTTTATAGGAATTTTCTAATATGTAGTCAAATTAGGGTTATTGTTTAGTATGCCATGAATACACATGATATGTCAGAGGCTTAATGAGTGAAGCCACTGTGTGAAAAAAAAATACACACATGCATGTACCATGCATGCCAAAACTAGCAAGGAAATGATACATGCAACTCGATACCTGCAAGTAATCCCACTGTGGCCAATTGATCCCACTATTCCTTGTTTGATCTTTGTTTCCCTTTTCCTTATTTTTCCTTCCTTTTCTCTCCTTGATCTAATACTATATTTCTCCAAGAAAACTCTAAGTGGCCAAGAGTATGAGAGAGAGCTCCAAAAATGATCTGATAAAAGTTGTGTACTCATCCTCAAAAGTGTTTTTATCAATGAGGCCTCTAATTTCTTTAGTTCTCCATTATTTTCCTTCATTTTACTCCTCACATGCTACCTGTGACCTTTCACCTTCCTTTTCTCCTAATTTCCATTATTTTCAATAATAAAATGTCAAATAATGTCTCTTTGCCTTTTCAAAGCCTTTTCCATTTCCTTTGTCAATTTACCTTATCCATAATAAACCAAATGAACACCCACTAGGATGTTTTTCCCAACATTCAACTTGGAATAAGTGTCTCATGACCTTGGTTATTATTTTTCATTTATTAACTTTATTACATGGATTTTTTACTAGACTTGTTACATTAGACCTGAGACATAGATCTCTTAATAATATAATTACTAATTGCAATTCATCTGAGTTAAAATTTGATTCTTCCATTACATATTTTAATCAATTCATGAGTTTCATTTACTAATTCTATGTTATTTGATACTATTTGGTTCCCTGTACATAGTTATCATTATTCGAATGTTATAATGAAATGCTTCGCTTTGAAGACAAACCTTTACCAGACAGTAAAAATTCTGCACAAGGACTGCCCTACTTAAAAAACTATAAATCTAAAAATCATAGATATAAATTAAATTAAAATTACTTTATAAAAAACTCAAAATCATTTAATAATGAGTTATATTCATAGTTCTATGAAAATTGACTACCAAACTATGCATTTTTTATTATTAAGAATATGAACAAAAGTTTCGTAATCAAGAACTTTTTGTAGTATGGTATATCAACTTTTCAAATTTCCATGCTTGAATTCCGTAGTTAAACAATTCTTTTAGTTAGAATTGCAAATTTGTTCAATGATACTGAAGTTGAACTCGCCAACAACACCTATCAGTAATTTAGTACCAAAATGTTAGCAATAAAATCTTTTAATGTGAATTTACAAATATGCACACAATGAACACTTTATTTATAACTAAAAAAAAAAAAGGACTACAAAGATATGCATTATTTATATCTAAAATATTATCAATAATATTAGCAATAAAAGCCCTTAATGTGAAGTGCGAAATTCTGCACAAAACAATTCTCCATACAATGGACTTCCTCTCCACTTTCACACAAGAGCATGAACAAAGATCCATCAGTGGAATCTATTTATCATTTAATTCCACTATGTTGAGAGCGTCACACAAAGAGAATCAATTAAATAGCGTTGGTATGCATTATTTACAATCAAAATATTGTCAATAATATAAACATAAATAATGTTATTTTGTTGCATACAACAACACAATGAAAGCTTTACGATTCTTCCGCACAATGAAATTTCTCCACACTTCGCTAAACAAATATTTTGCTCAATGAAATGTTGTTTTTGTAAAAAAGAAATCGCAATGCACACAACCTTTATTCAATTGACTATCATATGTAATAACCAACTCCCGTTCCTACTGAAATTTATCTCGCTTCTATTAAGTGATGTGTGTCCAAACAAATGTGCGGAAGGCTGAAAATAAAAACATCTTTTTTAGTTATCATTTAGGAACATTTTCTTTGCAATCACGGAACTAGCTACCCCGAATAATCAAAGCGCGTTTTTTAGTACTGAAATAGTTGTATGGGAAAAGTTATGTGAGATTACTATGTGTGTGTGAAGATTATGCGACTCATGGTGTTATTGAGATGCAAAGGTTGTTGCGCGTACTTATTTTATCATTAATAGATTTTTCGGAATGCCAAAGTGGATTTATTCATTTTTTGCAATCGTAAACTCCAAAATATTGCTGTGTGGACAAAATTTCAATGTGAGGAGGTCCCTCCATACAATAATCTTCCTTCCCCAATATTTTCTTACACGAAATTCAAAATGGTATTTTGCACAAGAGAGCATTACTTTGTTTAAATACCATATCCATATGAACATGTTGATGAAGCTATGCCGAGGTAGTTATGCATGAGAGTACAAAAAATTTTGTTTAGTGAAATTTGCTTTTTGTGCAGATTATTTTTAGCAGTACACAAAAACTTTATTCATTGAATATCGTATACAATAATCAGTTCCCGTTCCTATTGGAATTTATATCACTTCTATTCATCCATATGAGAGATTGTAATTGAAACTGTGTGCAGTAATACTCTTCTCTGGCAAGCACTATATCTCATGGCCAAATTATTATGATCATTAGTACAAGATATGTGTGCGGAATGCATGAAGAAAAAAGTGTTGTGCTGCTAAATGAATGTGTGGGAGGTTTTGTGCAAATTTTATTAAAATAGTAAAAATAAAAGTCTCTTTTTTAATTATGATTTAGAAATGTTTTGTTTGCAACCACGAAACTAGTTGTGTGGAATAATCAATGTGATTTATTGAATACAAAAAATAATTGTATGGGAGAAGTTATGCAAAGATGATTGTGCGTATTCAGGGAAGTATTGAGTGTTGAAGTAGTTGTGCGAAGGTGGTTGTGTGTACTTATTTTATTATTATCATACAATGAAAGCTTGAGAGATTTTTGCATACCGACAACAACTAAAAGTTATTTTTCTATTTTAAAAATAGTGGTTTCTTCTTCTTCTTCTTTTTTATTTTTTTTATTTTTCTCGGCGTAAACTCCGAAAATATTATTGTGTAGATAAAATTTCAATGTGAGGATGTCTGAATAATGCCTGAACTTCCACACATTGAATTTCCCTCTTCACAATAATCTTCCTTCCTTGCTATCTGTTTACACAAAATTCAAGATGGAATTTTGCACAAGAAAACGTTACTTTGTTTAAATATCATATCCATATGAACATGCCGATTAAGTTGTGCGGAGATGGTAATAATCTGAATTTTCTGTATTATCAAACAATTCAACCTTGAATTTAATTTTATCTGTTTTTAGTAAAATCTTATCAAAGCTTTGCAGTATCGAAATAAGATATTGGAAAGTGACTTTCGTTGTTTGCGGGAGCGATAATAAAAACACATTGCAAATGCCGAATACTAAGAATGAAATGTGAATTTGACATTAATGATTCCCCTTTGCCAATTTCTGGTTCACATTTGGAAATTTCTTAGCTAATTATCTTGTGTGGAGAACTGCAAATTTTTTGTACCTCCGCACAATGAGTTCCTTCCACAGTATTACGAATTATTGCTACTAGTTTAGTAATGCAAAACTTTAATGTTATATTTTTTTTAGCGAGGTGTTATCTGAAGAGTTTTTGGGTAATCAAATGGGAATTATTGAATGTGAAGTTTCCAAATTCAATGACTTAGGACATTATTGAGTGCAGAAGTAGTTGGGTGGAAAAAGTTGTGCGGTGGGAAAACCATTCTCGAATAAATGCAGAATAATAAGAATGAAATGAAAACTCCACATTAATGATTCACCTTCCCCGATTTCTGGATTGCATTTGGCAGTTTCTTAGCTTACTATCTTGTGTAGAGAACTACATATGTTCTGCACCTCCGCACAATGAGTTCCTTCCACAGTATTAAAAATTATTGTTATTAATATTAATTTTTTTAACAAGGTATTATATTTAGCTTGTGCGGGTAATTGAATGGGAATTATTGAATGTGGAGCTTCCAAATTCAATGACTGAAGCCATTATTGAGTGTAGAAGTAGTTGTGTGGACAAAGTTGTGCGGAGGGAAAAAAATTCTCGAATAAATGCAGAATTTACTAAGATAATAAATACTTAGTTATATTTTTTAATCCTTATTTAGGAACATATTTCACAACATATAATCATTAATTAATATCGGTTTCAAAGCTAGTTGTTCGAAGGTATCGTATGCCGAGTTTCGAATGTCAATTAAGGGCATTATTGAGTGCAGAAGTAGTTGTACATAGGTTTTTGTGGGATGTATTTCACAATGTATAATCATTAATTAATATTAGTTTTGAATGTGAATGGCTGAGAGCATTATTGAGTGTGAAATTAGTTTTGCAGAGGAAGTTGTGTGGAGATGGTTGTGTGCATGTGGAGGTTATGCAGAACTAAATAAGAATTTAGCTATTATTATTACTGGTTACAACACTTTCAGACAAAAGATGAAATTGTAGGGCATACAAGGTGAGGACCTTTGTCGATTTATGATTCACATTTGAAAGTTTCTTAGCTAACTATCTTGTGCGGAGAACTCTAGATGCTCCACACCTCCACAGAATGAGTTGTTTCCACAATATTATGAATTATTGTTATTATTTTAGTAATGTGAAACTTTAATATTTTTTTTTTTTAACGAGGTGTTATCTTTAGCTTGTGTGCTTAATCGAATAGGTGTTATTGAATGCATACCTTCCAATGTCAATGACTCATGGCATTATTGAGTGTGGAAATAGTTGTGTTGACAAAGTTGTGCAAAGGGAAAAACATTCTCGAATAAGAATGAATTAAATAACAAATAAATGACAAAACGACTATGCAGGAGCAAAAGACAATACGACATATTGCAAATGCAAAAAAAAATTCTCGAATACTGATAAAATGCAGACCCTAGGTTAACAATGAAATGCACAATTAGCCATAGAGGAAGGGAATATGTTGCATCACAACTATTCTCCTTGTTATAATATATACAGTATTAATAATATTGTTAAATATAATATATGGTATTTAAGATTTATATAATAAATAATTATTTTAAAATATTAAGATAAATTATTTATAATAAATTAACAATTTTTATTATATATTTTTATATAATTTATATATATTTACTTTTATTTTTTTTTCTTAAAAATATTATATATATAATTGTTTTAAATTTCTAAATATTATTAATATAAAATCAAAATTATATCATGATCTAGGAAGTTTTTTTTTTTTAAATTAACAAATAAAATATTAATTTTTTAAAATTAATTCCTTATTATTATTTTTTTAACTTTTATAGAAATATTAATTTTAGTAGACGTTAATCATCATATATGTATTTCATTTTTTAAATTAATTTTAATTTAATGTATAACATATTAGAATTTTATAATAAATTTAATTAAAAAAATTAGGAATATATCAAAATAATTATAGAATAATGATGATGATGATGATGATGGTTAATGTCCACTCCATTGAGACCAATCTTTGGTCTATCATACCTAAAGAAAAGATTTATTTAGTTTGATTTAAGATTTTATTCCTATGTTCAAAAAGCTTGGAGAGAAGCCTCCTGAGCTCACTATAATTTTGACATCTTAAAAGGTTAGGAGGTCAGTATTGAAACAAAGATTATGAAATTGAGCTCTAATGTGGTTGTACACAGGGCACTCTAAGAGGAAGTGATTTTCATCCTCGATGTCCATATTCTCACAGAGATGGCAGATCCTTTCCATCCATAGTGTTTTAGGAACTGTCTAATGACCTGTTTCACTATGGAGCTCATGAGAGTTCATTCTAATCTTGGCTATATTAATTTTCTTCTTTGAGCTAGTTAACATAGAGAGATACTTTTGATCTTCTAGGGTGGGGTTGATGACCTCCTTATAATATCTTACTTTTCTTTTAGCTGCTAAGTCTTTCTCACACCACATTTTTTCTTTGAACTTAGAAGTAACAATTTTTTTAATGTTATTAATGTTTGCAATGCAACATTCTCGTCGATCTCCCAATGGTTTAACCAGGCCCTGGTGTCTTTATACCAACCTTGTTTAAGCCTTAGGTGGTTTTGGCTAGAATTTAAAGTTAGCTTAGGAAGTCTATGGTCTCCTATGTTATTGAGCTTGTGCTTGTACAACAGAAGCCTAGTCATAGCTAGGCTCTCGATAGGGGAAAGACCCACTTCTAAAAGGAGAATAGGACAGGGTTTATTGCTTTTAATTTTAAGGTTATACATTATTAAACGCTTCTGTATTTGCTCAATCTTTCTCCAGGATTCTCTAGAGATGTTGCAACCCCAAACCTCACATCCATATAAGATAACAGGAGTGACTAAAGTTTCAAAGAGGAACTTCTTTCTATCCCACATTACGAGGTTTGCCGTTTTACAATTATTTTCAAGACCAAAATAAGCTTTCCACCCCCCATTAATCATTTTCTGAATGCTATAGTTCCAGTTGATCTTGTGATGAATATCAATTCCTAGGTACTTGTAAGAAGACACTTCCTCCAAGTTACTATTGTCCTACATAAAATTAGCATAAGTGTCCTTCTTGGATTTGATAATCATAACTTTTGTTTTGTGAGTGTTAACAACATACCCATGGTAGAGCAGAAATCCTTAAGAAGTCTAAGTTGCTTATCAAGATCAGATTGATTACAAAATAAATATATATATTTTAATATAAATATATATTTTTAATTTAATTTTAAACAAAACTTCATAAAAATGATAGTGATATTTAATGTTGGCTTTGGAAATTTATTAAAAAATATTCATAAAAACAATTACATATATTATAAATCAGATATATGGGACTAAAGGTAAAAGTAAAAAGAGATACATAAATAGTTAAGTAAAATTAAATTTTGAATATAAATTTTCTTTTTAAGAAAATATATATATATTATTATAATTTGTTTTCCAAAAATATTTTTATATTTAAATATTAAATTTTAGTATTAAATTTTATGTCAAAATATACATTTATAAGCTAAAAAAAAACATCATTATTAATAACAACTCATATTAAATTTAATTAACAATTTTATTATGATATCTTTGTACTTTTAGAACATCATGTTATATTCATTATACAACATGTAAAGAGTTTGTAAAACAAACGTATATATTTAATATTAAAAGTACAATAGATATTATTATAGTTTTATAATTTTCATACATCATGTTTATATTTATTATACAATATTTAAAGAGTTTGTAGAACAAAAGTATATATTTAATATTAAAAATAGAATAATATGCATTAAAACTTGTAACTTTCTAGTTTTTCAGGAAGAATATTATATTCTTTAAGGCTAGAGGTTTTATAATAACAAGGCTCGAAGCTATTACAATAATATATTCAATATGAATTCAACATGTCATTTATGGGAATTAAATCTGGGTGGGGAGGATAACAATCATTTCTCCTCACCACTTAGGATAATCCAATTGATAATTTTATGAAAAATATTATAGCTATGATTTTACAATTTTTGTGACTACTTATAAGTGGAGATAGACTAAACCTCCAAGTTATTTAGAGAGAGAATTTGTACGCTCCATAATATGGTTGTACATTGGGGGGCATCACCCAATGTCTAGCATCATCCCATAATATCATCATAGTTACAACTCCAAAAAATCCAAACCCCAGTCCCAATCTCAATGCAAATAATGAGATATGTTCATCTACATGACTTAGCCAGCCATGTCCTTTATTATTGTGAACACCTTCCATTGTGTTATTGTTTTGTGTTTCCTTACATACTTGCAAAGGATAGCCGCATAAGCATTTGTTTCCTTCAAATGAAGTCTCCTTAAAAGTGTCCATCTGTGTTCCTTTTGGGATTTTACCACAAAGCTGATTCCATGAAATGTTCAAAGATGCCAACATGGTTAATTTAGACATCTCTTGAGGAATTTCTCCACTTAAAATATTTTTTGACAAGTCCAACTGCTCCAAAGTAGATATCTCACCAATAGATGCAGGGATAGATCCTCTTAATTGATTTCTAGATAAATTCAATAGCCTTAAGCTAATGAGACTTCCTATACTTGAAGGTATTTCATTAGTAAGATTGTTGCTAGACAAGTCAAATATGGTGTTTGTAGCCAGCACATATGTCAAAGAATACTCAAATCCTTTTATCACAACCCTCAAATCCTCATATAGTGTATTACCAGTAAGTTTGGAAGATCCAAGAATTTTGAACCCCTTGAGTCCTTGAACATTCAATGGTATTCTTCCACTGAATTTATTGTTAGATAAATCCAACACCTGCAAATGTGTGAGATTTGTAATCCATTGAGGAATATCACCAAAAAAGTTATTATATCCTAGACTTAAAACTCTTAAATCATAAAAAAATGCAAGAAATTGAGGAAGCCTCCCAGTTAATCCATTTTTTCTCAGATCTAGTAACTGAAGTTGAGTACAAATAGCCATAGATTCAGGTATGATGCCAGAAAAGTTATTAGAATAAGCAGAAATGACTTCCATAGACATTGGAAAACTTATGTTCAGAGGACCACTCAATTTGTTTTCAGACACCTTCAATCTCTGTAATTTTGTGCAGCCACTTAAAGTCGGTGGTATTTTTCCCAGCAATAAGTTGTCCATGAGTGCCAAAACTGTCAAAGATTTACAATTCCCCAAAGAGTGAGGGATAGTTCCATTCAACTTGTTTTTAGATAGATCTAGCTGTTGTAGTTCCACACATTCTCCAATACCTTCAGGGATTGTACCTGTGAGACGGTTGTTATCTAAGTAAAGATTCTGAAGTTTAGTCAAATTACCAATGCCTTCAGGTATATTACCAGTAAACATGTTGCTTCCAAGATCTATGGAGGTCAAGTAGGTCAATTTTGCAATGACTTTCGGTATGCCACCGATGAGCCTATTTGAACCTAGATGCAGGAACTGCAGCTGAGCTAAATTTGCAATGGCCTCTTCTGGTATGATTCCAGTGAAATTGTTTCCACCCAATTTTAACCGGATCAACTGGGTTAAATTGGAAATTTCTTTAGGTATGCGGCCTATTAAATTGTTGCTATCCAAGTGAAGTTGTTCCAGCATATTTAAACTGAAAAGTCCCTGAGGTATGCTGCCTGTTAACCTATTTGTACCAAGATGTAGAAAAGTCAACTGACTCAGGTTTGCAATGGCTTCAGGTACATGACCGCTCACATCATTTACATCCAGATTCAAGGTGGAGAGGGGAAGCTGAAATACACTCATCGGGATGGGGCCTTGAATCCTGTTGGCTGCTAAATCCAGCCATTCAAGGTTACTGCAATTTCCTATTTCAGAAGGGATCAGACCTGAAATATTACCTGGACCATAAAGAGAAAGTTGAACAAGCTCCCTCAACTTTCCCAATTGTGGTGGTATCTTGCCAGACAATTTGTTGTCCCCCAAATACAAAGTCGTGAGAGAAGAGCAGTTCCCCAGAGATGGAGGAATGGTGCCCTCCAACTTGTTGGATTCTACAGCCAGGTAGTCTAGATTTTTCAGCGAGCCCAGTTCAAGAGGAATTGGACCTCTCAGATTGTTGTGTCCAATGGACACATCCCGGAGAGACGTGCAGTTGCTCAGAGGAGATGGGATGCTTCCAGACAGATTATTTTCCTTCAAGCGGAGGTGTTGCAACATGCCCAGACGGCCGAATTCTGTTGGTATAGTCCCTGTCAAGCTGTTTACTGAAAGTCGGAGCCACCGAAGGCGCATACAATTAGACAATGATCTTGGAATAGGACCCCAGAGCATATTATAGCTAAGGTCGAGTATTCCAAGGGCTTTTAGCTGGCCAAGCTCTAGTGGAATTATTCCTGAGAGATTATTACCAGAGAGATTGAAAATGCGTAGTAATGAAAGGTTACCCAGAGATGGTGAGAGACTACCTTGTAATCCCAAACCAGCAAGTGTTATGGCCACGACTCTGTTCGTGCCCTTTCTGCAGCGGATTCCATTCCAGGAGCAGACGTTGTGAGAGTTGTGTGGTGTCCAGTTGAGGAGGGATCCAAATGGATCGGATATTACAGCATTTCTGAACGACAAAAGCGCCGACACGTCCCTTCCATCGTGAACGTGCATAGGTGATGTGAATTCAACAGAATCGTCATCATTCGGCTTCTTCATTGACGAAGAAGCAGTCCCCAGCGCCATGAACACAAACCACAGAAGCATCAACATTTTCATCATCATTTCTCTTTCTCTCTTTTTATCAGCTCAGCGTCTTAATGGTTTCTCTGCTATGCAACCTTAAGTGCGCGGCGGACATATAAATAGCAAAAGGAAAAAAGGACCTCTGTGTTGGCATTGGGGACCCATGGAGGGCCCACATGGAGAGGTGAGGAAATTAATGTATTGTATCGCACAGCAGCATTAAGTGGGAATTGATTTGTTGCTGCAAGTCGCGTATTCTCTCTATCGTAATGTAGAGAAAGTCATTACTCTATTCTGTCTCATTGTACCCAAGTCGCGTATTCCACGACCAAGTTGAGGTTGTGCAAAGAAAGTTAGTGGCGTATTCCGCAACCAAGTTGAGGTTATGAAGAGAAAGTCACTAGTCTATTCTGTCTCATTGTACCCAAGTCACCCACGACCAAGTTGAGGTTATGGACATTGGAGGGAAAAAAAAGTAAAGTAATTTTAGAGAAATTAGATCAAACTCTTAAAATTTTACAAAAATGTTTTTAGTAAAAATAAAAAATTATATAAAAAATTTTATCAACAAAATAGGTACATGTTTATATCATCCAATTTGATTTTCTTTTTAATGATGCTACATGTTTACTTTACTTTTGGTGGAATTGATACCATCACTTTTTCTCTTCGTCTTATAGGAATGATGATTTTATGAATGTGTGTATCATCCAATTTGATTTTCTTTTTAATGTCGTTATATGTTTATTTTTCTTTCGCAGAATTGATACCATTGCCTTTTCTTCTACGTCCAGTTGTTTTATCCTGATGAAGAGTTTGTTCTGTAATTTAGGATATTTATTTAAGGAATTTGCGAAGAATTTTAAGAACGATAAACAATAATTTTAACGATGTTCTTTATTCCCACTATAATGTTAATCTTGATATGGTTCACTTAAAAGATATTTAATTTTATCATTGTGTACAACGAGTATGTTAGTGATTATTTTGGTTTTTAATAAAAAGAGGTGATTATTTTGAAATAAAGTTTTTACAATTTTAATAGGATTTAATATTTTTGTAGATTATCATAAAATTAGTAATAATCATAATTTATCTTTTACGTCATTTATGTGATTTTAATTAAATTGATTAATTAAAAAAATATTATATAAACAAGTGTCATATGAAATAAGTTATGGGTTTTGGGACATATGATATACTTATAGTATTGATAAGTGGTGATATTATCCCAGGATATTGTAACAAAGCTTATTTATAGGTTAATAATGTCTATGGTTAAAGTCAATCAATATCCATGGTTAATAATTTTCTTAGATGTTTTTTTTAAATGTATATATTTTAACTCGTTTATTTATTCTTTTTAATAATAATAAATTTATAATTTGGCAATTTGTGATGTATCACAAAGTAAGTATTTTGATATTTATCATGGATTGATGTCTATCGACCTTTACCAACAATTCAATTTATATGGTTGTGTTAGTTACAATTTAAGGTAAGAATGGGTAGAATATGTTTTTGGATAACAATGTATGCTTTCAATCAATTATATCTATGTCTACACCCACTTTTGTTCATGCCTCATGAACCAATATGCATCGTAGCTAGAGGAATGATCATATTCTAAATCAAAATTGTCACTCCTTCCTTATTTCCTAAATGAAAGAGTAGCCCCTCCCCTTGGTTTTCCCCAATATTTGCAAGTACATTCATTTAGCATGTCACTAAACTCAAATGAGGTAACAAAAAATACAATTAGAGATGAATTTCTTAATATGTTGAGATTTAATAGTGTGTAAAGATCATAATGATAGAATGTCACATAGTTCTTCTCACATATGTTAATTTCACAGCTCAGTGGCAAATTCCAACCATGGGATGAGATTCGTTTTATCGAGAGGACCAATTTTGACTATGGAAACACTCAATTTGGATAAGGGAAAGTGTATTTTTTAATTAAAGCCCACATTTTCATATTTGATTAGGTCGACCCTAAAGAAAATTGGACACCCTTAGAAGGCTATAAATACAAGTGACCTCAACCTCAATTCGACACAAGCATGAGATATTCTTCTATTCTCTTCTTTGGTTTGGTTTGCATAGGTCCGAGGTAAATTTGTAGAGATTGGTTGACAAAGGTTCAAAATTGCAAGGTTTGAAGCCTGCATCTATGTTTTTAGGGTTTTGGGTCTCAATCACGGGCATGTCAAGGAAAAATATCAATTGCAGTTGCATGCATGTCATGGAGAAATTTTTACCAAAGTATTTCAGTTGCATGCGTGACACATGTCTTCCTTGCGACTGTAGCCTAAAGGTTCAATTTTTCAGTTGATTGTAGATTTTTCTCGTTGACTGCAGGGTTTCGTAGTTGACTGCGGACAATGACAGTTGATTACAGGCTCCTAAATCAGGGTTTTGAGTATTAGCATTACCAAGTTCATTTCATAAATATTATTTAGTTGATCTTGTTGGATAGTTGTATGGATGAAGATATGGATCACTGTACTCTCATTTGTTGAATCATTTAATGACAATATACTAATAAGAATAATTTGAAATCGTTTTCCCCATAGTGGGATTTTCCCTGGTCTCCGACCGATCCTAGTGTCTCTATGTGTGAATGCTTTTCTTATATTGTTCCTTTATATTCCGTTGCATTGATGATGATATTGTTCTTTCTATATAGTTGCATATGTTGTTGAATAATGATATAAATATGAATAATGTTATGATGCTACAGGGTGAATTTCATATGGAAATAATGAAAAGAAATTATCAAAGAAAAGAACAACATAGCCCTAATAAATATTAACAAGGTCTCAGATCTAGGCACAAGAAAAGTCATTGAAGATCACCCCTATGAAGAAAACCTTGATGGATGCAAGAGAATATGGAAGAGACCTAAAAGAATACTAGGGTTTGAAGAAAACTATAGGAAAACTGGTTATTAGGGTTTGGTATAAACCCTGGTTTATGAAAAATCTTTGAGATTTGTAATTTAGAAACCCTAACATGACTTATGTGAATATGCACAAGCACTTGTGATAGATTTCATGAAGTGCTACATGGGATAGTATCTATTAGGCCTGGCTATTGATAAAGTTGGTTGAAATATTGAAGTCAATATTTTCATATGGACAATAGACAATGATTGCTTTTGAAGGCACGTTCAACATGTTAAAGACACACCAGCTTTATCTATTTCTCTTTTTTTGACTGCAAACTCTATAATGCTTCACTTCTGAGTTGCCTTCTATGATCAATATGTGTAAGGGATATATATATAGAAATAAGTGGTCTCAAGCCATTGAAGGTTGTTACACAACAAGTTGAAAAGTATAAATCACTGAGATAGAGAAGTTACGGAAATTAATCGATTGTGCCCCAATTCACAAAAATGTGAAGTACAAATGCTCACAAACTTGCAAATTCAGTGGCTGATATGTTCACACTTGAAAGTTCATGTATCCAAATGGACGTGCCGTATTGGAAATTGTGAGTTCATTAATTTGGTTGAATTTTTTGGAAATTTAGATTACTAGTGTCAAATTTCAGAATTTTAGGTTTTTATAAATTCTTAATTGTATTGAATTTGTTGTCTACCGATGTAACATAATACTTAATTGTATTGAATTTGTTGTCTACAGATGTGACAGAATATCTTGGACTGCAAGTTTTTATTGGAATTTAATTAAAAAAAATTCAAAAAATTATATAGATGGAATGTTTGAATCTTTTTTTTTAATGGTGAAAATAGATTCAGCGCATCCAAAAACCTTGTGACACCCAAAATATTGAAATTGGACAACTATAATCCAAATTTTCAAAGATTTTTGCAAAAAAATTTCATATTCCTAATTTTTTTTAAAATTTTTTTGTAAATTATTTTAGACTACTGCTAAAAATATAATTCAAACACACGAAATATTAAATTTTATTTAAATAAAACATTATAGAAAAAAAAAGTATGACGTGAGTAGACAACGCCGATGGAAATTTAGTGAAGTCGCGGCGGGCCAAGGACTCTCGATCGGTGGAAGTACGAGTGGGTGACGTATTGCTTATAACCTATTTTCACAAAAACAAACTAATCTTCCTGTTACAGCATGGATCAATATATTGGTTGTTTGTGGTTTATATATGAGTTAAATTTGTCTCAGCAATGTTTGTTGTAATGGCAAAGTATTGCAAATTAGATTTTAGAATGAGTGATTATGTATGTATTATTCAATTATTTTTTAATTTAATTTAAATGGTATTTATATTTATTTATTATTATTGTATTTTAGAAAATTTAATAATTCCTTTACCTGATAGTAAATTTAAAGGGTTTCATTCTCTACAAACTCGAACATGCATAAGGGATTTAAATTTGGGATCTTTCAGTTTTCACAAATTTCATATTACTTCAATTACCAATTGAGCTACTTGAAGCCCGAGATGTGGGTGCCTGACATGTCTTGTACAAGCGACCACCTGGCTTATTGACGCAATGACACCTGGCTAAACAAAATGGAGGCTCATTCACTCCAGCGCGTGCAAACCTTAAATAAGGTTGACAGGGGAGGACGTCAGCACTCCGCCGCACTCACCCCCCCTCCCTCGGTCTTTGCTCCTGCTACCTGGCCATTAATGGTAGATGGAACCAACGATTTCGATATCAATTTTTGTTTATCCTTCCCTGCAACTCTTCTTTGTCATGCCTCCTCTGCTTGTTGCTTTGCTAACAATTACTCTCCCTTTGTGCATTCGACCTTTGCTCAACAGGTTCTACTCTCTATGCGACTATGTCGCGTCACCACCGAATGAGTCATCTCCAAGAGGTGTGTGAGGCCCTCCCTCTCGCGCTTCCGGCCCGTGGTTCATCCCCGTGCGCACTCTATCCCTCTGCTTCCCTGATGGCTCCTGACAGCCGACCCTATCTTTCCCTCCCCAATGCTCTCTTCCTAGCTTCTCGTTCGTCTCCCGGAAGAGCAACACCATGACATTGGCTTGAGAGGCTTAAAGAGGCCTCACAAGTCTACAATCTCGTGCTCCCCTTCCCCTCTACCCCGAAAATCTGCTAGTCTCCATGTCAAAAGCTCGGAGGATGACTCAAATGGCAACTGGAGCTTCCCTTTGGATGGCACCTGGAAAAAAGAGGCAGTTGCGGACAACATGGCTCGCATAACAATTGCCAAGCAACCCAATATGATCTCCTCTTCCATTTCAGAGAATGACCCCTAGCTCACAAAGGAGGACATAGAGACCCTATCTGAATATAGTTGCTTCGTGATTGATGAAAATCCACATCAGGTAGACAATGATGCACAAAATCGGTAGATGCAGATCCTTGGCTCTCTTATATCTTAGTTTACATAGGCTCATCTCTGTTTTTTAGGCTCATTTTTGCTTCTTCTTGCAAACTTTGCTACTCCTGGACACATTAATGGCTAGTTCCCCTTGAAGGGGAGCCCAATTTTTTATTTTTTGAAAAATTCTTATCGAACAGGGGTTGGGTAGTTCAACAACCACCTGTCGTGAGACTTTTTATTTTTGTACCTTTTAATAGAAATTAACCTAATTTAGAAAAAGAAAATTTCTAATTTAGAAGAAGAAAAAGAAATGAGTTACTTGAAGAAAGTTTAATTATATAAATTTAAATTATTAGAATTATTGTATTTTTATAAATTAAGTTTTAAAGTTATGTATATAGTTTTTAAAACAATAAATTTTTATTATAATTTAGTTATTGATCATAAAAAGATTAGAGGGTTTAAAAATGGGTAGATTTTTATTCATGTTGATTAAAAAAGGTTCTTACTCCATAAAAAAATATTATTTATAAGAAAGATTCCATACTATTATTGTTAAGATTATAATAATTGGTTTATGGGTTCTTAAATAAAATTTAATTTTAATTTAATAACTAGAACTATATATGGGTGAAAGCATGGAGATGGGTTACACTTTTGGATCAAATGTGGCAATGAAATTTCAAATTTTCCTCTTTTATTGAATTGAAGCGGTCAAACTTCATATAAACACTATGAATTTTGATTCGGAGTAAAACAACAATTTGTGGAGAATTATGTTGTTGTAGTCATGATATTTTTGCAAAAATATTTAATGTCCTATAATATGTCAATTTTCCATTAAATGAAATGTTTGTCCATGCAAATTTTGAGATCTCTTAAGAGGTATGTGTATGTTCATGTAGCATACTTTAGTCTATAATATATATATATATACTTAATTTTTCATATTAATTTTTGTTTTTTAAATGCAAAATTATATTTTTTTATTTTTTTGGAAGTTTTTGAAGTAATATTTCAATTGCATTTTGTAGACACATGAGTTCACGGAAGATTTTTTTCAACACTTTAAATAAATTGAAAAACTAAGAGTACCTTATTGAAGAGGACTAGTAAATTGCTATAATGATATTTTTTTGAATTATTTTCGTTATGACATTGATTTTTTATTCAACCTCTTTAAAACTGTTCAAAGAAATTTAAGCATTATGTTTAAAAGAATTTAGATAAAAAAAATATCATATAAATTCAGAAATATCTAACTCATATGCCATTGGAGAGAGAGCTACAAATTTTGCTTGAAGTCAGCTAGGGTACAAAATGATGTTGCAGAAAAAGTTAAAACTCTATTTTTTTAAGCCCTCAATAACTCGATGATTGAAATTCAAATTTCAAATAGCTAGATGGACATATCCTAGTGCTTAAAACCTCTCAATACCTTTCTACAAGAGAATTATAAAATTTATTTATTCCACAATTTTTTTTTAATAAATATTCAAATATATTCTAAACTCTAATTTTCCTTAATTATAAATCCAAAATTTATTTTATTTTATCAAAAAATTAATTATAATAATATATAGATAACTTTTTTCAATTTTGAAATTCTTAAAAATAATAATTTTTTTATTGCTTTGATTTTAAAAATAATATATTTTTTATATACTTAATCATTTTGTAATTTTTCAATAAAAATAAATCAAACTATAATAAATAAATAAATAAAACAACAAACTAAACTAAACTAAATTTTATAATATTATTATTTTATAAATAATTCCATACCCACATAGATTATTAAATTTAAATTAGTCAAATAATATTTTAAAATTTATGATTTCCTTATACTTTTATTATTTTAAAAATATATATTGCAAATTTATTATTTTAAAAATATCTGTTACAAATCTAAGTAAGAGTAAAAAATTCTATATATACTTCTTACTTATGGAGACTGGGACACAGTTCTTTTCTTGAACAAGAGGGAATCATGTTTATTAACTCTTCAATGACTTATTCATATAAAAAATCATAATATTTATAAAATCAAATTGATAATTTTTTTTTAATGTTTAATCAATTTATTATTTAAATTATATTTATAATAAATTATAACATTGAAAATTTAAATCATATTAAAAACTAATTTTTAAGTTACCAAATTATAAATATAATAATATTACAATTTCAATTGCAAGTGAGATAGAATCATTTTTCAAATTTATACAACAAAACACTATAAATGCAATGGGAAATTAATCCACTCCATTGTTAATTGCCTATTCAAATGTAATTAATAATTAAATTTTCTCTTTTTAAAATATCAAGTACTTAAATTTTTCATATCATTATTGATATTTACATAAATTTTAAAATTTCCAGCTTTAGCTCTCTATGGAGCTTTAGGACTAGATAGAGCCATAAAACTAGATCGAGCTTTAAAGCTCCATAGAGGTCTTGCCTTGGGTTACATAGGAGCTCGATTGATAGTTAGTTTTAATGCTCGATCGAGTTTCTTTTTAGCACTAGAGAAGCTGGATTGTGCACTTTAAAAAAGATTGATTGAGTGCTTAAATGGTTTGATCGAGCATTTAAAAAAGCTTCTATTGAGGGCTTAAATGACTCGATAGTTTTTTCTACCCAAACCAACCCTCTCTCCCAAAAAGTGTAACTGAGCTCCATGCTCCATGCTTTCAGCCATATGCATGGAAAATTTTAGGGGCTAATATACCCAGATGCGATACTTTTCCATACTTTTTCCAAAAATATGATTCTTCAAATTCCCATTTTCTCTAAAATTTATTTGCCAAAAATTTATAACTTAAAATTATTTTACCTTTAAAAATAGCTAAAATTACATAGAGAATGATATGAAATAATTAGAAATTTGAATTTTTTAGAAAAACATATCCAAACATTTTACACTTTGTGAATGTTAGGGACTAGTAAGATTCACCAAAATTTCTAAACATTAAAAAAAAATTATTTCCTTAAAATTTTCCTTGCCCATATGATCATGTATTTTGCTTGAAATTAGTATATGAAACCTCCTTATTTGTGAGACAAAAAACCCCTCACACATTGATGTATAAAATCAGTTATTTATAAAATAAAAAACCATAATTTATGATTTTAAATATAAACATATAACTTAAAATGAAAACACATATATTCTTAATTATAATTTACCTATTATAAATAACATAATTTAACACATCCATATATATAAACAAATACACACTACATCGATATAATCAAACCTAATCAATTTCATATGAAATGCTACCATCAAATGGTTTTTGACTTTGCAAGTTTGAAAAAAAAAAAATCAGCTAATATTTTCATACCTACAAGCGGTTAAAAACACATATATTCTTAATTATAAAACCTATTATATATAACATAATTTAACACACACACACACACACACACACACACACACACACACATATATATCTCGATATAATCAAACCTAATCAATTTCATATGAAATGGTACTGGTTTTTGACTTTGCAAGTTTGAAAAAAAATCAGCTGATATTTTCATACCTACAAGCGGTTTTATGAAGAAAGTAGGTAGATGTTGATTTGCAAGACAAATTTTCAACCAAGTATAAATATTTTGTCCAAATTTATTATGGCCTTACCCTCAAGCAAGTGATTTTATCAACAATGTCAAGACTATGTTCATGGTCAAGCTTTTTACTTTTCATTATACACTGTTATTAATTTTTTCTTTTCTTTTTTTCCAAGTCTTTTTAATATGTATGAGACTTTTTAGAAATGAAATGGATATTTTTTTGTCCTTTTTCTTTATATATGTTGTCCACATTTATTATGGCTTTACCCTCAAGCAAGTGATTTTATCAACAATGTCAAGAATATGTTCATGGTCAAGCTTTTCACTTTCCATTATACACTATGTTATTAACTTTTTCCTTTCTTTTTTGCCAAGTCTTTAATATGTATGAGACTTTGTAGAAATGAAATGGATTTTTTTGTCCTTTTTCTTTATATATGTTGTCCAAATTTATTATGGCCCTACCCTCAAGCAAGCGATTTTATCAATAATGTCAAGAATATGTTCATGGTCAAGCTTTTCACTTTCCATTATACACTATGTTATTAACTTTTTCCTTTGTTTTTTGCCAAGCCTTTTCAATATGTATGAGACTTTCTAGAAATGAAATGGATTTTTTTTTCCCTTTTATTTATATATGTTTTCCAAATTTATTATGGCCCTACCCTCAAGCAAGCGATTTTATCAACAATTTCAATAATATGTTCATGGTCAAGCTTTTCACTTTCCATTATACACTATGTTATTAACTTTTTCCTTTCTTTTTTGCCAAGTCTTTTCAATATGTATGAGACTTTCTAGAAAATAAAAGGATATTTTTTGTCCACTTTCTTTATATATGTTGTCCAAATTTATTATGGCCCTACCCTCAAGCAAGCAATTTTATCAACAATGTCAAGAATATGTTCATGGTCAAGCTTTTCACTTTCCATTATACACTATGTTATTGACTTTTTCCTTCCTTTTTTTGCCAAGTATTTTCAATATATATGAGACTTTCTAGAAATGAAATGGATATTTTTTACACATACCAGGCCAAAAATAAGCTTTAGCAATATTTTTACGCATACCAAGCCAAAAATAAGCGTTCCTAATAGTTGTTAGCATTTTCTGGTAACCAGGGTGTCCAAAATAAGAGCTTTGGAGATACTCATCCAAGATCAACTCTTTTAAACTCATTTGATTTGGGATGTATATATTTTCTCTAAAAGTAAAAATATGTTCGCTATTAATCTTATAATCTAATTGTTGTCTCTGATTTTCTGCTTCATATGCTTGCTGCCATAAAATTGATATTCAGGGTCTTTTTCCACTACCTCCTTTACCTACTCTTAGAACTTAAATTCCACATGGTTAAAGTAGAGTTCATACACATAATGTAATTTCCTACTTAAGGTATCGACAACACGTTTTTCCTTACCTTTAACATGCTGAATTTCGAAATCAAATTCACTCAGGAATGCATTCCACCTTGCTTGATGGGAATTCAAATCAACTTGTTTAAAATAGCTAGTCAAATTGCTATGATCTATTTTTAACAAAAACATTTTTCCCAACAAGTAGTGCCTCCATAACTTGAGTGCGTGCACCTACTGTAGTCATCTCTAGATCATAAGCAGAATAATGTTGTTCATGATCTTTTAGTTTCCTTGACTCATATGTAATGAATTTTCCGTCTTGCGACAATGCTACCCCTACTCCTTCCTTGCATGGATTGGTGCAAAACTCAAACTCCTTGTTTGGGTAAGCTACCCTCAATATGGGAGTAGTAGTCAGAAGTTTCTTTAACCATTCAAAGCTGGTCTAAAATTTGTTGGTCCATTTAAACACTCACCTTTTTCATTGCAAGGAGGTAATAAGAAAAGCAATTTCAGAAAATCCCTCGATGAAATGCCTGTAATAACCAACCAATCCAATTAATGAACATTTGTCTGCTACATTTTTGGGCACCCTCCATTCCATAATATTCTATTTTTTTTCACGATCCATTGTTAGGCCTTCAGTGGAAATAACATGGCCTAAATATTGAATTTTCCCTTTATAAAAATCATACTTGCTGAATTTGGCATAAAGTTGGTGTTCCCTCAACATTTTCAGTACCAGTCGTAAGTGTTCCTTAGGTTCCTCCATGGTCTTTGAGTAGATTAATATATCATCAATGAATATCAGAACAAAATTATCCAAAAATGGATGAAATATTCCATGCATCAAACTCATGAAGGTTGTTGGCGCGTTGGTTAATAAAAAAAGTACAACCACGAACTCATAGTGCCCATATCGGGTACAAAAATCTGTTTTATATATGTCCTCATCTTTTATCCGTATTTGGTGATATCTAGATCTTAAATCTATTTTCAAAAATACAATCGCCCCTTTTACTTGATCGAAAATTTCATCTGTCCATGGTAGTGGGTACTTGTTCTTAACAGTCAATTTGTTAAGCTATCTATAATGCATGCACATTCACATCATTCCATCCTTATTTTTCACGAAAAACTATGGTGCCCCCTAGGGAGATACACTAGGCCGAGTATACCCCTTGTCCAATAATTCTTGTAGTTGCATCTTTAATTCCGTCAATTCAGGTACACTCATTCGGTATGGTGCTCGTGACATAGGTGTTGACCCGGGCATTAACTCGATAGTGAAATCAATATCCCTCTTTGGAGGTAGTCCCAGTATATTTTCTGCAAACACATCCATAAAGTCTTGTAATACTGGTATATTTTCCAGCATGGGGGTCTTATAAATTTAGAATTAGTGAACTTGGATAGCATAAATTTGGCATCCTTTTCTAATGCATTTACCCAGCTAGGATGCTGTGATGGGGTGTAATTGAAGTGGTTTCTTAATTCCTTGAAACTCCTGGCGTGTTCCATCTTCAGCCTTGAAATAAATTATTTTCTCTTTACAGTCTACCAGAGACTAGTGCCCCTCCAACCAATCCATTCCTATTAGTATATCATAGGAACCCAAGGGTAGAATATTTAGTTCAACCTTTATCTAATGATTTTCCAATTTCTAAAGGACAATTTGAGACTATAGCGTTAACTCTTCTCTTTGCCCGAATGACTAATTGTACCAGTCAAGGACTCTTAAATTTCTAGCTCTGCAAGTCACACTTTTCAACTACCTTGGGATTTACATAACTTAAAATGGCACCAAGATCAACCAAAATTGAAACAGTTTGGGAATATAGCTTACCTTTGAGTTCTATCATGGTCGACTGATAATCTGCTTGCAAATCCTCAAGTGCCACATTAATTCTTGGTTGTTTCAAGCAACATCCCCCACTGTAGAAGCCTCCTGAAAATTGGTTGTTGTTTCACTTCTCCCACAATGAGAAAAATTATTATAATAATGTGCCCCACCACATCCCCAACACTACAGAGGTGGTTTCTGGATCTGCCCATGATCTGGTTTGTTGGATGCTTCAGTGGATTGCTCCTTTGTTGGCCATTTAGACTTCTGCTGGTTTCTTCCATATTGTCTACTTGTTGAATTTCTTACAACATTTTTAAAATTTCCAGACTTGTTACTTTTAAAATTTGAAGTGTCTTTCTGCCCTTTCTTTGGCGGCCAATTCCTACCAGCTTCTCCTTTTACCTTGGACTGCTAATAGAACCTTCATGCTTTTCAAATCACCTCATCCATAGTCTTTGGGTTCACAAATTCGATTCTTTCCTTCATGTGAGCAGGCAAGCTACTCAAGAATCATTGCACCTTTTCCTTTTCATCTCTCAGGTACGTTACATATCTCAACAAGGAGGTAAATTTAGTTATGAATTCATCCATTGACAGTTGTCCCAATCTCAAATCATGAAATTCTCGATATTTTTCATCGTAAAATCACTCTGTTAGGTATTTATCTTTGAAATACTGCTATAACTCATCCCAAGTCACATTCTGGTCTTCAATTCCTCACACATTTTTGTCTTCCTCCCACTATAAGGTGGCTTTTTCCCGTAGTTGGTAAATATCCAAATGAGCTTTGAGTTTGCTACTATATTCATAAACTTGAAAATATTTGTTCATGTTAATTATCCATGCCTCTGCTACCTCTTCGACCTTTCCATTGAATGTAGGAGGTTTAATTTTCTAGAATTCAACTTGCAGCTCCACTTTTTTTTTTTTCATCTCTTGTTGATCCGAAACATTTCCCGAATCTCCTTCGTTATAAGTTTGGTTTTGATTACTTCGCTGAGTATGGCTTCCTTTCGGCTTATCATTAGCCTGTCGTCATTGTTCACTTTCTTCTTGGGTATCCCTTTCTAGGCTTGGTTGGGTTGTCCCTTGATTCTACCTATCTGAGAGGCTTTTAAGAATCCTCTCTTGCTCTCACATCAACCTCTCATTATTTCTTCTTACCTGAACCATTTCCTCCTACAATTGTTGCACCATATCCATAAGTCTACTAGTTTTCCGTTGTTGTTCCTCAAGTAATTTGCTGGTTTGTTGATGTTGATCCACGCTCAGCTGCACCCACATTTCTTGGTTCATCTCTAGATTAGGTTGGGGATGAGATTCCCCAGTAGTTCTGGGAACTTGGTGTGCTAAACCCCTTCTCATTGTCTCCTTCTATCCATTTCTTCTTATTTTTTGTGCACAATTTTACACACAAAAAATGTTAAGATATCATTTTTAAGATTCAACTACGTTAAGTAAGTCATTCATCTATGAACATTTCCATGAGAGGTAGTCGTAACTGACTAATTTCTCATGATTTTTGAATTGTCCACTTAGCACTCATTTCATCAAGTGATTCTCATAGGGGTGAAATTCATGTGACCCATCTGGGTCCCAGCGTGTGAATGCCACTCTCATACAACTTGTAACATCTTTCATGCTAGAGTAATTTTTTTTATATTTTTTTACTACTTACTTACTTCTCATAATTACCATGTATATTAGTTTTCAATAGAATAGATATACATTAATGAAATAAATTCTTTATACATATAATACAATTATTGATTCAGGTACTATTTACCATAGTCTATACTTTGGTTAGACACATTGATAATGCGACTCGTACATAACAATCAACTTACGGATTAAACATAATAATGATACCACTCATATATGGCAATAAAACTTATGTTACAAATAATAATATACCACACCTAAATGGCAATCAAACTTAGGGTTAGGTGGCATTATTGTTTACTTGGGATCCGAGATTGATTAACAATCTTTCCGTATGACTGAATCATCATTTATTGAATGGTATATCGTTATTACTCCACATAACCATCACACTTGATTTATTGTGGTCCTTTAGAACTCTATTTACATTTGTGCTGTTACACACCATTGGATCCTCTATCAATCCATGGCTGAGAGTCGACCTTGATGGGTTAGGGTATAGACCTACCCCGCAAACCCTAACCGCTTCTCATTTGTGAGAATGCTACGAGAGCATCACCATCTCTGCAACACTGTGCGTTCAATTTCTCTTCTTGTGTTCATTGATTCTGCTGGTAATAGGCGAGAACTATGCTGGTTAAACCATTAATTATTCTATTGTGTAGCTTACTTCGATGGACAATTTCACATTTTTGCGTTTCTATCGTAGTCAAAGGGCTTAACTCGTTTTTGTAGCAGTGGAATGGTGAATACCTAGTTAATGCCTCACTGTGCTTCCCTTCCACAGTCTGAGACCTTGATAGAAGCTTGGAAAGTTTCAGGTTCAATCCTCTTGGCTCACCATGGGGGTTTACATCATTTCGGAAAGAGGGTTGGGCTATTCTCGTCCGGTGCGGTCAAGACATGTAAACATTTAAAGGAAACAGGTTTTATGTCTTATGAATTTACTCATTAAGTCTTTTCTTGCCATGGATTTCCTTCTCACACTGAGTAATGGTTTTTCTTTCTGGCTCAGGTATATGACATCAACTTCGGCTGTAGACATGAGGTAATTTTCTTTCTCAGCATCAATTTTACAGTTTTATAATTGTTTTATTCCCAAACTCTGGAAACCCCAGGCTTTAACTCATGTTTTGTCTTTACAGGTATCCACCAACCCTGAAATTTGTCACTATGGTTTGGTTGTAGTTCGACCTTCCTTCATGGCTAATGTTTTCTCGACCTTCCCTCTTCCAGGTACTTCTAGATTATTCTGAGGGTTTTCCGACATTTAAGAATCTCCAGTTCTGGTTAATACCCAAGTCTTTGCGTGAGGGTTTAAGTTATAAATTTTTTGTTTAAATGTTGTCCTCAAGCCATTAGGGCTCTTTCACCGTGAATAAAAATTTCTCCATCCTATGGTTGGCTTAATGTTCAGTCGTCTCAATATTTTTATGTATTTTTCTATGCAAATAGAAGTTAATTAATACTCTGGTTTTTGTATATGAGAGAGTAGTGAATCTCAATATTGTTACTATGTTAAGTTACGATACATTTGTACTCTAGTCCCTTCAGCGTCTTATCTCAAGCTAGACATATTTCGAGAAGTAAATGGTTATAATGTT
The DNA here is from genome assembly GCA_034641835.2 of Pinus albicaulis. Taxonomy (NCBI): domain Eukaryota; kingdom Viridiplantae; phylum Streptophyta; class Pinopsida; order Pinales; family Pinaceae; genus Pinus; species Pinus albicaulis. Next base: position 658,836,680 of record CM076584.1, on the reverse strand, counting down.
ATATTGAAATATGTACTAGTTTTTGGGTCTCTGTCAAGAGGTTTTCTCAGTTTTACATTGCATTTGCTTACGACTTATGTCTATTTCTCTCTTCCATTTAGAATGTTACTTTTCGATTTGCATATGCGGTTAAATTCTCTGTGTTCATCTGGATTATATATAAAATGGGTTTTTCTGTTGTTGTTCATTCTTCAGTCAAACAATGCACTTGCATGTTGGTTGGTTCCCTTGTCATTGTAATAGTTATGTTTACATGCATTTTAAATAGCTTGCAATTACAATTATTTATTTTATGGGTTCTATATGTTTGCCCTTAAAAAGGGTCTAATATTTACAATATATACTGTTAGCTAAATACTTTAGATTCATAATCATGTTCTCTTATTGATTAAACATGTATTTTATTTATATTCATTATAATAATAACTATTTTCACAATATGTTCCTCTTTAAGATTGTTAATATTTCTTCAGTTATCGGGATTTACTAATATATGAACCATCATTAAACTAGGTTATCATTCTTTAACCCATATTCCGTGTATATGCTTAACTATAGCTATGAGGATAGGAAAACTCGTTCAATCAAATGTTAGCCCCCTATAAATTCCTTGACGAGCAAGCAAGGGGCTAATTAGTTTTATGAGCCTTCAAGGAATGCATTTCTCTTGAAAACACATCATCCTTGAAGCCTCTTCATGTTCTCTACTCTTTGATTGTTTCCCTCTGTTGTTCTTGAGTCAATAAGACTCACTGATGATGAAGAATTGTGCTCCAAAAGGCGTTTATTTGCCGCTTGTACCTCTGCAGAACTCTCCATTTTACCATTTTTCCCCCTTTGTCAAAGTCCCCCTTTACCCTCTAAATCCTCCCAAAATCCCCTTTAAATCCTACATCCACCCCTGGTTTGGCTTAATTTCCCCTTTTTTCCCTTATCGTTACCCTCATTGGCCTTAAAATGCAATTAAAATGGGCCAAAAACCCACTTTTCCATATAATAGGGCCTAGCCCCTTTCCCGCCAGCCCGCAAACCACTTCCCCACGTGACCCCGCGCCAGAACCAGGCGCAAAGACTCAAAGCGCTAATCGCAATCGCAACTTGCGGGCGAGCGCATCTCTGTGTTAACTAAAAAACTCCGATGCGGTTGAGTTTTGGTCCATAAGGCCTCTGCCGCGATCTCCACCGTTGATCTATCATTTTGATCGGACGGCCTGGCACTAATCGCACTCCTGCCCCGATCACAATCGCAACTTTCGTCGTGACACCCCTCTTCTCCTTCCGATTGCGACGTCCTGATCTGATCTGAGCCGTCCACCCCCCAGATCCAACGGTCCAGATTTATCCTGCTCCCCTCCGTCGCTCCTTTCTGTTCCCCGGCGATTCAATCTCCGTCGTCGATCTAGACCCAGATCCGACGGCTGGTGCTCAATCGCTCCCCATCGCAATCGCAAGGTCTAAATGTGCCACCCGACTACATTCGCCGATTGCGATCCGCCGATCCCCTCCTAGCCGTTGATTCTCTTGTTGATCTGACGACCCTCTCTCTCTCGCTCCAATTGCAATCGCATTTCTCAATTGATGCCACCTTCCGCCCTTTGCGATTACGATCTCCCCGATCCAATCTTGACCGTCCGTTAGCCCAAAATCCAACGGTCATAAACCAATCGCACCATTGTTCAATCGGACTGCCGACCCTCCCATTTCTCCCCTTCAATTGGATCATAGCCGTCGATCTCCTCCTGAGATCCGACGGTCCTAAGTGAATCGCCCTCCACCCATGCTGGGTCCCACCACACACGATCATTTTCATTGCATTTTCATTCGTTTCTTTGCATTTTTGCCTAATTTCTAACTTTCGCGATTTACATCAAAGTTTAATGTTTCACATCGAGTCTATGCATTCCACCCAGCTTTCATAAGCCATCCCACTGATTAAATCTCCACCGTCGATCCTCGCCACCGGACCATGATCGAACGGTCCACGCGCATTTCTCCACCAAAACCCTATTAGTCGTTGTTTACACCATATTACTGCATTATTCACCATTGTTTTATCTAAAAACACCATTTTACCACTGCCGTGCTATCATTATTCCCGTCCTCCGTAGCCATCCTCCCCTATGCATGGATTTCATAACAGAGTTGCGTGTTTTTGCAGGGTACGAGTGGCAGACAACCGCCATGATTCACAATCTCTGTACAGTTACAGAGAAACAGAAAAGGACCATTTTCAAGAGCTGAACTCATGAAGAAGGGTCTGAGAAGACATATGACAGGGCTCGCATTAAAGGAACAGAGTTTAAATCTAGAAAATCTTCCCCATAGCCATTAAAGCATAGATTTCGCAATTAGAGGCAAACGTGGAAGCGGCAAAGAGTATCAGTGAGAAAAGCAGAGTGTTTAAGGCCTGTAATAGAAGATTTTGAGCCTTAAACCAAGTATTTCAAGGCAAGGTACCACATCGAAGACCCCTTGGATCTCGTATATCTCCGTTATCACTCGTGTTTTCCAGGAAGTTGTGTAAGAGGAAAGTATACCCGAGGTAACCACAAACCAACCTTAGATGCGTAATCTAGTCAATTCGCATCCAGAGAGGGCTCACTCTTTATGATTTATCTTTGTTCTTAGAAGGTTTTAGGCTAGTTATAAGTCCAAGAATTTGTTTGAAAACGGTGGAATCCACAAACTAGGGGCAAGGTTGAAGATTTTCAGTCCATTGGGCTATGGCACCAAAAAGTGTTTCCCAACTTCGCGATTTCACCTTTGTCCAAATGGGACAAATTTTATGTCGTTTCAGCACTACTTAGCGCCACGAGTCTGATGGCGTGCTCAGTTTCTGCATCTGAGTTTTTGATTTTCCAGCCACTTTTGGAAGTGGACTATGCCGGTGTCAGATTTGCACATGTGAGCAGTCGTTTTCACCTTTCTCGACGCCACAAGATTGATGGTGCTTTCAGATTCAGCTGCAAAGCAGTTCAGCCTTCAGCAAATGGCAGCATGAGGTATATGATGTGTATTCCATGTTGTTGGGGTTCCCATGTTTTGGCCAGATTGGCAAGACCAAAAGATGAGACAACATCAGAACCACTTTGGGGCCCTAGGATCTAGCCCTCCTGGACCCGGAGAGGGATCTCTCCAATAAACAAAGAATGATTTATCTTTGAAGCTCAAATGAGATGTTAGGCTAGTTATGAAGCACAAAGGGGGGTTTAAAGTGATTTGGTTGAAGGGTTGTTGGGTTGGTTAGGAGATCATAGGCCGAGAAAGCAATGGGAGGAAAGGAACATGGCAGCAGGATGCTTCAGCAAAGAGGATAGGCCAAGACAGTGCCATCCATTGGGCTATGGAGTCATGAAAGGAAATTACATGCAATCAACTAGCCAAGGCTTTCAGAGGGCAAGTAATCTATACTAAAGGATCTTTTTAGATAGATGATGGGATGGAACATTAAGGAGGAAAGTGAAAGAAGGAAAGCAACCAATTTTCTGTCTATAGATCAGGTCAGAGGTCATTTAACTCCAGACCTGCTTGGACATACTCAAAGGCTGCTCTCAGAGAGACAAAGGGGCAGCTTATAGATCAGGCCAGAGGTCATTTAACTCCAGGTCTGCTTTAGCAACTCCAAGGGAAAGACAGAGATAAGATTATAGAGAAACATCTAAGAGGCAAACCCCCAAGTTCATACATCAGCCAGCAGGCAATAACATCCGCTGCGCTGGTTAAACCCATGAATTAACTCTTAGATAGCACATGGAGCAGAAAACATAAAGGTAGGGAGAGCAGACAGCATAGGGCACCTAACAAGGGTGAATCCTATACCATTATTCTGATGCCTACCAGAAGAATATGAAACAATGTGAAAATGTAATAAACAGAGTTAAGAAACACATCACCAATAGTAATAGACCAGGATCCTGTGAAAAGTGCTTTGATTAATTGATGCAAAACTAGTCATGTACAATATGGATCAATGGCTAATACAGTCCAGACTTTCTCCTCCCAGCCTATTACATACAACTACTCTGCTACTCCCTCCCACGACTATTCTAACAATCAAATGAATCCCTCTAACAACAACTACGCAGCAACTGAACAACAATCTTTTCAATGTGTTCTCGGGGATTTCTTATAGGAGAAGAGGAAGAGACAGAGGTAGATAGACAATTAAACTGATCTCATTAAAACAGAATCGGCGGAAGTGTCCACGCACATGCTGCTTAATGGCTGAAACACATCGCTGTATGTACTCTGTAGACTGTTTGGAGGCTCTGTCAGGCCGGAAATTGACCTCTGATGTTTCTTTGGAGTCCCTTCGGCGCTTGGAGCTCTGTGCTGCCATTCTGAAATAAATGACATGGATGGAAGTCTGCGACTTCTCCATACCTCCATTACTGCTGCTCAGACAGTCTCTAATGAAGCTCCTGTCAGTGCATTAATCTGTTTAAGGGCTCGAGGAAGCATGGAGATTGTTGTAGGAAGGCGTACGTCTGGAGTAAATGCGCTCTGCTGTTAGGTGGCGCAGTTATGACTTGCTGGTGCACTCTTAGTCTTCAAACTATGCTTGAATCCTTTGACCTGCGGGTTCACATTGTTAATCTTTAATTACAAGCGCAAATCCCTTTTAAATTATGTCTCTGCTGTTTCGCCGGCTGGCTGAAATGGCCTCTCTCTACTATCTGCACACTGAAATAACTCTGTTTAGAACCCGGGCAGTGGCAGCAGAGGAGATGTTGTGGAGGCGGTGGAATGGTGGCGGAAGAATGGAGAATGGTGGAAAGAACTCAGAGCGGCGGAGAAACGATCAACAATGTAAAAACCCACAGATTATTTCTTGGGCGAAATAAAAAGGAAAACACGAAAAACAATGGAGCGGAGGCCATGGAGGTGGGACCCGGCGGAGGCGAAGAGGGAATAAACCAGAACCGTCAGATCTGGGTGGAAACGGACGGCTATGATCTAATCGCTCAATCGCAATCGGGGATCAGATGAAACGGTTTGCGATTGCGATCGGAGAGGGGCTTGCGATTGAGCACTGACCGTTGATCTCGGGTCTAGATCAACGGCTCACAATCCATCGGAGGGAGAAACAGGAGGTGCGAAGGGAATGAAGCGATTAGCGCTGAGCCGTAGGATCAGCGGGGAGATGGACGGTCTGGATTGAATCGGAGCGTCGGGAGAAGGACTTGCGATCAGCGATCGGGCGGGGGTGCGATTAAGCGCTGGCCGTCGGATCGCGGGGCAGATCAACGGTGGGGAAGTGGATCGGGGGGCGGAGAGATGGGGATGCGATCGCGATCGGGCGAAAGGTGCGATTAAGCGCTGACGGTAGATCTGGGCGGAAACGGACGGTGGAGATTTAATCGGAAGGGCAGGAGGAAAGACTTGCGATCGGAGGAAAAGGGAAGTGCGATGGAGCGCTGACCGTCCGATCCAATCGACAGATCGACGGTGCGCGCTTAATCGGAGGGAGAGTGTGATCGGGGGTCGCAACATAAAACATGCGATTGTGATTGAGCCGGGGTTGCGATTAGCGCTCAGCCGTTGATCTGGACTCGAGATCAACGGTGCGGAATAGACCGGCTGATTTATCGTTATAAACATATCGCATCGGGGTTTTTCAATATAACAAAGGAGTTTGCCTCCCGCCGATCTTCCGATTGCGATTAGCGCTTGGGACTTAAGCGCTTGGTCCCAGCGCACGGGCATGTGTGGGAAGTGGTTAGAAGGGGCTAGGCCTTATAATAAGGTCGGAAGGTGGGTTTTTTAGCCCGTTTTAATGGATTTTAGGGCTGGGGAAGGGGAACGATAGAGGAAGAAAAGGGGAAAAAGGGAAAACCAAGGGTAGGGGAAGAAGTTAAATGGGATCTTGGGGGGATTTGAGGGGTAAATGGGAAATAGAAGGGGAATAAAGGGGAGAGAAAACAAAGGCTTTGGGGAATGAAATAAGAGGGAAAAGGGGGCCTCTGGGCATTTCTTCACATAACATAGAGGCTTTAAAAGGGAAATCAACAGAGGGGATTTGATCAAAGGATAAAAGGCACATGGAGGCTTCAAGGAGACTGTGTTTTTAGAGGAAATGCATTCCTTGAAGGCTCAAAAACAATTTAGCCCCCTATTTGCTTGTCAAAAATTTCATAGGGGGGCTAACACATGTACTTATCTATTTATTTCCCTTTGAGATGCATTATGTTTTGCAGATCCCTGTTGATTCATGAGTTGTGGGATCTTGCTTTGTGTTGTTTTTGATGTACTTTCAGCTATGGATTTGTGTCATGTATGAGCCCCTTTTATGCCACATTGGCGGGATGCTCTTATTTGCGATGTGTATTTTTGAGATCCCTTGTTTGCCAGGATTGGCGGGATACTCTTATTTGCTACATGTCAGCTATGGTCATACTGATAGGAGTCTTTCTTTATGTATGAGAGTTCTGTAGTGGAATATCTCTTAAAGAAGTCAAGCCACTCCTGCGTGAGGGAAATTTTTCCTTGTATGTCATAGGAAAGCACATCCATGTACATCTCTTCTTACAGCACATAATGCAGCGGCCTACACCATCTTGACACCGAGGCCCGGAGATGTAGTCCCTCCTGGACGAACTCCATCATCAAACGACGTGTTCTTATGATTGCTGATTTTGTTCATTTATGTTCCTCTTATGTTCAGCTACAATCGTTCATTTTAGTTCTTTAACGTCTTTAATTAAATGCAATTCTATTTATCAGCCGAATTAAAAGGTCTTGGTTAAGGGTATCAAGATTTTACCCTGGATCATGGGAATCAGTAGAATTGGGGTTCACAGAACCTGACGCAAATACAATTGCTGGAATGAGTGATGCTAAAAAAAAACAATTTTATGAAATTAAACAGAAAGAAGGTAGAGCGAAGTCGTGTATTTCAAATTCATTAGATGACTCTATTTTTCCTAAAATCATTGCTGCTAAAACTGCTAAATCAATTTAGGATATACTTAAGGTTGCTTATCAAGAAAATGATAAAGTAAAAATGGTAAGATTACAGACTCTCAGAACACAATTTTAAACACTTAAAATGACTGAATTAGAAATCGTTGATCAGTTTATGACTAAAGTTATAGGTGTTGTTAGTCAGCTTCAGATAAATGGTGAAGAAATAGAAGACCAAAGAATTGCTGAAAAAGTTCTTCGATGTTTGCCTAAAAAATTTGACATGATTGTTACTGTTTTTGAATTGAGAGAATTAACAAAATTATATGTGGAAGAATTAACTGGTTCTTTGTTGGCTCATGAAGTAAGAATTAATTTAGATGTCAGTAATTTAGAGCATGCTTTCAAATCTAAAGCTTCTATGGATAGAGGTAGAGGCAAAGGTTTTTGTGGAAGGAGAGGAAAAGGTAGAGGACAGTCTCAGTTTGATGATAGATCACAGGGAACTCAAACACATTCAAAGCAGTCTCAAAATGATCATGGTCATAGGTGGATAGATAAATCTAAAATTCAATGTCACTATTGCAAAAAATATGGCCATTATAAGTCTGAATGTCGAAAACTATAGTATGTTTTGAGTAAAAACAAAGCCAATTTCATAAACATTGAATGTGAAACATCAAAAGCTTTATTTTTGGCATGCCCAGTGACTATGCAAGTACATAATAAAGATGTTTGGTTGGTTGAAAATGGATGTAGTAATCATATGACTGGTCATAGTGATTTGTTTTCATAAATTCTTGATACATCTTTCAGTTCCTTTATTGGTTTGGGTGATGATCACCAAGTTAAAGCTTTAAGAAAGGGTGTTGTACCTATCTTAACCAAAATAAATGTTGTGAAGAATATCTATGATGTTCATTATGTACCCAATTTCAAGCATAATTTGTTGAGTGTTGGTCAGTTAGATTGACATGGTTATGATGTTAGCTTTCACAACACTACTTGTACGATTTCTGATAAACATAAGTCTCTTGTTGCAAAGATTCCCATTACAAAGAACAGGTTGTATCAATTACAATTTAAAAGTGAGAAGTTGTATGCACATAATGTTTCAACACCCAATGACTCTGATCTGTGGCATTTGAAATATGGTCATTTACCTATCAAAAGTATGAGTTTGTTGCAAATATGCTCTATGGTGAAAGGTTTGTCTGCTTTGTCTGATCATATCTTTTCCTGTACAAGTTGTATAATGGGTAAACATAAGCGAGATAGTTTTGCTTCAACCTCTAATAGAGCCAAAGAACAACTATAGTTAGTGCATACAGATTTGTGCGGTCTAATGCAATAAAAATTAGTTGCTGGCAGTCTCTATTTTCTTACTTTCAATGATGATTTTAGCAGGAAAATTAGGGTGTATTTCATCAAATACAAATCTGAAACATTTTCCAAGTTTAAAGAGTTCAACGATGATGTTGAAAAACAGAGTGGCAAGTTTATTAAAGTTCTGAGGTCTGATAAAGGAGGTGAGTATGAATCTAATGAATTCATTGATTTTTGCAAACAACATGTTATTAAAAAACAAACGACGACCAGTTATACTCTGTAGCAGAATGGAGTCGTAGAAAGAAAGAATCAAACAATTATGAATATGGCTCGAAGTTTTCTTAAAACATGAAATTTGTCTAAATATTTATGGGTTGAAGCAGTTGCATGTTCGGTATATATTTTGAATAGATCGCCAACTTCCAGTGTTCAAATTTTTGTACCAGAAGAAGCATGGAGTGGACAAAAGATAGTTGTTTCACATTTTCGCGTATTTGGTAGTATTGCTTTCGCTAATGTTCCAGAAAATTTGAGAAAAAAACTTGATGATAAGAGCGAAAAGTATATTTTCATAGGATATAGTGATCAATATAAGGCATACAAATTGTTTAATCTTATAAATAAGAAATTTGTCGTAAGTCGAGATGTGAAATTTCTGGAAGACAAGTCTTGGAATGAAATGGAGAAAAATACTTGTCCTAATCCTTTTATTCTATTAGATGAACATCAAGCACCTGCAACAAGCACTCCAAGATTACAGGTTCAAGACAAAACAAATAATAGTTCATCAAGCAGTAGTAGTTCATCATCTTTTTAGTCTAATTTTGATAATCCTAAATGAGAAACTTAAGTGATATTTATGCACAAGATGATGTTGATGACATTGTAAATTTTGCATTTCTTTCATTTCAACCTACTTGTTTTGAAGAGGATATAAAGGACAAAGAATGGGTAGACGCTATGAATAATGAAATCGATGCTATTGAAAGAAATCAAACTTGGGATTTGGTTGATTTACATGATGATAAAAATTCTATAGGTGTCAAATGGGTTTTTAAAACAAAGTTAAATGAGAGAGGTGAAGTTGATAAGAACAAAGCAAGATTAGTTGCCAAATTTTTTTCACAACAACCTGGCATAGATTATGGTAAAACATTTTCACCTGTAGCAAGAATTGATAATGTTCGATTTGTATTAGCTATTGCAACACAAAACAAGTGGCCGATTTACCAAATGGTGTAAAGTATGATTTTTTGAATGGTGTTTTGAATGAAGAAGTGTATGTTGATCAACCACCTGGTTTCAAAATAAAAAATCAAGAACATAAGGCGTACAAGTTGAAGAAATCATTGTATGGCTTAAAACAAGCTCCAAGATCTTGGTACAATCGAATAGACCATTACTTGCTGAATAATGGTTTCAGAAGGAGTAACCATGAGCCCACTTTGTATATCAAGAATGATCATCAAGGTAATATTTTGATACTGTGTCTTTATTTCGATGACATAATTTATACAGGTAACATGCAGTTTGATGAATTTAAAGCTGCAATGAAAAATGAATTTGAAATGACAGATCTTGGATTAATAAGATACTCCTTAGGTATCGAAGTGAAACAAACACAAGATGGTGTGTGTATGAGTCAACAGAAGTATGCTACTAACATTTTGAAATTTTTAAAGATGGACAGGTGTAAACCGGTGGATACTCCTATCGAAGTTGGTACAAAGTTGAGTAAAGATGATGTGGGTACTATTGTTAATGCGACTTTGTATAAACAACTTGTTGGTAGTATTATGTATCTTACTGCTACTAGGCCTGATATAACATTTGTAGCTAGTTATATTTCCAGGTTTGTGGAATCTCCGAATGGCTGTCATTGGAAAGCTGGAAAAAGGGTGTTAAGATACATTGCAAGTACATATACTTATGGTTTATTGTATGCAGCCTCTGCAGATAGTAATATTTTTGGTTATACAGATAGTGATTATGCAGGATGTATTGATGATCGGAAAAGCACTTATGGCTATGCTTTTCTATTTGGTAGAAACTTGATCTCGTGGTCATCCAAAAAGCAGCCCATAATTGAGCTATCTTCAATGGAGGCCGAGTATGTTGCAGCAAATTCAACATCATGTCAAGGAGTGTGGCTAAAGAGACTTCTCTCTGACTTCAGATATACATAAAATGAACCAATTTCAATCCTTTGTGACAACACTTCTGTTGTTTCCTTGTCGAAGAATAATGTCTTTCATCAAAAGAGAAAACATATCGACACTCGTTTTCACTTCATTCATGAACTCGTAAAAAATGGTGATATTGTTCTCAAATTTTGTGAATCCAAGGACAGTTAGCGGATATCTTCACCAAACCACTAGGAAAAGTTAATTTTAAGTTTCAATGTCAAAAGTTAGGAATAAAACAATGTAACCCTCAAAATTAAGGGGGAGTGTTAGAAATTAATCTACATAACAAATCCGTTTCTATTAAAGAATCGATTCCTGAAATTAGTTAGGAATTAGTTTCAAATTTAACTGTTTCTGAATGTATATATATATTTCCTCCCTTAATGAAAATAATTTCTTCCGTGTTCTGTTGTGTCCCGCTTCTCTCCTCTCTTAAATCTATCACATCTGTATTGAGGATGCAACGACATGCTGGTATGTATAGTGGGGTATATTAAAGCTGGATAGCTTGGTAAATATTGCTCTTATCACTAGATCGTGAATGTATGGCATTTGGTGACCAAAATCACATAAGTCAAGTGACACTTTCATTCTCTATTCATGCAATTTCTAGTACACATTAATTCTCATATTATACTCGACAATTGATACATACACCACATAATTTTGTTTTTTTTTGTCCATTTCAACAGAGAACTTACAAGATATAATGATGAAGATGGTGTTCATATTTGAACACCACTGATATATCACTAAAAAAATTGTATTTACAAAAACATAAAAGACTTTTCAATAATGTTATTGAGATGAACTTAGATTTTCTTTACTTTAGCACATGATTTTTTTTTTTCCCAATGTTGATGTCTATATTTGACATTTTATATTTAAAATTAAATAAAACTAAATTTAATAATCTAAACCTACCTGCTACATACTTTTAGTACATTTTGAAATATGCTATAACCAATAGAATTTCTAAATATGATTATGATTAATAACATTATGTTGATGTCCAATGATGTCCAATAGAATTTCCTTATGGAATTTGATTATGTATTAATAACATTATGTTGATATCCATATTGAATATGGAGACATTTTATATCTAAAATTATGGAACTAAATTTAGTAATGTAAAACGACATCCTTTAGGTTGAAATATGGTATAACAAATATAATTGACACTATTACTAAATTGAAAATGAAAGTTGTGTATATTAATAATAATATTTTTATTAAATTTAATTAAAGTATAAAATCATAAATTTAAAAATGTGGATAACCATTTGAAATATATATATATATATATATATATATATATATATATTATAAAAATAAATTCAAAATCTGAGAAAACTAATAAACTAAATTAATAGACACTTTAACTTTCAATAGACACTGACCAAAAAAATATTAGATAATTAGATATTGAAATTAATATAATAGACACACTAATCAAAAAATAATAATGCTTTGGCTTTCACTTGCTAATAAACTAATACACTCTAGCTTTCAATAGACACTAACCAAAAAAATACACACTCTAACAAAAATATATTAGACAATTAGACATTGAAAATAATATAATAGATACACTCACCAAAAAAGAATGATGCTTTGGGTTTCACTTTCTTTTTATTTTTACGAATGTTATTTTCAGTCAATCACAGAGCTTGTATTGGCACTAAATATCGGAAGATCAGCTGATGGTAACAGTAGCTATTCGAGTTCTACCTCAGAGAAACAAAATGCTAAAACATGGCATGGCAATAGGTTGTAATTAGATAATTATTTAATATGGAAGAATGAATGCTCTGCAAACAATTTTTCCATTATCATTCAATTCATTCTCAGATTGATCTACACATAGAACTGTAAAGTATCCTGTAAACACCATATTCTTTATATAGTTGGAAGAAACCGGAACAAGAAACTAAGAATAGACTAATCTTCGTCGTCTTCCATTTACGGAGGCTTGTCTACATTAGGGAACATGCCATTTACCGGAGGACTAAATCGTGTTAACCTGAATTCACATACCATCCATCCAATGATTCCATTCACGTATGACTTCCGGGAAGAACAAATCCGGCAGACACTCGAAGCTGCCTCGAATGTTTATGTGACCCCACGTCCTTGTCCTTTTCAGGCAGACACTTGAAAGCTCTTCCAACTCTGTCTAAATGCAGAACGAGACGACCCAGTCATTGACGAATGTTGCAGGAAATTCTTTTATTTTTATTATTTTCCCATTGCTAACGCGTTCTTTTACGAAACGAAGATATAAATAGCAGGCAAGGCGATGGAGGAAGCCAACTGACTACTTGCTAAGCTTCAGTATCAGCTAGGTTTATTTTATTTCGTTCTCTATAACCGGCCGTTACTGTCCGGCCCATTATTTGTTTCGCTTTCTTACTATGGCGCGATCTGTAATACTAGCATTAATTGTATTTGCTCTGGCCCTCTTCATCGCCGGGGTTCGAACTCAGGAAGTTGGTAATTCCTCTCGTATCCTTTATAGCTCTGTCTTTTAAATCTTAATATAGAATTTTGCAGAGATTAATCTGAAACTCGATTTTGTTGGTTTGCACGAGCAGAGGATGAGAGTGAGTTCGAGTACCAAGAGGGTCCGAAGGGGCCTGAGCACTTGGGAGAGCTCAAGGAGGAATGGAAAGCCTGCGGGAAGGGAAAAGATTCACACTGCATCAAAGCCATTGGCACACCCCGGCCGAGCACACTGTAGATGGAAAAAGGTAAAATCTCAAAACCCTCTTTTAAATCCCGGTTGCGCTCAATTACCTTTTGCTATGTAGGCATTGCTAAAGGGTTTTGCATTGAAATAGGCATCCGTTGGAAATCTATATGGTGCACCAAGCGCAGGACCGTGAAATTACGGTGGTTGGAATCATTTACAAGTTCGGCAGGCCTGACACTTTCTTGGCAGCGGTATATTCCTCGTATACAAATCTCATTTTGCCTCATTAGCAGATTATCATGAGGCGATTATCTTTTTCTGACTATGTTTGAGTATAATGAACAGTTAATGGATAAAATAAAGGCCATTGCGGATATGGAACCGCCGCAGGAACCCCTGGGCCTGGTGAATCCGATGCACATAAAATTCGGTAGCATGAAATATTACTGGTACACGGGATCCGTTACCACTCCTCCTTGCACAGCGGGAGTCATCTGGAACGTTATTCACAAGGTATTTTCCTCGCCCGTTGTGTTACAGCCTAATTACAAATCTGTGTCCGTGGGTATCGACCCTGTGACCTGATAGTTTTTCACTAAACCCTGTGCAGGTAAGGACGGTGTAGAAAGAACAAGTGAAGGCTCTGCAACAAGCTGTGCCTGATGTACGTACTGGGTGTTCTCTCCTTTGCTTTCTATTAACTGAATAATGTCACAATGTTACAGTTTGTGATATTAATTAACGCTATTTCTTATTTGATTTTGGATCTTTACTTTCGATAATTTTGAAGATTGGTTTTGAAAAAAAGTTGTGACAAATTAATCATTTAGCTGGAAACATGTGTTTTTATTTATTTAACTTTTAATAATTATTTATTTTTAAGTGTATTTAAAAAATATTTATTTATTTATTTTAGTGTTTATTTATTTTAATGCAATTTAATATGATTTCTAAAGTATATTTTTCTTCACAATTTTGTTAATTTTATATTAAGATAAAATTATAAAATGATGTTTAAAAGATTTTTTTTTTTTTTTTAATATGGTTTTTTGTTTTTTTAATAAAAATTTATGATGTATATATAAATTATTAATATTTTGATATTTAATTTATTGTTTTTTTGGGGAGGATTACCATGCAAGACTTATGCAATCAATAAATAGAAGAATTGTTGGCATTTACATTCCAAAAAGAGATTATGATTGAGTTAGTTAAATCTTTCAAACATATTTAGACATATACTCTATTTCATTCACTTATTTTGATTATAATTTATTGATTATTTTATGAGATTCATAAAAAAAATAAAGTAATGACAATGTATGAGCCAGCTCAAATGTTAATTTTATTTTGTCAGCTCAAATGAGTTTATATAGAAATATGTTTTATTAATGGATTATGTTGAAATTTTATGAATAGATTATATTGTTTATTTATTTGAATTATAAATGTATTAATGATTTATAGGTTATAGGTTTATAGTTTTTTATTTTGCATTTTCTTTTTTTTAATTGAGATTGTATTTTTTCTAAATAATTTTCAAAGCAAAATCTAGCTTAATTTGTTCAATATGAATCCATTTATATGAATGAATATCATTTTCTTAAATTTTATTTTAATGATACTTTGTTATTTTTAATGTCTAAATGATTTTTTGATTTATTTATCACCTATTTTATTGTGTCAATTAATTGTTTAATTATGTGCATTAAACTATCATGGTTTTAATAATAATCTCCTTGTTTTCTGTTGGATTTTCTATCACTTATTTATATCAAGTATTTACTTATTTGTATTGTTTTCAAGTATGTTTAATGTACACTTAATCTCTGCTTTGCCCAATTTGGTAGCTTTTTTGCTGCAGTATATTGGTACTCATGGGTTTTTCCTTACTATTCATGTTTGATGTAGTCTATTTATATGCCCAAAAACTCCATGATTATTTGTAGAAACATCGTGTGTGTATATATATATATATATATATATATATATATATATATATATATATATATATATATATATATATATATATATATATATATATATATATAACGTTTCTAAGTACTATTATTTATATATGATTTTTTGGCTTGTAGTATTTTAATTAATTTATTTTTTCTTAAAAACCATGTCCCCTTTCATAAGCTTAAAACCTATACAACTTTATCTATATCTTATTTAGTTTTCCATTTCTATCTTGTTTTTCTTTATTTTAATTTTACAGAAACATGTATGTTTATATTGCTTCAAAAATTTAGAGATGGGTTTCAGAAATAACAAAGCTTGCCTACTCTGATTCTTACATTGAGTCTAGCAATTTCCCATTGACTAGCATACCTTCTAATACAAACAAATTGTTGCAGCAAGAGAAAAAAATACATGATAGGAAGAGAGGCCGGGCAGAGGGTCCAATGAATCCCCCTCATAGTAGAGGAGAAATATTGCATGGAAATAAACAACGATGTTGGCCTCTTGGCCTCGAGATCCCCTTATTTATTATTTCTCCGAGAGACATGAAAGAACTGAGTCTGTTAGCTTATTAATACGATTTTTCTTTATTACTAAAGTTACTAAATTTTTTTGACATGATAATGTGTTTTAATTTGAAATATATATATTCTTTTACGTGGAAAATTTAATTTTTTTTAAACATATATGTTTTTTATATTAATATTTTTTTAATTATTTAATTTAACCTATACTTTCTAATTATTCATCTCAATTCTTTATTATTATATCTCATTTTCTAAATACATCATTTTTATTTATTATCCATTGATGTGTTCTTTCTAACTATTTATTCAATTTGTCAATTTAACAAATACCATTCCAAAAAAAACACATTTTTCAATTATGTAAAATATATTAAAAAAAACCATTATATAAATAATAAAATATGTTTATATAAAAATATTTTCATATATTACAGACAAAAAAAAAAAAACTCTAAACTCCTAACAATGATTAAAAAACATCTCATAGTTCAAATTATTGTAACAATATAACAAACGAAGCCACTTTAAAAAATTTCCCTCCCATAGCGATAACCCAAAAAATACAAAGTTCAAAATTATTGTAACAAAATATCCTCTTTCAAAATGGAAAAAAAAAAGCCACCTCCAAGTTAAAATTCCCTCCCAAAAGGGTAACCCAAAAAGAATACAAATTTTGCAAGAATGATATAAGTATTACTACTATTAAAATGTGAACAATTCTCCAATTCACATGGATTTTTTTTATACAAGTTACCCACAGGTAACTATCCAAATCACTATTAAATATTCCTTACTCATCATTGCATATAATGTTCACTAGTTCATAGTGTAACTTTGGTATTAGAATAGTAAGTTGCTTAACCATTCACAACCTCTATTGTAGTACATTAACATAAAACTGTATGATGTAACTTTGCATTCATTTCATTATTCATGTAGTCATCACATACTTGACATTATGAACATCACAACAAGAAAGGAATCATCAATTTGACACAAACATCAATCACATCATTGAACACCAATATACCCTGGAAACCCCGTAGGGTGAAAACAAACAAACGTTTAATTTTATTATTAAACGCTCATGAGAGTTTTTACCCCTCACTCAATGGCTTATAAGGGAGACCATCCCTTAACCATTGTTATAAATCTTACAAATAAATATACAAATATCTAGCTTAAAGCCATTACAATAAATATGACAGCATTTACCCACTAGTCTTCATGTCTTCATATCTTGGTGGCATGGATGTACCTACAATGGACTATTATACATTGGATCATCCTGCAGCTCACACTCATGTGCATGAACCATAATCATTTACCTGCCACCATGTTAAGCATGATATTCCCTTGGTACAAGTCACCATCATTCCCTGCTAATGTTGCCTTCAACACACATTGATGTCAAGATTCATAAAATATTAATCAACCATTTCATAAATCTATAATAGAGAAGCTTCTCCATCTACACATGTAAATTCATGACATGAAAGTAAAATATCTTGACTTGCTTCCTTTAACAACACATAATGCATATGTGCTAGTTATAAGTCATCTCATTAACTAATGTTTCCCTCGCATAAGTACACATTCCTGCAAGACAATAGCTACATATCCCCAACATTTCCTTAAAAGAAACTGATATATCAGTTAAGATATTCGTGCATGTGATTTACACAAATTTAATCAAAATAAATAACCCTTAAGCTATAACTTTTGGTGCATGAAAGGAAATCTAACATAACAAATGTTGTTTCCATGCATGCAAATGCATATAAGATTCCAAAAGATTTTTCCTAATGGAATGCTTAACACAACATAGCACATAGCTTCCAAAAGAGTCTTCCCAAAGGAATGTTTAACACAACAAAGCACATAGCTTCCAAAGGAATGCTTAACACAATGGAGCACATAGCGATAAAAGCATGCATCCAAATTCCGGGCATGCAGTTGCATTGAACGAAGTGATGTAGAATTTCGGTGACAAATTCTATATGTTGTAGGTTCCATGGGAGTATTAGTGTAACCAATGGGAAAAATAACCACCGTAATTATACAAAGTACCGTGAGAAGGGATTTAAACCCCAGCCATGATTACGTGGCTTCAAAACACAGAGAATTTGATAAAATGAAGGAAATCCTTGCTACACCAATGCATCCAAAGCCATCAAGAAGAATAGAATACATGACAAGATTAACATAGCAGAACTCCCATTGCCTCTCCCTCGAGATTGTATTTTATATTAGATAAGACTTGGAAGTCGCAACCACACGAAACCTTAACGACTTCTTGAAAAAATAATTCCATTAAATTAATAATATTTTCATAAACGAAAAAGGTAAACACGTGGGTCTATGGATGTTACATACTCCCCCCCTTAAGATAATTATATCCTCGATGTTCAACCCTTAATAGGATTTAACTTTTATTCATGATATAGTCTTCTAAACAACCAAAAATGGAATCCTTCCCATTCACAATGAAACACTTTCTTTTCCTTAGATTCCATTAATTGAAACAATAATGTTTTTATCCATATTCATAAGAATTTATAGCTCAAAAAATATTCCATTTCCATTTTTAACCACTTTTCCATTATTCAAATTCATAAAACATAGAGAAATCTATATACCAAGTTACCATTACTTACCAATTACTATTGGAAGTAATGATGACTTTTACACAATCTCTCTCAGAATGGTTGAACAACCCATCAACATTCCATGGAAAGCAGTCTGTAATGTATGACTAACAAATTAATTCACATTAGTCACACCATTTCCAATCAAATGAAATACTCTAAACTATCATTCATTCATGCAATTTCAAGTGATATTTTAGTCACAGTACTCTTCCTAGTCTTCAGAGAACACCAACCCTCTATTCATTATAAATCATAAGAATTATAAATCACTACACCACGTGCAAATTGTCTTAGCTCCCGCTAAGGACATCCACACAATACTTCAAAAAGTACTCAGAGAGCACTTAGCTCTCTAATCGTACAAATGGTCAATCAATGCACCATGTGCATATTGTCCTAACCCCTATTTAAGAAATTCAAAATATTAGTAATACAATAAAAGAACTTATACATTCAATATTTCCTTTTCAAGCGCTAGGCTCCTTTCCTCTTAATATCTACATAAGATGTTTACATAATCATATAAAAATTCATTTTAATATAACACATAACTGATTACTTAACTTGTTTCGCTATGAGAACCACAATGGTAAAAAAAATGGTCCTTCCAACCCATAAGAGTTGGTTTCCACAACCAAATCGAGTCATTTTCACATCTAGACAGTTATTTGAAAAAATACCATTCCAGGTTCAATATGGAATTCCATTGGAAAACTAGCTCGAGAATTCCAATGACCACTCAAGGTCCAGTATATGATTCCTCTTGGAAACATCATGCCTATTCCTCTGACAACATCCCGTCTATGAGGAATTTTGGACCTCCTTCAATGGGCCCCAAAATCAATAGAGTTTCCTTAGGTTTTCCCCTCTTCATCATCTTGGTCAACTCTTTTCCCTTATTGAGATCATCTATTTTTAGGGAAAGGAAATCCAGGCAAGCAAGTGCCATCAACCCTTTCGCGCAGGCAACCTCCATCAACCCAAGGCCTTCTAGCCTTTCACAATTGTTCACAACTATCTGGCATGTTAAATTTCTCTTTTAGCATTCTTTCCCATAGTAAATTACATAATGAACTTTATGCACATTATACATAAAGAAATAGAAACTTTATGTACATAATACATCATACTTGGCCCTCTACATGGGTCCAATGATATCCTTATTAACAGGGAATATGAATAACATACATGTGTTATACATTATTATTTCCCAAATAACACAATCATGCACATTATAACATGATAGTTTATCAATTACCATTGCAATTTTCACTGCAACATTTTACTTTCATAGGTTTTCCTGTTTCCATTAAGCTAACCATGCTTAATCTCATCAACAACACTAATCATAAATATGCATTGTTAAAAAAAAATATTCACTTTCAAAATCATTTTAGTTTCATGCATACAATGTTTTCATGCATATAAGTATATACAAATATCCATCAATGTGTATATATGAATAAAGGTTAACGGGTAATAGTCCAACATTTCCAATTCCAATAGTGTACTGTTACCAACAGTTTGACACATGAAGTAACTATTGTTCACAAGTAACTACTTGTTCACAACTTGCAATAATATTTAATCAAAACCGATTCATCCATATAGGTTTTATTAGTTAGTCATATAACACTAACTAATCAATGCCACTAAATTTTTTTTAATGCATCCATGACATGACTCATTCAAAAACTAGTCATTATAGTCAAGTCTCACTACTTGACCCATTGTGTATTTTTAACATCTGAAAGGGTTCATTCAATTTAATTTTAAAACACTCTATCATCCTCTTCAAGGACCTTTCTCATCTTTTGCATTCATGCATTAGTTTCACACACCATCACTATACATATTCATATTTTTCAAGTAGTGCATGGTAGATTTAATTATGTTCATTAAATGTATGAGTAATATGTCATTTACCCAAATGTTAATAGTCAACTCTTACTTTCACTAGTGAGTAGTCAAGTTGTTCATAATTACAGCAAATGTTTTATTGTCTTCTCACTTTCACTAGAGAGTAGACAAGTTGTTCATAAGTATAAAAAAGTTTTTATTGTCTTTTATCCTCAATAAGATTCCAATGTTATGAAAAATGTTTTGCAACAGTATTTATTACTTATTACTCTTCAATGTAGTTATAAACATAAATCACACATCTCATGTCAAAAGTAGACTACTACGTATATCAATCAATATGTAGATTGCTAGAAGCATATATCAATCATTATGTATATTGTTAGAATCATACCTTAACTAATGTCCATTAGTAGCATACCTCAATTTTCTTTTCGCTTAACAAATCCCAAAGCCGCCAGTGCTGCAACCTTTAGCTCTGATACCACTTGTAACATACACCGATAACTTCACATGGAAATGCCATGAGTTAAATTTTTTTATACAAGTTACCAACGAGTAACTATCCAAATCACTATTAAATATTCCTTACTCATCATTACATAGAATGTTCATCAGTTCATAGTGTAACCTTAGTATAAGAATAGTAAGTTTCTTAACCATTAACAACCTCTATTGTAGTACATTAACATAAAACTGTATGATGTAACATTGCATTCATTTCATTATTCATGTAGTCATCACATACTTGACATTATGAACATCACAACAAGAAAGGAATCAACACCATCAATTTGACACAATAATCAATCACATCATTGAACACCAATATACCCTAGAAACCCCATAGGGTGAAAACCAACAAACATTTAATTTTATTATTAAACGCTCGTGAGGGTGTTCACCCCTCACTCAATGGCTTATAAGGGAGACCATCCCTTCACCATTGTTATAAATCTTACAAAGAAATATACAAATATCTAGCTTAAAGCCATTACAATAAATATGATAGAATTTACCCACTAATATTCATATCTTCATATCTTGGTCGCATGGATGTACCTACAATGGACCATCGTACATTGGATCATCTTGCAGCTCACACTCATGTGCAGGAACCATAATCATTACCTGCCACCATGTTAAGCATAATATTCCCTTTCTACAAGTCACCATCATTCCCTGCTAATGTTGCCTTCAACACACATTGATGCCAAGATTCATAAAATATTAATCAACCATTTCATAAATCTATACTAGAGAAGCTTCTCCATCTACTCATGTATATTCATGAAATGAAAGTAAAATATCTCGACATGCTTCCTTTAACAACACATACTACATATGTGATAGTTATAAGTCATTTCATTAACTAATGTTTCCCTTGCATAAGCACACATTTCTGCAAGACAATAGCTACATCTCCCCAATATTTCTTTAAAAGAAATTGATAAATCAGTTACGATATTCGTGCATGCGATTTACATAAATTTAATCAAAATAACTAACCCTTAAACTATTACTTTTGGTGCAGGAAAGGAAAGCTAACATAACAAATGTTATTCCCATGCATGCAAATGCATATAGGATTCCAAAATATTCTTCCCAAAGGAATGCTTAACACAAGAGAGCATGCAAACACATGTTTTCTTTTCTGTAACACTAATGTAATAAAGCATACAAATACATGTCTTCTTTTTCAAAGATTACACTAACAATCTTATCCAATGTAGTCTAACACAACATGCTATCTTTTCCCACATACAAATATGTATATTATTTCCAACGAAAGCTAATACAAATATTGCATGCATATGAATGATCTTATTCCAAATGAAACTAACATAATAGTTATGATAGCACAAAATACTCACAAATAATTCTTCCTAAAGAAACAATACAACTCAATATTTCTTCTATCCATGCAAAGAACATATCTCTATAATGACTATTATTTTCACATGAAAGAGCTTATCATAATCGCTCTTCTTTAATGTATGCACAACATATTGCCTTCTTTAGAATTCTACCATCATTTGGTTATTATTTTCATGTAAAAAAATACTTACTTCTTATTCAAAAAGAAGCTTATATAACCTAGGTTCTTTGTCTTTATACTTGTAGTTTCTCATGCTTCCCTTTAACCTTCTTTTATCCATAAAACTAGGAAACAATAAAAAGTTTAGCTTAACCTTGTCTACACCTAAATCAAGAAGTATTCATCTAGCCATGCAATATTTTCAAGAAATCTATAACTCATATTACTTTTTCCAAGAATTTAGCACCAAACATGTTCCTTCCAAGGAATCAAGAAAATAGATATTAGTATTTTCTTCACGAAAAAGCTAAATAAAACTAACCATGTCTTATACAAATACATGTTTAACTTTTTCGAGAAATAGTACGGTTAATTTCTCATTCACCTAAATATCTCCAAGGTTAATCGAAGAAAGTTCACTTTCTTCACTTCCTTTAACATTTCATAAAGTTCACTATTTCTGGTTAATTACTTATATAATCGTATTCATTACATATGTATCAATAAAAAATACATCTTTGCATACTTTAACCTTTAGGATATACAATAATGAAAATACATTAAGAAAAATACATCTTTGCATACATTTACCTTTAGGACATGCACTCTTAAGATATGCAATAATAAAAATACATTAAGAAAAAGACATCTTTGCATACATTAACCTTTAGGACATGCAATCATAAGAGTAGCCTTCCACACAACATACCTTTATGACTCACTAGAATTCAAAAAATAAATCTCTTAGAAACTATCAAGAGAATTCCCTTATGGCTCACCATAATTCAAAATGTAAATCTATTAGAAACTATGAAGAGAATTCCTTTACGGTTCACCATAATTCAAAAATTAAATCTCTTAGAAACTATCAAAGAGAATATTTTTACGTCTCACCATAATTCAATGTAAATACAAGTCTAAGAAACTATCAGAATATCTGCAATAAAATCATGCATCCCAATACTCTGATAAAAGCATGCATCCAAATACTATGACAATACCTGCGATAAAAGCGTGCATCCAAATTTTGGGCATGCATTTGCATTAAACGAAGTGATGTAGAATTATAGTGACAAATTCTGTATGTTGTAGGGTCTGTGGGAGTATTAGTGTAACCAATGGGCAAAATAACCATGGTAACTATACAAAGTACCATGAGAAGGGATTTAAACCCCAACCATGAGTACGTGGCTTCAAAACACAGAGAATTTGATAGAATGAAGGAAATCCTTGCTACACCAATGCATCCAAAGCCGTCAAGAAGAATAAAACACATGACAAGATTAACATAGCAAAACTCCCACTGCCTCTCTCTCGAGATTGTATTTTATATCAGATAAGATTTGGCAGTTGCAATCGCACGAAACCTTAACGACTTCTTGAAAAAATAATTCCATTAAGTTAATAATATTTTCATCAACAAAAAAGGTAAACACGTGGGTCTATGGATGTTACATTTCAAGTTACATCAATTACGATTTTATGAGTTGTAAGTGAAAATTGAGTTAACAATTTTGGTCCAAAGATCATTTTTAAAGGAATTCAACTTTTTCAATAATTTTTAATATATATAAATTCACAAAATAAAAAAACAAAACAACTAAACACTCACAATTCTAAAACTTAATAATTATTCCTTATTTTCCAGATACTAAACTCTACCACTTTAATGTCCATTGAGAATTTATTCAACATA
The DNA here is from genome assembly GCA_034641835.2 of Pinus albicaulis. Taxonomy (NCBI): domain Eukaryota; kingdom Viridiplantae; phylum Streptophyta; class Pinopsida; order Pinales; family Pinaceae; genus Pinus; species Pinus albicaulis. Next base: position 658,812,827 of record CM076584.1, on the reverse strand, counting down.
GAGTTGAATTGTTAGTTGAAAACATTCAAAAAATGTCTTGGATATTCAAAACATGTTAGTTGAAATGTCTTGAACTCTCAACTAACTAAAAAATTCAAACAACACGTCAACCAATAAAAATTCATAATAAACCATGTTACATTGAATTGACGTGGCCCGAACTGCAAAATTATCCGGACTAAATTATGTTAACCTGAAGTCACATACCTTCCACTCATGTACGAGGGCTAAGAAGCGGGGTAGGAATTTCAAATTTGAAGCATCATTTCTTCAATTTTATTGTTCATTTTTATCATTACAAAATAAATTTTTTTATTGAATTTGGGAAACAAATAAATTCGCGAAGAGGACTTTTCTTGTCAAATTCCATCCCCGAAGAAGAAATCCGGTAGAGATGGAAAAAATCGATGTCTTTTTCACGTTACAACGGATGACTCGAAAACTCTACCAAGTAACCAACTTTGTATTTCCTTCACCAACATGTATTTAGTCTGTCCTCTCCTTAATTCATGAACTTTTCAAGAAATTAATTCCATGCCAACGTGATCCTCTACCAAACAATTAAAATTTTCAAGAAATTAATTCCACGCCAACGTGATCCTCTACCAAACAAAGAAATAAATAGCAAGCCACGAGGCGATGGAGGAAGGCAAGTGAGTACTAGGTAAGATTTTGTTAAAATATGTAATTACCTTTAGCATGCATTCTTAGGCAATCAGTTAAGTGAGTTAGTTGAGTTGAGTGATAGATAAATTTGGTGATTGAGTTAGAGAGTGAGTTAACTAAGAGTTGAGCAAGTTCAGTTATGTGATAGATGAGTCTGTGCATGTCTAGCAAGTTAGGTTAAATACCCTTCACCGGGTTCATTGTATTCATTGTGATTGTGATTGAGATTGAAGTTCTTTGATTAATAGAAGAGCCACAACTAGTGTGTTTCATGTGTGAAATACTTGTGATATTGTATGTTTATATCCTTTGCCTATCCAACAAATTGGTATTAGAGTTGAGGAAGGATCAGAAGATCCATGGGCGAGCAGAGCTAGAGAAGAAATCCAAGAGCAGAAGGCCGGATTTTTTTTATTTTTATTTTTAATTTTGCAAACGTGGAGGTCCACACATTTTTAGTGCAATAAAAGTAGAGGTACGAATGTTTTCAGTGCAAAAAAAGCGAAGGTTCGCAACTTTTCAATATTCTGTTGAACTTACCATTTATCCAAAAATAAAAAATCGGTTTATGTAACACCCCCGACACTGTGTTTAAAAAATTTCAAACAGTTTGATATTGAAGGGTGATCGATCATATTTGTATCAATTTTTTTTTGAAGAGTTTGTCACGTGGTAGGATCTTTGACTTACGTGAAGATTCTTTCAAAAGTCGCATGGTGAGCTTTTTTGAGTTGAGTGAAGATTTTTTTTTTTTAAAATAAAAGGGTACGAAAATATATATTATAATAATTCTTTATTCAAAGATTTTATTGTAAGAGAATATATATATATATATATATATATATATATATATATATTATTTAAAATAAATTTTAGAGCTTTATTAAAAGAGATTTTTTTATTGAAAGGAGCTTTTCAAAGCCCACAAAAAAAAAAAATTACATTAGGGTTTTATTGAAAGGGTTTTTTTGAAGGAGCTTTGGAAAGTTTCTAAAAGGCAAAAGAGAAATTTAAGGTTTTTTCTTTATCAGAGAAGATTTTTTGAAGCAAGATGGCCACATCAAGTTTTCAGCCACAACTTCATTCTTTCATTGGGAAAGATTATGATGTGTGGGCTATTAAAATGGAGACCATGTTAAAAGCACATGATGTTTGGGATCATGTCAAGTTTGGGTTTTCAAAACCTCAAAACGACGCAGAAGAATGAGCCCTCAGTAATGCAGACAGGGAGAAATGGAAGAAAGAAAAGAGGAAGAATGCACAAGCGTTGCTTCTTATCTAGCAGGGAGTGGACTAAGCAGTGTTCTAGAAGATAATGATAACTTCTTCAGTAAAGGAAGTATGGGAAACTTTGGCGACAAGCTATCAAGGTATGGCCAAAGTCAATATTGTTAAACTACATAATACTAGGAGAGACTTTGAAAGTCTACAGATGAAGGAGACAGAGGACATTGATTCCTTCATGAATAGGGTCATGTCTGTCATCAATCAGTTAAAAATCTATGGTGAAGATATTAAATATTGAACAGTGATTGAGAAGGTTCTTAGATCTTTCTCTACCAAGTTTGATGTTGTGGTAGTAGCCATAGAAGAAGCCAAGGATTTGGAAAAACTGACAGTTGATGAGTTGATAGGATCCCTTCTATTGCATGAGGCAAGGATAGATAGAAATAAGGATTCCACTTTAGAAACTGCCTTCAAAAGTAAAGTTTTTATTTCAAGAGGTCAAGGCAGAGGTCCATCGAGAGGCAGAGGACAAGGCGGCAACTATGGTGGTCAGAGAGATGGCCGAGAAGAGCATGAGCATCAAAGTGGAAGAAGCAATAGTAAAAAATTTCACAACAATCAAAGGTTTAACAAATCAAAGGTGAAATGTTATTATTTCTATAAATTTGGTCATTATTTTCGTGATTGTAGGAAGAAGATAGCTGATCAAGGAAATCAGAGAGCTAATGTTAGTACAGAGAATACTAACTCCATGTTCCTAGCATGCAACACCATGCATGAACCAATTGATAAGGTTTGGCTATTAGAAAGTGGTTGCAGTAACCATATGACAGGCAACAAGAATTTGGTTTCAAATTTGGATGAATCTATGAAAACATAGGTAAATTTGGGGACTGAAAAGACTGTGGATATCGATGGCAAAGGAGTGGTTAACATTGTGACCAAGAAGGGGGAGCGAAAGACCATATCAGAGGTATATTATGTCCTTGGACTCAAACAAAATTTTATAAGTGTTGGTTAATTGACGCATAAAGGATACAAAGTTATCTTTAAGGGGAAACAGTGTGTTATTTATGACAAATCCCTAAGCAAGCAGCTGATAGAAAAGGTGCAGATGACAAGGAACATAATATTTCCTCTAATTATGAACTACAATGATCAGGTTAGTTCTTTTAAAACTGCATGTTCTAATGATTACTGGTTATGGCACTTTCAGTTTGGACACTTGCATTTTTCGAGTTTAAGATTGTTGTAGCAGAAATAGATGGTCAACGGTTTACCTCCCATCAAGAACCTACTAGCACTTGTGAGTGTTGCATTTTGGGAAAGCAACACCATGAAAGTTTTCCGAAAGGAGTTTCATACAGATTAAAGACGCCACTTGAGTTGGTGCATACAACCTTGTGTGGACCTATGAGGACACAGTCCATTGGTGGAAATTGTTACTTCCTCACTTTTATTGACGACTATAACTTGAAGACTTGGGTTTACTTCTTGAAGCAGAAGTCTGAAACCTTTGCAAATTTCAAAGAGTTCAAATCCTTAGTGGAGAACCAAAGTGATTGAAAGATCAATTTATTGAGATTAGATCGTGGTGGAGAATATGATTCGAAAGCATTCCATGAGTACTGCAAACAACATGGAATCAGAAGACAGTTTACAACTAGATACATATCGCAGCAGACTGGTGTAGCAAAGAGAAAGAACTGAACAATCATGAACATGACAAGGAGCCTGTTGAAAGCAAGACACTTGTCTAATGAGTATTGGGCAGAAGCAGTTGCATGTGATGTTTATGTGATAAACATATCTCCTATAAAGAGTGTAATGAACATAGTACCAGAAGAAGCATGGTCAGGTATGTCATGAAGTGTATCTCATTTCAGAGTTTTTGGATGTGTAGCCTATGCACATGTGTCTAAGAAAATAAGAAGCAAACTAGATGATCAAAGTGAAAAATGCATATTTACTGGTTATAGTGAGCAGTCAAAAGCTTAAAAATTGTATAACCATATCACCAAGAAGACAATCATTAGCAGAGATGTTGTGTTCAAAGAACAAGAGACATGGAATGGGACTGTAGACAAACCAATCGATGCTCAAGCACCATTGATGGAAGATGATGATGTAGCAGAAAAGGAGCAGCAAGAATCAAGAGAGCAGGCACCAAACAGAGTCACACCATCAAGGACTCCAAGATTTTTAGAGTAGAATGGATCTTCAAGCAGATCAACAGACCATAATTCTCCAAGCAGGCAATCAGGTAATGAATCAAGCAATGGTAAGAAAACTATGAGAAGTTTAAAAGATATTTATGATGATTTGGATGTTATTTCAAATTTTGCATTGTTGGCATTCCAACCTTCTTCGTTTGAAGAAGCAATTAGAGATGAAAATTGGGTGCAAGCCATGGATGAAGAGATGGATTCTATTAAAAAGAATGATACATGGGATTTGGTTAATTTACCAAATGATAAAAACCCCATTGGTGTGAAGTGGGTGTACAAGAAAAAGGTGATTGAGAAAGGTGATATTGGCATATTTAAAGCAAGACTTGTAGCAAAAAGGATTCTCGCAGCAATCAGGAATAGACTATGGGGAAATATTTTCTCCAGTAGCCAGATTGGATGCTGTAAGAGCAGTTCTAGTGACAAAAACTCATAACAAGTGGAAAGTATATCAAATGGATGTCAAATCAGCCTTCTTGAATGGTATTATAGAAGAAGAAATTTATGTGCAGCAGCCTCCAGGTTATGAATTTGAAGGCAAAGAAGATGAATTTTACAAATTGAAGAAAACAGTCTATGTACTTAAGCAAGCACCTAGAGCATGGTATAGCAGAATTGACAACTACATGATTAAGAATGGATTTTGCAGAAGTAGCATTGAGCCTGCCTTAAACACAAAGGTAAATGAGCATGGACATATGCTGATTGTTTTCTTATATGTTGATGATATCATTTTTACAGGTAGTCTTGAGTTAGATGAATTTAAATCATCCATGATGAAAGAATTTGAGATGACAGATCTTGGTCTCATTAAATATTTTCTTGGCATAGAAGTTGAGCAATCTGAAAAATGACTATTTATCTGCCAAAATAAATATGCCAGAGATTTGTTGAAAATATTCAGGATGGATAATTTCAAACATGTACCTACACCAATTGCAACAGGTACAAAGTTAAGAAAGGATGATGAAGGAGCAGATGTCAATCCAACTCTATTCAAAATATTGGTTGGTAGCCTCATGTATCTCACAACTAAAAGACTAGATATTATGCAAGGACTAAGTTTGATTTCCAGATTTATGGAGACCTCAAAAGACAGACATTGGAGTGTTGTAAAAAGAATTCTGAGATACATAACAAGAACTAGAGATTATGGTATAATGTATGCAAGTACTGAAAATAAAGAATTGATTGGATACACATATAGTGATTTTGCAGGAAGTTTGGATGATCGGAAGAGCACATCTAGTTATGTGTTTCATCTTGGTTCAGGTGTGATAGCATGGGCATCTAAGAAGCATCCCATTGTGATAGTATCATCAACAGAAGTAGAATATGTAGCAGCAACTTCAACAACATGTCAAGCAGTATGGTTAAGAAGAGTATTGGATGGACTCAAATATAAATAGCAAGGATCAACAACGATATACTGTGACAACACTTCAATGATTGCACTATCCAAGAATAGTGTGTTTCATCAAAAGAGAAAGCATATTGATACTAGATATCACTTTATTTGAGAACTTGTGAGCAATGGAGAAGTTCACTTGAAGCCTTGTAAATCTAATGATCAATTAGTTGGTATATTTACAAAGCCATTAGCAGTATATTTGTTTTAGTTTCACAAAAGAAACTTGGGTGTTGTAAGCCTAGCTGAGACATATAGCAACATGCATGCTTGAGTTGTCATGAGTTATGTTTTAGTTTAGCAATCGTAATTAAGGGGGAGTGTTAAAATATGTAATTACCTTCTGCATGCATTATTAGACAATCAGTTAAGTGAGTTAGTTGAGTTGAGTGATAGATAAATTTGGTGAGTGAGTTAGAGAGTGAGTTAAGTGAGAGTTGAGCAAGTTCAGATATGTGATAGATAAGTGCGTGCATGTCTAGAAAGTTAGGTTAAATACCCTTCACCGAGTTCATTATATTCATTGTGATTGAGATTGAGATTGAAGTTTGTTGATTAATAGAAGAGCCACAACTCGTGTGTTTCATGTGTGAAATACTTGTGTTATTGTATGTTTATATCCTCTGCCTATCCAACAAATTTCAGTGTATGGATTTACATCATTTCATTTTCTATATTGCCTCATGAGTTCACCCTAACCATTTACTGTACTCCCTCCCATTATTTGTTTCACTTCCTTACTATGGCCTCATCAATAACATTAGAATTCATTTCATTTGAGTAATCGGTGTGTAGGTATTGAGTAATCAGTAAATCTATGTCTGTGGGTATTGACCCTATGTGACCTGAGTGAGGCATTTGAGTAATGTAAGAACATCATCGAAAGGCCAAGTGAGGGCTCTGCAAGAAGTTGTGCACGATGTATGTACTGATACTTTTCTCTTTCTTATTACTGATTAATAATGTTACTATTTGTATTATTTTTTTTGTTTTTGTTTGGATAGAATTGATCTAGAGGAATTTTAACATTAATTTTTTTAAGTTTATTTCATACTTCATATTTCTGTTCACTTGATCCAATTTGAACATCACATGTTTTACGTTTACTTCATATTTCATAACATAGACATTATAAATTGAGTTATTCTAGTGCCAGGCGTTACCATTTGTATTATTACTTAAAACAGGCGTTACCATTTGTATTATTACTTAACACGGGTTGTCTTATTATTCCTGTCGCAGGGAAGGATATCACCCATTTGATAATGGGTTGAATTTCAATTAATCAAGTTTGGACTAAAAAAATTAAATACCAATATATATAAGTTTAATTTTACGAAACAAAATTTCTTTATTTTTAAAAATATTTAAATTTTATTTATTCAAAATTTAATTGGTTAACTTTTTTTGGGCCTTATTATGCAATCATAACTTAGGTACAGTCGTATTAGCTGGCTACGCAGGGAGGGTGAGTTATTAGACCACCAATGGAGAGGATTATAGGTTCATTGTTACCAAGGGAATTACTGCACTGTATAATACCCTGGGCTCTGTTGAGGATGAATGGCTATTAAAGACTGGCAATTCTTAACAACAAGTCCCTAAGCCAATTATTGCTAGATGGGTTTAGTGTATGGTATCATGATGTTACATCAGAATAGGTATGGGCATACTGTGATATACAAAGAACCATGATGTTTATGGATTATGGAGAAATCGAGTCGAACAGCTCCATGGTACTACATTCCACATCAATTTCGGCACCTTAGCTCAGTTCAGCTCACAAGTTGTCATAGGGAAGATAGGACAATCCACCATATTCATTCAATGCAACCTAGGTACAAATAATTTCAAAATTCAAATGCTTTGTCAACGCCCAACATTTCAAATTGCGATCAATGAGGTTTTGCTAGTAAGCAAGGCCATCGCAATTGTTTATGAGGGTGACTGGAGTGTTTTTCCTATCTTCTTGAATGTGAACCAATAGGGTAAATTTCTTACGATCTCTCAATATGGTCCATCCTATGAAGTAGCAAGCATAGTCCATTCGAAGTAGGGAGCATGGTTATGCGGTTAGTCCAACATGCCTCCATCAAGAGGGCTTCACTGGGGGAGCAATACCATACCACGTGGGTTCATATATATTTATTGAGGAAAAATTGACATTACATATGGGGATATATAGGGTTTAGAAGGTTTTTATATTGATAGGTACAAAAAATAGAGCCCAAAATTAATGAAAAAATATAAAGGAGTATAAAAAATGTTAATGAAAAAATAGATACCTACAATATCTAGTGAAAGTATGGATTTTTAAATTGGGAAGATGTATTGGGTTTTTATTGGTAGGGAGTTAAATAAATATGATTTTTATATTTATTTTCCAATATGTAGTCAAATTAAAGGTATTTCCTAATATGCCAAGAACGCACATGATATGTTAGAGCTTCATTAAGTGAAGCCCTTGTAGCCCCATGAGCTTTCTCCTTTGTGTACAATGTTAACCATTAACAACCATTGAAAATAATCTAAGTAATGAGGAATAAATGGAGTCGCTTGATACAATGGACAACTCAATCGTTAGAGTGGCCTTTAGTACATTGATGCAATGAACACTTCAATCCTTAGTTTGTGTTTTATACATTGCTGTGGAAGGTTCTTTGGGTTCTAAACGTTCTGGATTCCGACTCAACAGGTGGCTAGGAGAATTTTCCCTCGATCGGCTGCATGATCAGACCTGATCAGAGCGAGAATACTTCGACAACTCATGTTGTCGGAACATTGGGGGTACCTAGCGCCGAAGCTCATATACACAAGGAAGATGACTTCCATCTTGGATATATTCAGTTTCAGGGTTCCCCTGTTGGAAGTGGCATGCAGGAGGAGGCAATACATGGTTCCTCATGTATAATCAAATAGAGTTACATATATACATGAGGAATTGTCTCAAGATAGAGAAGCTATCTTGGACGCACAATAAGTTGGTTGAGAGAATATCTCAACCTCACACCAAACTAGGAACTTAGGTTTAGTTAACTCCTATTGAATAGGAACAGACTCTATACTTAGAAAGTCACAACTGAAGACAAGTAGGAATTACATATTTCAACACTTCCCTTAATGACTACTTGTCTCAATATCCATTTGCAAAATCTAGTTGTGGTCAAACATAACAAAAAGGATATTTCGACGTCCATATAAAGGAACAACCATCCACTAGAATGCATGGGTACCAAACGCTGCAACCACTGGTCTCGTAGGATGTCCTTCGTATACATGGTTTTGTCAACCATTATCACTACATACATGTACCTGTATCTACAGATCCCCCTCCAACGTGGGTTTTATCGGATGACCAGTAACCATGCTCTCCCTTCATCGGGGTTTTATCGGCTAACCCGTAACCATGCTCTTCCTTCATCGGTGAACTTGCACAGGATCTCTTCATCAGTGGGAAACCACTGGCACAGACCTGTTTCTAGGCCACTTCACTGTTATATGTGGTTTCTGACTAACCACTAACCGACACTGCAAAAAAATGGTTTCTGGATTACCACGAACCTGTAATTACAAAGTGGTTTTGATATTACCACGAACTTTTACGGGGATACAAATGCCTTACAAGGCTTACAACACAACTCCAACTCTTGGAGTTCCCACGTACATAATTTACAAAGACCACTACAAAAAACATCCTAGACGTGCTTACAAATGTGTGACTCATAATACAACATGCTAGTGTGTCTATTCCAAGAAACTCACACAAAACAAACTTTCAATTTCATTTTCCATCATCCTTTAAATGTTGCCGCTGCTCCTCTACATCATATTTTGAAATGTTCACATCTTGGGCATCTTTTTCTTTAACAATTAGAACTTGGAACTCCATCTTAACCTCTCATTTGTTAGAGTAGTCAATTCTAACAAAAATAACTTCATATTGAGGCGACTAATCTCAATATGTAGATTAATTTTAGTTCCAAAATACTTTCATCACTAAAAAATCCCAATTACCAAAGCATGCACTAACAAATATCTTCAATCAACAAAATCACTCGCTATAGAAGCATCATTTCCACCGCACAACATGCAAGGCCAAATGTCATGGGCCAAATGGATCCATTCCTTGCCCAATTCACAAGGGCATGTAGCTTCGATATCACGTACTCTGCCGGATTTGAAAGCCTTGTGGGCAAAGACAATGAGGATGAACCGGTCGAATGGAAAGCTTCAACAACCCCAACAATAATCCGTGTCAACTCAGCCGCTTTCCTTTCACTAAAATGTCCTCTATTAAACACACATCCATCACCTTTAATAAGTTCGGCAAGAATATCTGCAACAATGCTCTGCAATTACTCTTCATTGGCAGCAGAAGCATGCCCAACAATTTTACCTTTGCCTTTTGATTTACTTTTTGGGTTCAAAAAATTTCCATTTAAATTCATGCACAAGTTTTTCAAATTGCAAAGACTTTATGTAACTCCTGCATCAATAGCACCTGAATCAGTAGGAAAGTATGTATCTCCACAGCTTCCCCAATCAATTATAGATTGAAAAATCATAAAGAATGCACAAGTAGGTATTCAGAAGTGAAGCCATTCTAACAATGGCACTTTCAATTTCCATTTGTAATACTGCATGGAACAGAGTCTGCAAGATGGAATTGCATGAAAATATACAAATAATGCCAACCAAGAAACAACCATAAATACCGGGCTGAATTGTTACCCTGCAAGGAACAAGGAATTCACTTTTAGCAAAGCTTGCAAGACCACAGAACCGATCTTTTCACGATGATTCTATGGTTCAAGTCATGAAATTGGGCAGGTCTCCATCAGCAGCAAAAGTAGAGCCATTCACCCCTCCATTCACTACTGTTGGGTAACAATTCAACGTAAGACAGATTCAGAAGTAGCAGCATTCTTCACCATATGATAAAGGGCGCTGATTGGAAGAAGCAACGCACTGAACTCGGGTTCCATTTCCATTCACAGGTAGGAAGGCAACGTTCCAAGAATGGCAACGTTATCCCACAGCATTCGGGCAATGTTCAACATAGGCAGCCAGCAAGGCTCCTCCACGCTGACTCCTTAGGCTCCTCTGTCACAAGCGAAAGAAAAAAAAATGACGTGGAGGCACGCAGCGCTCCAACAATAGATAGCTCAACGCTCTAGTAGCTTTCTGGTAAGGTAATCCACACGCAGGCAAGTTGCATCGGCCTTCACCAGCCCACGCCAATAGGTCACACCAATTTCAATTCTCCATGGACACACATGCCGCTCTATGATGCTTACCAAGTGCATCTACATAGCAGCAACACAAGGATGGGAAAAACAGTCAACTATAAAAAAAAAACAAAATACTCAGTGAACTCTTTATTTCCCTTGGCCCGGGAGGGGCCAAGGCCAGGCCCAAATATCTCTAATACCAAGATAAAATATTACTATGCAAACTATATTTTATTAATCAAATAGAGTTATATATATACATGAGGAATTGTCTCAAGATATAGAAACTATCTTGGACGCACAATAAGTTGGTTGAGAGAATATCTCAACCTCACACCAAACTAGGAACTTAGGTTTAGCTAACTGCTATTGAATAGGAACAGATTCTATACTTAGAAAGTCACAACTAAAGACAAGTAGGAATTACATATTCCAACATCGAAGGATGCCAAGAAAACGATTTTAGTGGAGTGGGTAGGGGAGCTGTGTAGCGTGGACAGGCTAGTGTAGGCATCAGATCCAAAGCTGTGGAAGGATGGATATGATGTGGGCGAGATGGAGTAGGTGCTGAAATTGGGATTTTTCGTGTTCTCACCCAAAGTCGAAGAACCGAATACCCATGCGCCTTGCCTGCAAAACACTTGAAGGAAAGGCTCCTCTCCTAGACATCGGCATGCTTTCTTTAAAATTTAGAGTTATGGGTTATTTACACAACAAGAGGTATTTTTATGTTAACGTTAGTGTTATGGGTTCTTTAATAAAAAACAGGTCTTTTTCCATTAGGTTACTTAGAAGTATCGGGGAAATATGTCGAGTAAAAAGCGATCAGAAGGAATATCCTTGATCCCGCCTCCGCTAATTCAAATTGAAAAATGTTTCGAAAGTCGAATACTATATTCTGCAAGCTACAAAATGTTTCATGGGATCTTCAAGATAACCCTCACAAAAGAGTTAAACACAATTTCATATAAAAAGCATGGGATATATTTTTGTGCTATGTTTATTACTGTAAATGAAAATGCTTTGTTTTAATTTAATACAAAACAAAAAATATTTAATAAAATTTCAAATCACACCATGGAATTTCAGAGATGTCGAGCGTCTTGTTTATTCGATCAAACGTTATGTCGTCTTGATTTTTTTGGGGGTATGGTATGTTGATATTACTAACGTTTTAAGATAATAGAGGGAATTTGGTGGGAAAGATATACCCTTCATGGTTACGAAACGTTTTGAAAGTCCAATAATGGTTAAGAAATGTTTCCAAATAAGAATAATATAGTGAGTCGATTGCAAAAAGTGACAAATCTGATCATAAAAATAAACTATGTTGATTCTACTAGAATTCTTGACGAATTTAACAATAATAAACCAGGTGGATTCGTACTATGTTGATTCTATGACGAATTTAACAATAATAAACCAAGTTGATTCATATGTTCCTTGGTTGTAGTTTACTTCTTGTATATTTCTAAGGTTCCTTGGTTGTAGTGTACTTGTTTTATATTTCTAAGGTTTACAAGGTCTATAATTAGAATTTAAGATGTTGAATTTCTATATGTAATAAAATATAAATTTGAAACAATAAAAAATAATATTTGATAAAAAACTTTTTGGTAGATTTTATTAGGCAGGCTCTTTCATATGGTATCAAGGTTGAAAAAATAAGTCAATTTTAATCAGTTTTTTTATATTGAAAAAAAAGCCAATTTCAATCAATTTTCTTCCATTAAAAAAACAAGCCAACTTCAATCATTTTTCATACATAAATTTTTTATTTTATTCTATTTTATTTTCGAAATAAAAAATAATAATATAAAAATTGATACATTGTTTTAAGAAATATGTGAAGAAAGAAAGAAATTATTTTAACGTCCACAAGACTAAATATAGCCTATAGGACAGATCACTTCTCCATCTGGTTCTTATATTAGACCCTTTTCGTGTTCCTGTGGAGTCTTACAATACACACACTAAATATAGCCTATGGGACAGATCACTTCTCACTACTCCATCTATTTCTTGTATTAGACCCTTTCTTTTTATTTTTCAATTTGGTAGTACCTGGCTATTTTCTATTTATCTTCCTAAAGCAGGTTGCAATAGATAGTGATTTGGTGACCTCAACTTGCTTGGAGAAACCAAGTCTGTTGGCCACCTTAATGCATTAAAAGCCAGCCAAAATTGAAAATGTTTCATTCTTCTACTTGCCGCATTAGCTACTTCACTATTTAAACCATTTACAAAGTAGCAACTTAAAACCAAAGCACTGTCCAAAAAAACATTATGCATATAAAAGTAAAGATTAAACTGAAATACTATCCATATGATGACTCAATTGGAGCGGGGTCCTTCGCCGTAGAGCTTGGCATGTCTGCTTGCTACATCTGTTGAATTTTCTTCTCAATTCATCGAATACGGTCTTCAATTCTCCCAATACGGTCTGTCGCTTGATATTGAGTCACCTTGATATGTTGAATTTGAATATCAATATCCTGAAACAATTCCAACATTTTTGGTTCTTGATTCTCGCTACGTGGATAAAGACTCTAGATAGCCTTAGCCAGAAGACACTTCATAATCCAATAAGTATGGACTATTTGATTGAACAGTGAAAGACGAACTCTAGTATTCCCAGGATCTGAAATAAAGTCTAGAATTTCCGCTTCTGCTTCATTGTCTTCTTCATTGCTTTGAGTTTCTCTTTCCCAACCATGAATTACCTTCCTGACTTGAGACGAATTCCCAAGGGAGTTACTGATGATAGATTCACTAAGTCTTCTTGATTTGTCTTCCTGCCTCTCTTTCTGGTCTCAGCTTCAGGTTTTATCATCTTCTGTTTCCATTTTTCTTTAATTTGAGTCATTGTTTGTCTCGTTTGCCTCTTAACCATTGTGTTGAACTGTGCAATTTTTTGAATTAACTTTGGATTAACAATATAAGAGCCTGTATAACGAAAGAACAAATGTATAACAATTAATCTTCCTATCTTCTGACCAACAACATCTTGTGGACGCTTATGATGCTCCTCTTGACCTAACAGATACGGAAGTCCAAAAATTTTATCACCCCTAAAATTATCATGGATATAAAGACAAGCCTAGAAATGACGCAGGGTCAAGATAATAAGAAAATGGTAGTGAACAACAGAACTGAGATTATAAGAAAGGAAAAGTTTCAGCTTAAAACCCTGAAGGAGAACTACTATATAACCCAGATGGAAAAACAATGTAAAATCCAAACAGAACCACAACAGAATACTCTGCCTCCTGTCGACAATGACTTTCTTAAAAAGGCAGGACCAGAGATCATTTAAATGGCCAATTCGAAGCATAGTACCCTGCCTCTTGCTAAGAGAATCAATAAAAGTTGCATGATAGAAAAAAATAGACCCCAACCCAGAGGTCCGCATAAAAGAATGGTTCTCCTTTCTTCCACTTCTAGAACCCAAATATACCAGCCAGAAACCTACGGAGAAAACTTGATAACTCATGAAAAGACGACAATAACACTTCACGGGAAACAAAGAAAAGTAATAAGTCTGCCCTGCATTACAAGGATCCCTAAAGCAAGGCTCGATAGCCTCTGGAGGTATGGACACAAAGCAACTGATTAAGAGCCAAGTTTTACAAGTAGATACTTCCCTATCTTGATACATATCAATATTGACAACAAAGGACATAAGATTGATATGAAGAAGAACATTCCCCAGCACTAGATCGAAACTACTGCGAATTATGGAAGCTCCAGTCTTCACCCGTCGCAATTCACTATTTTTAACAGAGGAAGTGTTTGTTTGGCAAACCGAACTGCAACGCTTGAACCCAGCCCTGGAATGTCTTTTACCCCAAGCTTCTGACAGCACAGGCTGTCTTCCTAAATTTATGATCATTCCCATATCCTCTGCATGCCTCCATAATCGTTTGATGGACGACTTAACTTTCATAGTTAATGTGCATGGTACTCTAATGCCACTTGGCTTATGATGTGGCCGGTGTCATCGGTCTTAGAGCACCTCAATCAGGGATCTCATTACCCAAAAAATCTCTGTCAATAATGATCTGGAGAGAATGTAGTTCAATATCCCAAGTTCTGTCTGTCGAAATTACATCCAATTGTCTTCCAACATTGCGGCTCCCCCAATTTGCCAAATAATTTGCTACCTCATTGCCTGTTCGACGAACATGTAAAGGTATCAGGTACTGGATTTCCTGAATGAGAGATCCTATTTCTTTAATCAGATTCGCCGTCCTCCAGATTTTACTGATCTTTTCCCTTTTAGTGTTTCTGTGGAGTCTTACAATACACATCGTGGTTCTTCTCTTAGACCTTTTTCTCAAAATTTCAAGTAATTTATAAAAAAAAAATTATCAAATAATAATAATTTATTAGACACAATTTAAAGGGTTGATGATTCGGAAAAAATAATAATTACATATCTCAAAGTTAGAGTTTGTTATAAATATTGGCATATTTTCAGCGAGATTTTATCAAAAAAAATCTTTAAAACAACCTATCCAAATATTTCCGATTGAATTATATATAAAATTTGAGTGGCTTGAGGAAGAAATCAAAACTAAGATTAATACTAGTTAAAGAATGCACATGTGAAATCGTTCAAGCTTATAACGCCTTCTAAGACCCGAGGAAATAAAAGCTTTGGAAAATTAACTAATATGGATATAATTTATTGTTTAACATTTTAAATTGAATTTATAAATAAATATTTATTTGTGAATGGAGTTTAGTTTTAGTGATTAAGTGGTATTGTTTAGATGTTTTTTTTATTAAAATTTAAGTTTATTAAATTAATATGTTTAAGTTTTTTAACATAATAATTATTTCGTGTTTTTAAATGAGTATATTTTAGAGCTCTTTAAATAAGTGTTGATCAGAGTTTTTTAAATCAAGGGCTAATTGATATTACTAGCAATTTATTTTTTGTTTTTGGATCACAAAGATTTGAATAAGAAAGATAATTTAAATTGTGTAATTTGTAAAATTTATTACATCTAATTATTTATTTAAAAATATATTTTCAACTAATAAGAAACCACTATTTTAACCACTTATATATTAGAAAATATATTTTAAATAATATGAAATTATAATCTCATTTATCTTTTTAAAGCTGAATTCTGAAAACAAAAAATATTTTTCAAAAATAACTTCCATCTATTTCATTCATATATATATATATATAATTTAGAAATAAATAGAAGTTATTTTAGAAAATAATAGTTTTTACAAAATTCAATTCTAAAAAGATAAATGAAATTATGATTTCATATTATTTAAAATATATTTTCTAATATATAAGTGGTTGAAATAGTGCTTTCTTGTTATTTAAAAATATATTTTTAAATAGGAAATTGGATTTAATAGATTTATATTTATTGTGGAAAGAGACATTCTACAACCTAATTTGAGGTGTTGTAGTGGTGAAGATTTATATATTAGCTCAATTAAAAAATAGCAAAAGGCTGACTCCATTGATACTAAAAAAATAAACGTAATAAAAACAATGAAAATCTATTATTTACCATTAAAAGAAAAGAAATTAATAACATTAAAAAAATTGTTTTTTAATAAAATACTATTCTATATATAAAAATGTATAACTTATATAATATAAATAATATTATTAAAAATTTATATAAATTTATCTTAAATAAGGATTTACCAAATTATTAGAGAAATTAAGTCGCTTAAAATTTAAACATTTCTTTAAATTTTATCTTAAAATATTTAATCCTTAAACGCTAAATAAATCTTGAGTTAAAATACAACTTTACTAAATTAGTATAAAATCATTAAAAGTAATTTTGAACTTACACTAAATAAATCATTATACATCATAATAAAATATAATAAAACATCCCCCTTTCTCTCCCACCATCTAAGCTATGCTAAGTTGCATGTTATAATACAATGTTTACTAAAAATAATTTTGAACCCACACTAAATAGATAGTTATATATAATAACATCTAGGTCCATCTTGTTCTTAGTAAACATTATATTATAACATTATAATATAATGTATACTAAAAGTAATTTTGCACCCACACTAAATAGAGAGTTATATATCATAACATCTCGACCCATCTTCTTTTGTTTTTATTGTAGTTATAAAATATAAAAATATCCCTACTTCTCTCCATCGAGGTATGTTAGGTTGCATGTTATTATATATTGTTTATACCACCTTTCTTTAGATTGTGAAGGTATCCTTTTTGATGATGATGATGATGGTTAACATCCACTCAGACCATTTTTTGCTCTATCCGACCTAAAGAAAAGAGTTATTTAGTTTGATTTAAGATTTTATTCCTATGCTCAAAAATCTTGGAGAGAAGCCTCCCGAGCTCACTATAATTTTGACATCTTAAAAGGCTTGGAAGGTCAGTATTGCAACAAAGATTATGAAATTGAGCTCTAATGTGGTTGTACTCGGGGCACTCTAAGAGGAAGTGATTTTCATCCTCGATGTTCATATTCTCACAGAGATGGAAGATCCTTTCCATCCATGGTGTTTTAGGAACTGTCCAATGACCTGTTTCACTATGGAGCACATGAGAGTTCGTTCTAATCTTGGCTATAACAATTTTCTTCTTTGAGCTAGTTAAAATAGAGAGATACTTTTGATCTTTTAGAGTGGAGTTGATGACCTCCTTATAATATCTTAATTTTCTTTTAGGGGCTAGATCTTTCTCACACCAAGTTTCATATATATATATATATATATTGTATTGATTTAATTTAATACTTATTAAATTAAATGTGCTAAATTTTGTAAATTATATATATTTTTTAATATTTAAAAAAATTATATATTAAAATATTTGGATATTTAATATATATATATATGAATTGTAAATATCAATGATTTAAATTATAAAATTTAAATGTATTAAAGAGTTTTTTTGTAAGCGTTGAATTTATTTATATATTTATAAATTCAATTTGAATAATAAAATTGTAATATAATCAACTAAATATTATATATATGTATTTTATAATAAAATAAGTTATTAAAGATAATATAAATTGATAAAAATAATCATGAAAATAATTAAGAAGATTTTTTCAATGAAAAATACTTTTATATGATATTATGTTATTATTGTTTATCATTTTATAATATATATAATATTTTATTTTATTATATATATATATATATGATTTTTTTTTTAAATGATTTTTATATTGGAAATGCAATTGAAAAGGCAAATGGTAAAAATTAATTTGTTATGAGAATGTAAATATTTATTTTTGTTAATAAAAAGAAACTAATTTATGTATTATTATTCTTGGGAAATACATTACTCCTAACTTCCAAGAAAATAGTTGGAATCAACTATGCCCATCCATTTTGGCCACAAAGAAAAGTGTTGGCTGAACATACCACCAAAAAAATACATGAACATTAAAGATTGGACTTGAACCCATAATTACTAGGACACTCCTTGGGTTAAGGAGGTGTAAGCCATGAAAGAAATACTGAATTTTTTTCTTGGAGAGTAGAGCTCTGGGGCACTACTAAAAACAGTGTTCAACAATTCGGTGGAGCATGGAAACCTCTAATCTATTTAGAGAAATTTTAAATAAGTATATAACTATTATATTAGCATTTCAAAGGCTATAGATAAGGAGAGAAAACCACATCAAATGGCCAATAATCATGTAGTCCGTGTTTAAAATAATTAGGCTCTAAAGAAAGACACAAGTGGAAAACCATAATAAGGCTCTAAAGAAAGACAATAGTGGAAAACCATGACAATAAATCCAAGAAAATCGTAGCACATGTTTGCAAAAATACCCTTCTGCGCATGAAAAAAGAAGAGAGAGGAAATATATCTAACAATGCCATAAACTCATAGCCATAAAGATAATAACATTGATAGTATAACAAAAGAAATAAATACGACTAGTCTTTCTTGATCAAAAAAATATACACAGTCAGCCATGCAAGTTTGGCCCGTAACTAAAATTATAGTACGTGAGAGGTTTGTCAATATAAAGGGGAAAACCATTTATTAATAAAAATGAAACTACTCTAAATATAGAGGTTAGGCTATTTTCCCATTATTCTAATGAGAATCCTCAAAGAGTTAGCTAAATAAATTAGGAAAAACCCTAACCTGTTACGGCTTTTTTTGTAAATCCTTATAAATTTTACGCGACTCGATGAGACAGACTGAAAGCACGAAAATCTCTTTGAAGGCCTGCGAGAGGTACTTGTAAAATGAGTGTAAAAGATCCCTATGAAGGATTCGTAAAAATAACACGAAACAAAAAAAATGTTTATTACCTATAGTCCTACATGAATCATTAAATGACATAAATCGGTCTTATGAAATGGAACAATTTATAAATTGTGGCACGCATAATAACACAATCATATGTGGAAAATAATACGTTTACTAATTCACCGGACCATACCTTGCTCACTGGTAGATAATTTTTATATTGATATCGTTTTTAATCCTAAATTTATCACCCTCGCTCTAGGTTGATAAGGGTGGTTTAACACATAGTCTATGTAACTCTTGCCCAACAACATTCAATTACTAGCTAGTAGAAACTGGTTGATTCACGTGATCACAATCCTTGGACTGCAAGTGGCGCCAATACACTTACCAAGTGTTTGTCCCGCGACCGTTAATTTTTAGGGTTTTGATCGAATGGCGATGGATCATTCAAGTTGGTTAGAGGAAAATTGCTAGGAATATGTCCATCGAGCCCCTTCATTTTCCTATTACATCTTAGCTAGGCTATATATCATTATAATGGGTGACTTAAGCTAGACCAAAGACCTAGCATAAACATGACCTTGGGGCCAATGAGAGTGTGTAGAAATTAATGTGAAGCTTAAGAATGGGAGAGAACTACTAAAACACCATATTCAAGGTTAGAAAGATGTGTCAATGTATTGTGAATAAAAAACAAATAAATATCCAGCTGGTAATGAGAAATTCTCATTTTTCAACTAAAATCAATGGATACCATTTTATTGTGACAAGTAATGTACATATTAAGTTTAAAAAAATTACTGTATAATTCATAATTCTTTTTCTCGGTGATTTTGGTGAAATGTTACATATGGTATTATAGAAAAATAGGTTGCAACATTGTGTCTCTGAGCTGATCATGTTCTTTTTTTTTTAAAATGAATGTTTTTTTTTGCACAACAGTAGAAGAGTAAAGAAAAGGGACAAGTGTTGGCAGAAATGTAGGGAGAAAATCACATAGGTGAAGACGAGATTTGGTTACATTTGTTTGAACAAGCGTAAGTTTCATATACACACATATCATCTGTATATGTGCATATATGGAATTTGTGCATATACGATAGATGTGCATATAAAAAATATATGCATATAAGAGATATATTCACATATATGAAAGTTACACATATAACGAAATATATGCCCATATACAAAAGTTACACATATATGGAAGTTGTGCACATATACAAAAGTTGTGCATATATGGAAGTTGTCGTATATATGCATATTATAGAAGTTGTGCATTGCTTTTGTATATGTGCATATATGGAAGTTGCACTTATATGAAATATTTTCACATGTACAGAAGTTGCACATATATGGAAGATATGTGCATATACAAAAGTTGTGTATATATGGAGGTTGTGCAAAACTTCAACCTCTGTATGGGCTCAACTTCTATATATATACATATTTTTTATATGTCCATGTCTTTCATATATGCACAAACAGATATGTGCGTTTACGGAAATTTCTCATATACAAGGGTTGATGTTGCGTATAAATGATGTATATGTGGGACTTTCATATATGCACAACTTTTATATATGTGCATCTATTGTATATGCACAAATTCCATATATGTGCAACTTCTGTATATGCACATAATTTATGAATATGCGCATATCCTCTGCATATGCGTAATTTCCATATATACATATATCTTTTGTATATGAGTTGGTGAAAATGTGAATTTGGGTTACACTTTTTGCCCTTTTTTGAGAAAAAAATTTCATTTTTTCTGTTCTTCAACTTTCTGCAAGCCAAAACAAATTTTCTATTTAGAATTTCATTTTGTGATAAAAATAAAATTTGTCAGAATTTTTATTACTTATTTTTTGGAATTTTTTTATACACGTTTGATATGTCAACTTATCGTTTCTTTGAGTGTGTGTTTTTTAACAATCAAAGGATTCATAAAATGTCATGTTAATACGCACTGGTGTATTCTTTGAAAACTTTGTGTTTTTTAGAAACAAAATGTGTTACAACAATCTAGACATAGTCTACTTCGTTTTCATTATATTTCCAAAACCAATTGATGCATATCATAATTACTAAAATGTTTTGAACTAATCTAATATGAAAAAACTGCATATTTTGAATATGGTTCGAGACACACGAAATATCTCAACATATAAGTTATAAACTAAAAATCTAAAAAATACCCATTACAACGACGAGCCAATGTAATGCACCATAATTTTTTCATTTTTTTTTACAGTGTATTTTGGAAGATACATAATATTGATTTCACTGAATCATAATGACCTTTAGAAATTGTTTGCACCTGTTTTATTACAAAATTAATTAAAATTAGTAAATATTTATGAAATTCCATAAAAGTTATATTTCCTTAAAGTAGATAAAATTCTGCAAATGCTTGTCTTGGTTCTGATAGTTAATTCAGAAATTTTCATGGAGTTCAATCAATCCAAAGTTTAAGAAATGTGTTCAGAGCTCGGCTCTGTGTAATTGCAGATGTGTTAGTTTAGTCGAGCTTTTAAAAAAAGTTCAACCAAATTGTTTTTTGCCCCGATGGCCCGTCAAGTCTAACAACACAAAAATTCGGCCAAATTTCTTACAAAAGTTCGGCCGAACTTTTAATTTATTTTCTGTCAGCCGGAAAATTCAACGAAGCCCCTCCAAAAAAACATTTCGCGGCAATATAAATTGACGTAAACACATTCATTATTTTTGCAATATACTATATACGTGAAAATTCTAGATATGAACATATATGGAAGATATGCACATATAAGGAAGAAACGTATATACAGAAGATATGCACATATATGCAAGTTGTGCATATATGAAAGACATGCACATATACAAACAAACATAGGGCATTTCCAAGCAAGAAAATTGGCTCATTTATATAGTGAAGGAATTTTCGAAGATTGGATTCCCATATTGCAAATATGAAAACCAATAACACGATAAAAAAAATACATGCTATATCAAAATACAAAAACAATTTCCCATTAAATTGGCATGTACATGCACGATACATAGATCACAAGGCCTCACACAAACAACCTTGCATTTTATCCTACTGGAATAAATACTCGTGGATTAGTCTACACAACCTTTCTCGTGTTACAAACATGCAATCCTTATTCCTATTAAAACCTCTATAGAAATAAAACTTCAAAGTTAAGAAAAAATAACAATTGAAATGGATCATCTACGAAAAATTTCAAAATGAGAACTAAATTACAATTATCAATATTTTCACACACATTCAAGCACAAAGTTTCTCTCTCTAAACACTCGCAACCTAGAAACTTATATCAGCAATGTCCTCAATGATTATCATTTAATGGACATTGACATTTTGTGTTTACAAGAGACACATTTGAAACAAGATCTTTTGTAACAAAATTTCAAAACCTTCGATTGGATATCAAGTTGTTACAAATATGGGTTTCTCACATGCTTCAAAGAAAACATAATAATTGTTTAACATATGCAGTTTTAAGATGACAATGTAAAATCCTTGATGGCAAGTATCGTTCTACATGGAATGCAGATTAGAATTGTCAATGTTTATGTAGCACCCTATGCCACATTTCCCAATATAATAAATATTGTTGAAAAACCATTATTCAATATATCTATTGGTAAACCATTAGTCATTGTAGGATATTTCAATGTTAACATGCACCAAAGTAGCAATAGAAAAAATACACTAACATACTATATGCATAGCTACAACCTCCATTTCCTTGTAAATAAAAATACCTATGTGGCCACATTTGTCATTGATCATGTATGGTATAACATAAAAAACAACTATAAGGTCTACAAGCTAGATACATATTGGTTAGATCATGACATAATTTATCTCACAATGGACCATATATATGTAAATGAATCTTATAATATATTAAACTCTTTCCATATTTTTAATTAAATAATTTTTCTCCCCCTTTTCGTCGCCATTGAAGCTTACACATTTATTAATGTTCTTTTAGAAGCGTACATTGCATCTATATGCAAAGAAGCTTCTAATGTAACTTCATTATGCTACAGAAGAAAAATGGATCAACGCTACAACGACCAAAAACAGAAAAAGAAAGTATTGAAAAATACTATTTCTACTTCCCTTTGGTTCCTTATTTTCATATATAAACTGGTTTCCACGTATCCATTGTCACTAATTGCATTTTCTCCACCCATTTTTGTTTGCACTACAACGAATACCTTGCAGCCTTGAGAATCAAGGCAATACAACATCACAACAAGATAAACAACTACAAAAAGAAGTGGCAAGGAAAGTCAATATATGCCCATTTCTTATTTGCATTTGTCACATCTGCAGTATACATATCAACATTGTCTTGTTGTAATTAAATATGATTCATGACCTATACACAACCCAAATTCATTGCCAACCATTCCAATATCAGTTGAAAAACTAAACATCCACAAGTCTCGAAATTTATTTCATGGCGATGCCATGGTTGTCTACAACATATTTTTGGACAAAGAAATAAAAACATGTCAAATACTACATGTTCAATTGACTGATCAAAAGGGATTAATGACAATCACAAATTGTTGTTCCAAGTGACCTCATCGAAAAACACAATCAAAATATCTTGAGAGGAAAAGGAATTGTAGTCACAAATTTCAAGATTGTGCAAAAAAAAAAACTATTACCATGGTGACAGTGACCAAAATCTATTGTTAGATAATACAAGCACTGTAGAAAACATCATCACAATTTTTGCAGAATACAAATTTTTTCCCAATGCAACAATAAAATAGTTGGTAGAAAGCATAGAAACATTCCCAATTGGAATAGGCAACACTTGTTAAAACAATTCAGATATTTGAATGCAATATAACTACAAATAAGAGATGGAAGCTCTGAAGATGATAATGCATCGGTAACATGGTCACCCTTGCACTAGTCACCCATTAATCTTATGAATTTTAGCTTCCTCTTTTTTCTATATGCAATATAAAAAATTACAAATATTTCTTTTTGTATTTTATATTACAACTACATCCTTTTGAAAACTTTGCACCTATCTACAATGAAATGGAACAAAAATTTCAAAATGGAGATATGTCAATTATTCTCTTCAAAAACATAACAAAAGGAAAATACCCCAAGGAAAATGAAAATTGTACAACACATGCCACATTCATAATGCATTTGAACATTGAGATACAATAAGATCTCAAAAAAATAATCAAAAGAGAAATCTAGGTAAATACATACTCAAAAATCTATTTATGTTTTGTTCCACATTTACTTATTTTTCATTATACACCCGTTGACTAGTCTTATTTTCTAACAAGTGGAAGGAATACTTGTTGTTGCAAATCCATACTCTACACCATTTGAACATGTCTATGTAGTATGTAGTTTCCCAATGTCATCATCTGCAACAATGGAAGATATGTCAATATTTTGTGTTAAATGCAAACAAAAAACCCCTTTTCTCTTTCTACATTTTATAAACTGCATTATAAGAAATTATGATAACAACACACTGCATTGTTTCCTTAAAAACATGCTAGTTCTAAAGAAAATAATGTCTGAATTAGTTGAGAGTCCTACCAAGAATATCTACAAAAAAAACAACAATGAATTTACAGATTCATGGTCTATTCAGTCTCAATGGTGACAATGTGATTCTGGATATTGATAGCAAAAAAAAGAAAGACAGAATGAGATAAAGCTCCAACTAAAAAGATTTTCTTGCCTCCTCAAGTATTATCCTCAATATTTCACCTTTATTTTTTCGTCATATAACAAAATGTTACAATTTTCTATTCATGAAAACATTAATAAACACTTTGTATTATTTCTTCCTCATGTTGGGATGATCAAAGTCCATAAACATTTATGCTTCAAAATACATTCATGTCAAACATAAGAATTCCTCATTTTTGTTTATAGTGATATTTTTTTTTGTAAATTTCGGAGGGACTATTCACATTAATTGACAATATAGTGTTACAAAAAGGAGCCATCTTGGTTGCAGTCCATGGACCTGCAATTTACTAGAAGGATCCCACACCCAGGGAAAGGGTATACAGGGAAAGAGAAGTTGGGTGGGGAGTTCAAAAACACTGTCATAAACAAAATCTGAGCGCGCAGGCTCAAAAGTACCAAAAACGAGCTCGCAGGCTCGAATCGAACAAACAGGGAAAAACATTGCATATCAAAGAAAAACAACATGAGTTATAGCCCCGGTGGAGCCACGGTGTCATCCTCGTCATTGCCATACTCGTCGATTATAATCGACTGCTCAGGGGTGCCAGCCATCCATTCTGTGGGGGAGCGCTGAGAAGGACCCACGTCCTGAGGAGGGGGCTTCGAAAGGTCAGCCTCTACTTTGATGCTCGCACTCTGGTGCAGCCTGGATCTGTTCTTCAAGAGCTCATACTGTGGTGAAGAGCTTTCCACAAAGCGCAGGTGATGAACTATGTGGACAAAGGTTTCAAACTTCTGCGAGAGGGACTGTATCTTCTTTTCCAGATTCCGGCTAATTTTGTTTTGCTCCTACAAAGCAAGAGAGAGGAGGGTCTTGGTATTCTAGTGAAGGTCGACCGCTCTTGTAAAGAGATTCTCTCTACTACAGGTCAAACCAGGGTCCGGGATCCAGTGAAATTCTTCATCAACCATTTCCATCGGGGTGGCCTGCCGCTGAGCCACAACCTCTGCTTCCAGACCCTCCAAGAAGTCCTGCATTGGAGCCGGGGTGACCTCCCTGAAATGACGAGCCGTGTTTCTAGCCTGGGTCTCTACCTGGGTCATGGGTTGTCTGGCAGGGTTTTCCCACTGGGAGGAGCGGCTACGACGAGGGGGACGGGGAGGGGAGGTGTCTGCGACGAGGAGCCATAGCGGAAACTTTGAGAAGAACGAGACAGAGCTTCTGCGCGGAGTCAAAGGATAATAGAACAAAGGAGAAGGGGGAATTTCTTTGCTAGACAACAATGGAATGAGAAAAAAGCTTATGGAGGGGGAGATAAATAGGGTGAGGCGAATGGAAACAAGTCGCCTTCCTAGGACGATGACGCATGGCATTCCAATTAAAAGGAGCATGTGTATTCATTGTGGTATGCAGGTTGGAAAACGATCCCGATTTGAGCCTAGATCTCCCCGCTGTGAGATCGCACGTAAGAACCTTAATTCAATACATGATCATTGTGGATGGCAGGATTCGGCGGCGGGGAAAGGACGCCAGCCTTGAGCAGATCATTCATACTTATTTCATTACATTTATCCTTTATGTCGATATACTCGAGGGAGGTCCAATCCTGGGACACGAGCCGTTCATTTGTGATGACCCCCTGGTTGGCTAGGTAATCGGCTAGGCTATTAGCCTTTCTCCTAACCGCATGGAAAGAAATCTATTTTTCCACTTTGACATTGTCAGTGATCTGCTGGAGGAGTTTGTTCATGCACCAGCCAGTTGATATTTTTTCCATTTTTCTCCCCTACTGAATTTTTCTACAAGCTTGGGTAGCGATGTTAGAGTCTCCCTCAACCAAGAGAGGCTAGAATTTGTTCTGCTTGGCTATGTCAAGACCTTTAGCCAAAGCCTGAAACTCAGCCACATTATTGGTGTTGTGACCTAAATTTCCATAATAGATCCACATGATGATACCCTGAGCATTGCAAAACACTCCTCCAAAGTCGGCTAAGCCTGGATTGTTTTTGGAGGCCCCGTCATAGTTTAACTTGAGGAGAGGTGGATCTGGAGGATACCAGACATTCAGAGGCGAGGGTGTAATCGAAGCAGAGATGGGAGAGAAAGCGCTGCTAGGAATGGGAAGATCAAGGAGGGTGAGAATCCTTCTTTCTACCACAGAAGGCGGGTTAGGGGCATCAAGGAGCTTTGCAATTGAGGCTGATTCCCTCATGATGATATTTATGCTGAAGATGCTTTGTTCTTCCGAGGAAGCCACATTCCTGAAGATCCGAGAGTTATGCTCCTTCTAGATTGCCCAGCAAATAATGCCTGGGAGCAGATTCCAAGCCAGATTGACAAGAGGTTGGTTGGAGAAAGCAGAGCTCCAATTTTCCAGGGTAGTATGGATGGAGTGAATAGCACGGTCCGAGGTTTTGAAGACTAATAGGAACCATGACCATAAATTAGAGGCAAAAGGGAAAGTGTTGAAAATATGGTTTATCGAGTCAGAATCCAAAAGGCAAAGAATGCAAACCGAGGGGCCCTGAAAACCTTTTCTTTGAAGGTTGTCCCAAGTAAGAGTTTTCCTGTGCGTCATTAACCAGATGAAGAGACTGATCTTTGGCTAGTGCCTGCGATTCCACAATCTTTTCTATTTAATATCCTCTTGAATAGAGGTCGGGTTTTGTAAAAGGTTGTAAGCTTCTTTAATGCTAAATGTTCCTATCGTGTTTGCTCCCCATCGAAGAATGTCAGGGCCTTCCTCCTTTTGAATCTGCCTCTTGCTAAGCTCTTGCATAAGTGTGTTAATAGAATGATGGAGATGGACTAGGAGGAAGTCACTGAGATTCTCCCATTCTCTCCAATATGTATTGTTGTCATTATTCTAATAATCTCTAAATTTTATTTTGTTTTGCTCCTCCAGATACTCTTTTAGCGGTTTGTAGGTCTCTTTATCCAATCTTGGGTTCTGCTCCCACACATCATCCCAAAAAAGTGCATGCTGAAAATTTCCTATTTCTTAGAAACTATGCTGTTGAATTATCAGTCTGTTTTCCCAGGCCTTATTCGACATCGGTGATCTTTTGAGATTTCTAGAGAGCCTAATGAGAGAATCCCATGGAATCGTGGGAGCATATTTAGTCATCCAAAGGAGAGCCCAGTTGGTCGAGGAGTTTGACAACCATCTCCACCAAGTTTTAGCTCCCATGGCCTGTCCAAGGAGATCAGGGTCTCTAAGACCAAGACCCCCTGCATGCTTTGGAGATCACACCTTAACCCAAGCTACCAGAGCCCATCTGCCTTTGATGGCTTTACCTTTCCAAAGGAAATCCCTTTGGATAGTTCTGATTTGGCTGGATACCGATTTCGGAGCTGCAATAGCCGAGAAAAGATAGATGGGCATGGATTGGAGGACTGACTTGACAAGGATTAACCTCCCGGCAAGATTAAGAGCTCTGAAGGTCCAGTTTGAAATCTTCTTTCTGAGTTTGGAGATGAGAGATTCCCAGTTTGAAAAGTCAAGGGGCTTAATAGTAAGGGGAACGCCCAGATACTTGGAAGGGAAAGAGCTTCTTTGAAAACCCATGACTTGAGAAATATGCAATTGGATGGCTGTTGGGGTATTTAAGAAGAAGATTTTGGATTTTGAATGGTTGACATCCAAACCCGAGGCTAACGAAAAGTCATTGAGGATTTTTTTGATGGCTAAGGCTTCCCTAAGCGTTGGGCAACCCATAAGGAGTGTGTCATCAATGAATTGTTGATGGGTTGAAGGTGGAAGTTGAGGATAAAGCTTGAGACCAGAGATTAGGCCATTGGCCGACGCTGCTGAGAATGATCTGCCTAATCCCTCCACCAAAATGATAAAAAGGAAGGGAGAAAGGGGGTCTCCCTGTCTTATGCCGCGAGAGGGATTAATGATAGCAGTGGGAGAGCTGTTTAGAAGAACGGAGAAAAAGGCACTAGAGATTAGGGCCATGATCTATGCTATGATCTCTTTATTGAATCCAAATGTCACAAGCATCTGGCGGATATATTTCCAGTTAATTTTGTCGAAGGCCTTGGACATGTCCAACTAGATCATCATCCCCAGTTTTCCTTGATCTTTGAGTGTGTGAATGATCTCCTGAGACAGAATGATGTTGTCCATTATTTTCCTTCCCTCTACATAGCCTGTCTGATCCGCTGAGATAAGGAGTGGCAGAAGAGGCTTTAACCGATTGGCAATAATTTTGGAAATGATCTTATAGATTACATTACAAAGGGAAATGGGTCTGAACTGATCCAGGTTGTTGGCTCTTTCCGATTTGGGGATGAGAGTCAGGAAGGTGGCATTGAGAGAAGGGCATATTGATTTCTTCACCCGAGATTCTTCCACCAAATCATAAACCGAATCCCTAATAGTATCCCAGCAAGCATTGTAGAAGTTGATGGTGAATCCATCAGGTCCTGGAGCTTTTCCATTCGGCATTTCTTGAACCGCCTCTTCCAACTCGTCCATAGTTATCTTCTTTAACATCATCTGATTATGTTCCTTGGTTAAGATTGAAGGAATGTGCTTTGTAATTTTTATGATATGATCATCATTGTTGTAATTACTTTCCTTAAGGATCCTTGAGAAATTCCTGTGAAGCTCTTCTTCAATTTACTGGTGAGTATCCAACATCTGCCCTTGTTCATTCATGAGATTAAATATTCTATTAACCTTCCTGTGCTAAATCATCGATTTGTGGAAAAAGGAGGTATTGCGCTCCCCCTCTTTGAGCCAATGGATACGTGATTTCTGTCTCCATAGAATCTCTTCTTGAGTAGCCCGTAGGTCCCATTCTTGTTGAAGCTCTGATTCAATTTGTTTTGTTTCCTCGGTTAAACCGTTTTGAATGATAGTTTGTTGGAGAACCTTCAGTTTTTTCTCTATAACCTTTTTCTCAATGGTTATATCCCCAAAGGTGTCTTTATTCCACTTTTTTAACTCTTGTTTTACAAACTTGAGTTTTTGATGGAAACTTTTCATCTTGATATTTTGAGGGGAAGATCTCAAGACCACCATTATTTTATCTTGTCTTGAAAATTTGAGTGGGTCAACCAGAAGGCTTCAAACCTGAAGGGAGTGTTTTTGGGTCTTAAGGAAATATGAAAAGATAGCACAACTAGCCAATGATCAGATCCCACCTGCGGAGCAATGGAAGCCTCTATTTCCAGAGAGGATAGGTAAAGCTCTTAAGAGAGAAGAAATCTATCCAAACGAGAGGCAATCTGGCACTCCCCCCCTCTCCGATTGTTCCAAGTATGGACCCCATTTTTTGTGGGGGTGTCTATGAAATTCAGGTCATCAATTAAACTTTGGAAGGCATTGGAGTCCAAGTCGAGGCGACGGAGACCTCCCCTTTTCTCCTCCAGATTCAGAATCATATTGAAGTCCCCTGCTAGAATATTCATCTTGTAGTTGAAGGATTGGAGGTATAGTTTCAGTTGAGTAATCCAAGCAAGTCTATCTTTAAACAAATGGGGACCATAAACATTTGTGATACAAAGTTTCTCTTTAGTTCATATGACCTGAAGAATGGTTATTAGGGCATGCCGGGAAGCAAAAGAGTCTAAAAAATGGAACCTGGAGTCCTTACAAAAGGTGGCAATGCCTCCTGTCGTACCTTGAGCAGCAATGGCTATATGGCTATACTGTTTTCTAAAGCAGGTTTGTTGTATGCTTCTCATATCAATAAGACTGCTTTTTGTCTCTTGTAGTAAACGAATATCAACTTTCCCAGAGATTACTTTTGATTTGAGAATCCTTCGTTTTGAAGGGCTATTAAGTCCTCTAATGTTCCATGTTGTACAATTCATGACAAAATATTTGGAGTGAAAGTGAGAGCCTTTACCTTGCCAGCATTAATGAGGGTTAATCCTAGTTCGGCTATGTGTTGACTTGCAGATTTTCGTCCTTTTCTCTTCTGTTGAGCCTTGGTTATTTGAGTATTGACCTTGAGGTTTGCATTGACGCCTCCAGCTAGATTCTTCCCACTTTTGTTTTGATTTTCTCTTTGCTTTTGGAAAGTCTGTTGAAGATT
This sequence comes from Pinus albicaulis, assembly GCA_034641835.2. Classification (NCBI taxonomy): domain Eukaryota; kingdom Viridiplantae; phylum Streptophyta; class Pinopsida; order Pinales; family Pinaceae; genus Pinus; species Pinus albicaulis. The sequence continues at coordinate 658,782,052 of CM076584.1, read as the reverse complement.
GTATGCCTGTTCAATCCTTTTGAGCTGGTCCTTTGGGATATCTTCAAAACCTTTGGAGGTCCATTCCTTTGATAATTTTTGCAAATCCATTCCTACTAGTGTTTCCTCTAAAGCCTTGTCCTCCAAAGTAGGTGGATCCTATGTATAGTCCATTTCAGATTTCTCCAGAGTGACCTGTTCCTGAGAAGCTAGATTAGTGGTATTTTCCATGTCTGTGTCCAGGTCTTTGTGCTTTTCTGAAGTTTTTTCTGCACTATTGCTTGGCTGTCCCTTCTCCAATGTTGTAGATGTGAGGATTTCATATCTGTTATGCGTGGTCTGTTTGGGTGCTTCCTTTCCCACTGTGTGCCTTCTAGCTGGCTTATTTTTATGGGAAACTTTGGTGAAGCCCTAATCATCTCTAGCTTCCGTTGTGTCCTCTTTTGGAGGTGGCTTGTTTTGTGGAGAATCTCGAAATAGGTGTCCATGTTCGTGGCATTTCCTACATTGGAAAGGATTGTGCTCATAATCCACTGGTTGAAGCCATATTTCATCTTTGAAGTTTAGGCTAATGGCTTCGGGCAAAGCTCCTGAAACATCTATGTAGGCGCATATTCTAGCATATGAGATGTAGTGGCCATTTCAAGTACCTTCTGACATTTTGATGTATTCCCCTAGGCCATTACCAATAGCTTGAAGCATCGATGGTGCCCAGTAGTCCGTTGGGAGAGAGTATAATCTGATCTAGACCGGGACTCTAGTGAAATCTTCTTGTTCAGGCATGAAGTTTTCCTTCCAAAATGTCATGTGCAGGCCAGCAGAGTTGAAACAGTATGGCCCTCCCTAAAAAATGCGATCCTTGTCTTCTAACAGGGCGAACACCACTGTAAAAAATCCCTTCGAGCCAAGCTGCAGTTCTATGGCCCCTTTTGGGTTCCATTTTGCCTGTATCCATCCTTTCAGAGCTCTTTCTGAGGGCCAAATCCCCATAAAATTACAAATAACTGCATGTTCTTTCATATAATCTCTATGTACCTCTATATCCGGTTCTTGTATGATTATCTCTGGAATTTTTGCAGCCTTCGGGTGACAGGATTTTTCTGTTGTACTTTGTCCTGGTCCATTTTTGTGATCCCAGATTTGGGGCTCTCTGGATTCCTGGGAGAGGTAGAGACTTTTGTCGTAGTCCCTGCATTCTGAAGTCCTTCCATGTCAGAGCCCGGGTACTTAGAAGCTTTGTCGTTTGCCTGATGCTGTGGTCTAATACTGTAAGCATGATCCGACCTTGGACCAGCTGAAGAGGCAGTGAGGTGGGTAAAGAAGGAAGAGCCAGGGGCATGAGAGGAGCCCAACACCTGCTCTTTGAAAGAAGGTCCACCCTTATGGACCGTCGGCTCCATGTCAGGCCTGCTCAGAGAGCGCCCTGTAGAGTGCAGAGGGAAGCCAGCTGCAAGGGCAGAGCCCGCTGAAGCCCTCAGTGACGGCAATGGAGCTAGGGTTAGGTTATCGACAAAGTTGCAAAGCGAAAAACCCCAACTTTAAAATTTCTTGCTTGTTTATAGTGATATTACCCTAACAATATTTTTACTTTTTTAATTGCATTTAAGTTTTGATACATTGTCTCCAATTTCAATTTCACTTTTTTGTTAGTTTGAAAAAATTAGTTGTTATACCTTTTCACAAAATGTCACTTTTCAATAGATTAATTAATTTTATAAACGCTTAATTTTATTTTATCAAAGTATTGTGATTTGTTAGATTATGTTTTTCATCGTCTTTAAAACATATTACATTCTAATTTAAGTGCATATGTTATCAAGTTTTCTTTCAAACACTTATAATAAAATTTCTGCTATGCTCTCAAATATTTTTTTTAATCATACTCTTGCTTTAAGCACTGACTTATGTTTAGTAAAAGTATCACATGTTTGTTATGATCTATAAATTTAAAAAAAGACCATGCATTGATGCGAATACCTCAGAAATATTTGATCTAAATTTATTGGTTTATATATATACATATATCCTAGAACATTGTGTCCATGGACTACATGATTTGACTTATTTCGATGTGACTTTAATTTGTATAATGAAAATTACCCAAGAAAAAAAACCAAAGAAAATACCTTTGCGTCTGGTCTTTCAGACTCAGGATAAATACCCTTTGAATCACCCTTTAGAAACCTAGAATAGGACTATTTCCCAGTGTCCCCATTATATGAAGCATCAGACATAGCTCTAAAGATAAAATGTTAGCATTTGGCAGTTACGTTATAGGTTTAACAGTTAATATATATAGCTAACAAAAAAATCCGTTGATGATATTTCAATTTCAGTTTTCTTACCAGATAATAGAATTTAACTAACGATACAGATCGTTTTATAGATTTGCAAAATCAAATAACTTTAAAGAATATCTAGGTTTCTTGTCAAGTTCTAAGTCGAGTTAACATCTTTATATAATAATTCGAATGCTTTGATGTGCCAACATATATTACAGGATCAACATCTCAACTTTATGGCTTTCGTGTGAAGTTTCCAGCACAGTTAAATCCACTTCAAGATTCTTTTTCGTAGTTTATTTAGTTAGACATATAGTTTTTACCTTGTTAAATTATGAACTGAATTTAAAATTTAATGGAAATTAATTTTTCTTTAAATTAATTAATTTGTAAATTTCATAAATATGCAATAATTCAATAAAATATAAAATATAAAATAATTTATTTATAAATTTCATAAATATATAATAATTCAATAAAATATAAAATTAAAATAAATTTAAGTATAAACATATATTTAATTTTTTTTATAAATTAAATATAATTAATTACTGTGAAATACTGGACTTTGTGGAAAAATTTTATTTCCATTATCTACGAAATAAATTAGCTATTTTTGCATCCCACGTTGCATTTTGAAAGGATATGCAGGAAGTCGGCTGCACGTTTTAGTCATTATTGTACGGGGATTTGCTATACCGGCCCATTTCCTAATTCAATGTGCAAAATTTGAGCATAGTTTTGAATGTATTATATTGATTTTTTAATAAGATTATTTTTTAATTATTTTATTATGTTTTGTTGAAAATGTAGATTTGTTTGGTAATATATATATTAGAGCTTAATTTCATAATTTTTGTTGCAATACTAACTTTTCTAGCCTTTTAAGATGTAAAAATTATAGTGAGTTCGGGAGGCTTCTCTCCAAGCTTTTTGAGTATAGGAATAAAATCTTAAATCAAACTAAATTACTCTTTTCTTTAGGTCCGATAGACCAAAGATTGGTCTCAGTAGACGTTAACCATCATCATCATCATCATCATCATCATCATCATCATCATATATATATATATATATATATAATTTAAATTTTCAAGGAACACTTAATTTTATTTTATTTTTGCATTGAATATTATTAGGCACATTTTTGTACCTATTGCAACTAGTGTAGGGACATTTTTGCGATTCTCCATCCTGAATATTTTCAACAAATGTCTAGCATATTTATTTTAACTAATTAAAATTCCTTTTTCAGATTTCTAAACCTCTATGAAAATAAAGTATTTCATAAGACCAAGATATGTCATCTCAAATTATTTCTTCATAACTGCTTTAAATTCATCTAATTCAATATCACTAGTATAAATCATGTCATACACATACAAGAAACATTCAAAATATGTCCATGCTCATTTACCTTTGTGTATAAGATAGGTTCAATCCTGCTTCTGCAAAATCCATTCTTGATCATGTAGCTATCAATTTTGTTATATCAATTTCTTGGCACTTGTTTGAGTCCATAGAGCGCTTTCTTCAACCTATGAACTTTATCTTCTTGTCCTTCAACTTCATATCCTGGAGGTTGTTGTGCATAGATTTCTTCTTCTAGAATTCCACTAAAGAAGGCTGATTTCACATCCATTTGATATACTTTCCAATTGTTCTGAGTTTTTGTGGCTAAGACTTCTCTTACAGTATCCAATCTGGCTACCAGAGCAAATGGCTCTCCAAAATCAATTCCTAGTTGTTGCGATAACCCTTTTGCTACAAGTCTTGCTTTGAATATTTTACTTTCACCTTTCTCATTCAATTTTTTCCTATATACCCACTTCGCACCAATGAGGTTTTTATCCTTTGGAAAATCAACCAACTCCCGTGTATCATTCTTTTCAATAACTTCAATTTCTTCATCCATGGTTGCACCCAATTTTCATCTTTGATAACTTCTTCAAATGAAGAAGGTTGGAATGAAAATAACGCAAATTTTGAGGTAACATTCAAATCATCATAAATATCTTTCGGAATTCTCATCTTTCTCTTATCATTTCTTGATTCATCACTTGATTGACTACTGAGAGAATTTTGATTTGTTGATATGCTTGAAGATCCATATTGTTTAGAAAATATTCGATTCCTTGCTGGCGTGACTCTGTTTGCTGTCTTATATTTTGATCGTTGCTTCCCATTTTCTACTACATCATCCTCTTCAGTTAATGACACTCTTACTTCAATTATTTTATCTACCATCCCATTCCATGACTTTTGTTCTTTGAACACAACATATCTGCTAATTATGGTCTTCTTGGTGAGAGGGTTATACAATTTGTAAGCTTTTGATTGCTCACTATAACTAGTAAATATGCATTTTTCACTCTTATCATCCAACTTACCTCTTAACTCTTTAAGAACATATGTATAAACTACACATCCAAACACTCTGAGATGAGATACACTGCAAGAAATACCTGGCCATGCTTATTTTGGTGCTTTGTTCATTACACTTTTTGTAGGATATTTATTTATCACATAAACAACATATGCTGTTACTTTTTCCCAACACCCATTAAACAAGTTTCTTCATTAAACATGCTCTTTGCCATGTTCATAATTTTCATATTCTTTCTCTCTACTACACCATTCTGCCGCGATGCGTATTTAGTTGTAAACTGCTTTCTGATTGCATGTTGTTTGAAGTAGTCATGGAATGCCTTCGAATTATATTCTCCACCATGATTTAACCTCAATACCTTGATCTTCCTATCACTCTCTTTCTCTTCTAAGGATTTGAATTATTTGACCTTTGAAAAGTTTTAAACTTCTTCTTCAGGAAGTATACCCAAGTCTTTCTACTATAATCATCAATTAAAGTGTGGAAGTAACAACTTCCATCAATAAATTGTTTCCTCATAGGTCCATACAAGTCTGTATGCACCAAATCTAGAGGATGATTTGCTATATATGCAACTCCCTTTGTAAAATTTCCAAAGTTTTTCTTTCCCAAGATGCAACATTCAAAGTACTAGTAGGTTCTTTAATGGGAGGTAATCATCTGACCATCTATTTCTGTTGCAAAAATATTAAACCAGAGAAGTGCAAGTGTCCGAACTAAAAGTTCCATAACCTTTACTCATTAAAACGTGAAATTGTAAAAGAACTGACCTAATCACTGTAATTCATGATTGGAGGAAATAGTATGCTCCTCATCATCTACACCTTTTCTATAAACTACTTGCTTGGGGGTTTGTAATATATAACAGATTCTTGTCCTTGAAAGGTAACTACATATCCCTTCTACATCAATTTACCAACAATTATAAGATTATGTTTGAGACCGGGGTCATAATATACCTCTGCAATTGTCTCTGGCTCCCCCTGTTTGGTCAGAATGTTTACCTTTCATTTGCCATCAACATCCATAGTCTTTTCAGTCCCCAAATTTACCGCTGACTTCACATATTGAACCAGATTTGCAACCAAATTCTTGTTGCATGTCATGTGGTTACGGAAACCACTATCTAATAGCCACACATTATTAGAAGGCTCATGCATGGTATGTAAAACTAGGAACATGGAGTCACTATTCTCTGTAGTGAAATTATCTCTTTGTTTTCCTTGATCAACTATATTCTTCCTGTAACCATGGGCATAGTGACCAAATTTATTGAAATAATAACATCTCTACTTTGATTTGTCAACTCTTTGATTGTTTTTGAAACTTCTGTTGTTGCTTCCACTTTCTTGTTCCTGTTCTTCTCTGCCATCTATTTGAGCACCATGTATTTTACCTCATCCTTTGCCTATTGATTTACCTATCCCTCAACCTTTGTCTCTTGAGATAGAAACCTATCTTTTAAAAGTGGTTTCTAAGGTGGAATCCTTATTTTTTTCTATCCTTGCCTCATGGGACAAAAGTGATCCCATAAACTCATAAATTGTTAGCGTTTCCAAATCCTTGGCCTCTTCTATGGCTACTGCGACAATGCCAAATTTGGTATAAAAAGATATGATGAACTTCTCAACCATTGTTTGATCTTTAATATCATCACCATAAATTTTTAACTGATTTACGACAGTCATGACATGATTCATGAATGAATTAATGTCTTTTTCCTCCTTCATCAATAGACTTTCAAAATCTCTCCTACTATTTTTCAACTTAACAATATTGACATTGTCCATACCTTTATAGTTTGTCACCAAGGCCTCTCATGTTGTCTTTTCTGAAAACGTGATCGTAATTTTCTGGAACACTGCTCAATCCACACCTTGTCGGATAATCTATAGAGCGTGAGAATTTTTCTTTTTGTCTTTCTTAAATTGTTCCCTCTATGAATTACTGAGAGTCTGTTTAGTTTCTTTATCTTTAGGTTGTGGAATCCATCTGTGAAATATTATAAAATATCATGCGACTTCAACATGGTCCCCATCCTAATGGTCCACTCATCATAATCCTTCCTTGTAAATAGTGGAATCTGCAGCAGAAAACTCAATGAAGCCATCTTTAACAAAAAGTCTCCTTTTAAAAAATTTGCAAAAATCCTTTAAAAAAAACTCCTTCATATTTGCTTTTTTCTAAATGCCTTTTATAACTTTGATAAGACACTCCAACGAATAACTTTTTAAAAAAAATATTTTTAATAAACCTCAAATTTTTTTATAAAACAAAACCTTTATAATTAACCATCCCTCATAACACACCTTATAATTAATAAAAACCTTTCAAAAGTTTTCAAAAAAAGTGGTCACATATCTATGCATTGAGATACCAACGAAGCACATCGATGGGAAACCATGGCATGGCTATGGCTATGACCATAGAGGGATTTCTGATTACTATGGAACAAGCACCGAGATCCTGCCGCTTCCGATTACCATCGAACAAGTCATGAGATCCCACTCCCTCCACCATAACTTCATGGCATCATTATATGATATACATACCATACAATGTATGTCATGATCATTTGAAATCCATGTGATTCAATTTAAGAATTTGCCCAAACAAATTCAAATTTGAGGTTTGAATTTATTTACTCGCCTAGTTGATGTTTTGTTTGAATGATTTCAACCACTTCGAAGGCAGTTGCAGAGACCTTCATGCAGGGCCTGTGTGTTTACTATAATTGATTGGTGAGGGAAAGCCCTGGCTACGTATTAATCTGAGGCAATATTGTCCTTGGGTTTGACCCTTTTCAATTGATTCTACTACAAAAGGTTCTCTGGATCAATTATAGGTATGTGGAACAAATTAGGAGCGTTTTACACACACACACACACACATATATATATATATATATATATGTGTACACACATACACACACACACACATATATATAGATACACACACACACACAAACACATATATATAGATACACAGATATATATATATATATATATATATATATATATATATATATATATATATATATATATATATCTGTGTGTGTGTGTGTGTGTTTGTATATGTGTGAAATCCATAAAACATATTATCCAACTTTATAGATAATCAATCCGAGCTTGCAAGAAATAGTGCTTAAACACAAAAATTAATTATCAATAACATCTTCGTTAGATCTGCAAGTAAGAGGGCATGTTCCCTAATGTATACAAGCCTCCGTAAATGGAAGATGATGAATATTATGTAGAAATTTATAAACAAAATAATGTATTTCTAGACTCCCCTGATCTAACAATTAAATCCACTATTAAATATATAATCCTTCTACTCAATTCTTTGCGGAAATTAAATTGCCAATTGCAAACACATGAAGAAAAATCAATTTCACATAACAAGATGTTTTACCGAGAAAGCTTAAAGCTAAAAACCCCAACTATCATATATTATGTATATCATGGATAATGAGACAATCTCATATAAATCTCAGCTCATAAAGCTCTCAGTACAATATACCATCGTCTCACACCATCATACAAAAATTGGTTCACACATGCACCAATTTAGTGCCTCCTAACAGCCTGCCTCCACTGTGAAATCCCTACTGAAGAAGATCCCTGAATGAATTTGATCTTGCCTTGCCTTGACTACGCAATCCTCATTGGAAACTCCTGTGTGTGTGTAGATGCATTGAATGCATCACTATAGTCACAACTGATAGTCAAACACACCCTCTCCACTAGGTCTCCATTGGATCTAACATGCAAGTAGTTAACTGTTGTATTTCTTCAGTTGCAAGTAAGACACTACTTGTGAATTAATTAAATAATTAATTCATTCATCTTTCACTAGTGTATCTTTAGTTACAACTAGCACAACTAAGTTTAACTCACTTAACTGAGTTAAACTAAATAACAACTCCCACAACTACTCTTCCAACTCTGTTACAACTGTGTCAAACTCAGTTACAATGAATTCCATCATGCATGAGTCACCAACCAACCTTGGAATGCATAATTCCTTCAGCTAACTGGTTTGGAACATCAGTTAACTAAAATCAAGTACTCCAAGAGAATAAGTTATTATTTATTGTTTGATTATCATTAAGGGTTAATAATAATCAACATGCATTCTATTTTTAGATTTGCGATCTATAAATAGAATTCGCCCATGTTTTAAAAATAGACTCTCATCTAAAGACAGAATTTTCTCAACCATCTAGAATCAACATCTTGCTAATTTTAAAATATGCTCACCATTCTAAAAATAGACATACACCTAAAAATATCCTGCGGGCCCCACCTAGTGAAGGTGCTTAATTTTCACTAGGATCATCATCTTGTTGAATCTAAACACTCATTCTCAAAAAGAAAGGGATTATCCTTCACCCCGATCCTGTCTCTATGGTATTCAAATTTGCTCCTAGTGAGTGGCTTCGACAGAATATCTGCATCCTGATCTTCCAAAGGAATGTATTGAAGCAACATGATCTTCCGCTGCACACAATATATGATATGGTGATACCGAATATCTATATTCTTAGATATATCATGAAACATAGAATTAATCGAGAGTTTAATGCAAATTTGATTATCACAATGAATCACTGTATGATCTAAATTAGAACCGAGCAAACCGAACAGGATCTTCCTCATCTAGATAGACTCACATGTAGCTTGACTTACTGCCATGTATTCCACTTCCGCTGAATTGAGTGCCACAGATCTCTGTTTCCTGCTGTACTAAGAAATAGTTGTAGATTTGATAATGAAAACCCCTCCTGATGTGTTATTTCTTTTTGTTGGGCGGCCTCCCCAATCTGCATCTGTGAAGCCATGCAACTTCACCTCATCCGTTTGTCTGTATCATAAGCCATACTCAGATGTGCCCTTGAGATATCTTAGGACATGCTTGCCCGCTAGGCTTAACCATCGCTTGATTAAGTTGGTTCACCACATAGCATATGTCCAATATTGTATTAACTAAATACATGAGCGAACCCACCAACTATTGATAAATAGTAGCATCCACTAGCTTTGCCGATGTAGCATCATCTTTCCTCCAATTTCCTGGAAGAGTAGTATACATGGGTTTGCAATACTCCATGTGAAACTTACCGAGTATCTCCCTTGCATACGTGCCTTGAGACACAAACAGTTCACCTTCTCACTGCGATATTTCCAATCCAAGGAGATAATGAAGGAGGCCCATATCCTTCATCTCGAACTCCTTTGCAAGGTCCTCCTTGCATGAGTGTATCAGCTGCTCATCACGAGTCAGTATTAAATCATCAACATAAAGAAAAATGATTAAAAGCTTACCCTCCACCACAATTTGGTATAGGTTTGCATCTACCTCACTCTTGGTGAAGCCAAGTCTAGTGAAATAATTGTCGATTTGAATGTACCAAGCACAGTGTGCTTGCTTCAGCCCATACATTGCTCTTTTGAGTCTGCACACATGCGACTCGCTGCTGAAGATCTCAAATCCTTCAGGCTGCTCAATGTACACTTCTTCCTCAATGATCCCATTAAGGAACATAGTCTTCACATCCATCTAATGAATGTGCCAACCCATCTGCGCTGAGAGAGTAAGGATGGTCCTTATGGAATAATACTGTGCGACAGGTGCAAAAGTTTCTTCATAATCAATTCCCTGGATCTATGAGAAGCCCCGGGGAAAAAATCTTGCCTTATACTTCTCAACCCTCCCATCAAAAACTTTCTTTACCTTGTAGATCCATCTTGAACCTACCATTGATTTATCAACTGGCCTTGGAACAATTTCCCAAGCACTTTTTCTGACAATGGAGTCATACTCCTCCACCATGGCATCTACCCATGTGGGCTCTTGTGCTGCTTCCTAAAAAGAAGATGGTTCTGTCACAATACATTTACTCATGAGAGCCATGTATCCAGTGAATCGGTCAAGAGACTGTCTCTGTCTGCACTGTGAAGTAGGGGCTCCTACATTCTGTGCCACATCAAGCTTTAGCCTCTCAACTTCTATGATACGCCTTCTGCTAGTTCTGATGTTTGGATCTACGTGAATGGAATCCTCCACTCCATGATCCTCCTCCTGTGGCTGATCCACATCTTGAGGCTCATCTTTGGGACCAAGTAGTTCCTCCTCTGCATGCAAGTGTAGCTCCCTCTCAAGTGACAACTTCATGGCTTTCTCCTCATTGAGTTTTATATCTCTTTGCACCACAGTCATTCGACTGTTTGGAAAATACACTTGATAATTATGGGGTGTTTCTGTGTACCCCACAAATATCCCAACTTCAGCAATCAGCTCTAGCTTCTTCCTGGCATTCTTGGTCACATGAACATAAACAAATGAGCCAAAAATATTAAAGTGAGAAACATCCGGTTTCTTACGAGTAAAAGCTTGGTCAGGTGTACTCATGCCAATTACTCTATGAGGACAATTGTTTTTCACATAAACCGCAGTGTTTCATGCTTCCGCCCACAAGTGCATTGGTAGGCCCTGATCATGTAGCATAGCTCGTGCAACACTCACGATCGTTCTGCTCTTCCTCTCTGTGACCCCATTCTTTTGTGGGTTATGAGGCATTATAATTTTTCTTTGAATTCCTTCTTTGCTATATAAGTCTTTGAATTCGTTCGAGATATATTCACCACCATTATTGCTCCGCAGAGCATTCACTTGCTTCCTCGACTCCTTCTCCACCAATGCTTTAAACTCACAAAACTTTGAGAATGTTTGATTCTTCTTCTACCTGAAGAAGATCCAACATCTACGATAATAGTCATCAACAAAAATAAGATAATACATGTGTTTTTCTATTGAAGCAACCGAGAATGGCCCACAACGTCTATGTGAACTCTCTTCAGGATCACCGAAGCACAGTTCTCCTTTTCATGAAAGGTGGTCTTCACAAACTTACCCATAGTACATCCCTTGCACTGATATATCTGCGCAAGTGTACCCTTGGGAAGTCTAGTATAAATCTTCTGAAAAAACTTCAGGGTGCCATGGTGAAGATGGCCCAATCTCCTGTGCCATAATTCGCCCTCATCCCGGCTCACCACTTCTTCTTTTTTTCCCACCATTGCAGCACAACCCTCTACCTCTAGCTTGTAGAGATTCTTGATTGGAATCCCTATCCTCTTGGCTTGACCTGTTGTTTTATGCCGCAGGAAATCTTTTCCATCGCTGAAAACAACGTCATAACCTCTATCCTCCAATATTGTGACGGAGACCAAGTTCTTCTTTAGACCTAGAACATGCATAACATATTTCAACATAGACGGTTTACCTGACTCCCTCTCAAAGGTAATGGTTCCAATTCCAGTCACACTGTATCATCGTCACCCATATCTATATGCATTTGGAGATCTTTCTCCTCCAATTCGCTGAAAATCTCCTTATCTCCCGTCATGTGGAAGGAAGCACCACTATCAAGATACCACATTGATCCCATTGCGCTTGAAACCGAGCATGCGATCAAGGAGAAATGAAGTTCAAATTGCGAGGCAAGGGCCTCACCAGCTGCAGCTCCAGCAACCTTCTTGTTCTTCTTTTTTTGTATGGTGAGATGCCCATGTTCGTGACAGTGAAAACACTTCACCTTGGACAAATCTAGCTTCTTGCCTTTAGCCTTAGATTTTGAATGGGATTTATTCTCCTTTCCTTTCCTTGCTTTGGCAGCCAAAGGACAATCCTCTTCATCATCATGCTTTGATGAAGATCCATCCCTAGTATTCCACCTTATCTCCTCCTGCACTAGATCCGACCAAAGTCGCTCCCAATCCGGCAGTTTTTCCCGTCCATTGACAGAGTCTTGATGACTGTGCCAACTCTTCAAAAGTCCAAGGTGAGCCAAGCTCACCAAATCATCATCAGCAACTATGATTCCTACACTCCCGAGTTCATCCCTACATTGGACAAACTTCGTGAGATACTTTGGAATACTGTCGCCCTTCTCCATTTTGATTTTTCTGAGTTTATCATTCAACACCAACTTCCTATGGTCACTGCTGCTTTGGAAAAGATCTGTCAAAGCCTTCCACTTTGTAAATGGAGTGGATTTCCCATGAAGGCTTGACACAATATGGTATTTCACACCTTCCAACAGAATTCTTCTCGTCTTCGCTACTTTCTTTTGCTAGGCGTCAAGTAATGCATCATCCGTCGAAGTGGGCTTAGGAACATCGGTATCGATGAACTCCTTCAAGCCATTATCTTGAAGCATTGCCTCCATCCTGTCCTTCCAGGCTATGTAGTTCGAGTTGCCCTCGAGTGCATAGTCCAACTGCAACCCATTGAAATCCATTTCAATGTTTACTCAACTATCGCAAAATTCTTGCAGCAAATTTGAATTGTTCCACCAACACAAAACTCAACACTGCTTCAATATTGAAATCTTTAGTGATTAACACTGCTTCGATACCATGTAGAAATTTATAAACATAATAATGTATTTCTAGACTCCCCTAATCTAACAATTAAATCCACTGTTAAATACATAATTCTTCTACTCAATTCTTTGTGGAAATTAAATCGCTAATTGCAAATACATGAGGAAAAATATATCACACATAACAAGATGTTTTACCGGGAAAGCTTAAAGCTAAAACCCCAACTATCATATATTTTGTATATCATGGATCATGAAACAATCTCATACAAAGCACGGCTCATAGAGCTCTCAGTACAATATACAATCGTCTCACACTGTCATACAAAAATTGGTTTACACATGCACCAATTCACTGCCTCCTCACAGCTTGCCTCCACTGTGCAATCCCTGCTAAAGAAGATCCTAGAATGAATTCGATCTTGCCTTGCCTTGACTGCGCAATCCTCATTGGCAACTCCAATGTGTGTGTAGATGCATTGAATGCATCACTATAGTCACAACTAATAGTCAAACACGCCCTTTCACCTATCTCTCCACTGGGTCTCCACTGGATCTGACATGCAAGTAGTTAACTGTTGTATTTCTTCCGTTGAAAGTAAGACACTACTTGTGAATTAATTAAATAATTAATTCACTCATCTTTCACTAGTGTATCTTTAGTTACAACTAGCACAACTGAGTTTAACTCACTTAACTGAGTTAAACTAAATAACAACTCCCATAACTACTCTTCCAACTCTGTTACAACTGTGTCACACTTAGTTACAACGAATTTCATCATGCATAAGTCACCAACCAACCTTGGAATGCATAATTCCCTCAGCAAACTGGTTGCCACATCAGTTAACTGAAATCAAGTGCTCCAAGAGAATAAGTTATTATTTATTGTTTGATTATCATTAAGGGCTAATAATAATCGACATGCATTCTATTTTTAGATTTGTGACCTATAAATAGACTTCGCCCATGTTCTAAAAATAGAAACTCATCTAAAGATAGAATTTGCTCAACCATCTAGAATTAGCATCCTGCTAGTTTTAGAATATGCTCACCATTTTAAAAATAGACATACACCTAAAAGTAGCCTGCAGGCCCCACCTAGTGAAGGTGCTTAATTTTCACTAGGATCATCATCTTGTTGAATCTCAACATGTTAGTCTATTCTTAGTTTCTTGTTCCGGTTTCTTCCAACTGTATGAAGAATATGGTGTTTACAGGATAATTTACAGTTCTATGTGTAGACCAATCTTAGATTGAATTGAACGATAATGGAAAAAATTGTTTGCAAAGCATTTATTATTCCATGAGATAATATCATTCTTCCATGTTAAATAATTATCTAATTACAAGCTATGCCCATGCCATGTTTTACCATTTTGTTTCTCTGAGGTATAATTCAAATATCTTCTGTTACCATCCACTAGACCTTTGATATTTAGTGCCAACACAATCTTTGTGATTGACTGAAAATAACATTATCATAAAAATAAAAATAAAAATGAAAAATAAACTATTGCTATTTTTTGGTTAGAGTGCTTATTAGTTTCAGGGTCTAATTTTTTGGTTATTTGTACTTAGAGTGTCTATTAATTTTTTTCAGTTTTATAATCTATTTTTATATTCATAAGTGTATTTTAAACAAGAATAAATTTCAATCTCCCTCAAAATTGTATTACCAAATATAAAAAAATAACCATTTCATCTATTAATTAGACTAAGCTCTTCTTTTTTTTTACTTTCCAAATTGTTATATACATAATTAAATTTATATTTTAATATTTTTAATTAAATTCAATAAAAATATTAATAAACATAAATTTCATTTTCAATTTAGTACATAATCAAATTTTGTAATACAGTTAGTTATACCATAATTTCAACATGCACTATATTATAAAGGATGTGGTTTTACTTTACTAAATTTAGTTCCATTTAATTTTAGATATAAAGTGTCTTTCTATTTGATATGCACACCAACATAATGCCAACGTCATTGTTGTGAAGGAAAAAAAGCCTTTGCTAATGTAAAGAAAACCTAAATTTATTTCAATAGCATTATTGAAAGGCCCTTTATGATTTTGTAAATGCAATCTTTAATGATATATCACTCGTGTTCAAAAATGAACCCCATCTTCATCATCCTCTCTCGTAAGTTCTCCGTTGAAAACCTTTTTTAAATGGAAAAAAACAAAAACAAAATTGTGGTGTATGTGTCCACTCTCGAATGTTATATGAGAATTAATGTGTACTGGAAATTACACGAATAGAGAATGAAGTTATCCTTTGACTTCTGTGATTTTTTTCACACAGTGCAATACATTCACGGTGTAGTGATGGTTTTTCCAATTTTAGGGATGGCTATCCTCCATTTAAATCTCATCGTTTCCTGACTTGTTCAGAATGCGATCCCGGAGAGACATCTGATTTGTCTGAGACGAACGAATTCACTACGATTATGAAATACGCTTTGCAGGCGCTCATAAAGGAGAGGGAGAATGGAGATAAATGAACTCTTGGAAGCAATCGTCCTTGAAAAATCAATGGAAGTTTCCATGAAAAAATAGTTAATAATGATAAATTAAATTTAAATCATTGCTTTTGTAATATTTTTCTCCACTGAATTATGTTTATGTCCCAATATTCAATGCTCGATTTGTTTTTTTATCCCTTTTATTACTGAATATGAATTATGTCTATGCCATGATAGTTAATCGTTGATTTGTCTTTTTTTCCTTTAATAATGGGATATGTTTTTTTTTTTAATTCTTTATTAGATAAGGTAACTATACTTTAGCTATTGGTTGAAGTATAAAGTTTGATCATTTATTGGTTTTTTTAATGTGTTTAAAAGGATTAGCATTTTGTTTCGGAAAAATATATATAATAAATTATTAGAAGGGTGTGAAAACTTGAGTTCAAAAAAAAAAAATGTAATAAATAAATATGTAATAAAATTTATTAGTGCGGATATATTTAGCGTAGTTATATGAATTAAATAGTTGACAAACACTATAAGTGTTAATTAATTATAATTTATCATAAATTCCAAGTCTTCTAATTTGTTTTTTCCATGTCATTTTTTTGGTTTAATTATCGTCAACTCTCCTTCACCATCTTATCATTTTAAATAAGTTTGATGTTTAATTAAGGTTGAAGGGCTCATGTTTCTCTAGTTAACTTTATCTATACTAAGGTTGTAATGATTCCATAACCATTATACATTAACTAATGCCCTTACTTATAATGCCTTAGGAAATCAGGTACTTACTAAGTTGAAGGACTCCTAACTCCTTAATTATTTACATGCAACATCTATTAAGGTTAATATTATTAACTTACCTATACCCTTTATCTAAACTCTATACCTTACTCCAATATTTAACATACCTATAGTCCTACTATGGTATACTCTATACTTTTACTCCCACTATTAAACATATGTATAGTCCTACTATGGTTTGGAACAAAGGCTCTAATACCCACCTCATAATCTGTTTCGCACTTAATATATTGTCCCTACCTCGATGACATGTCTCGCTCAGACTTAACCATTTGGCAGATGCCATGTGCCCTCACATGGCCTTCACCATTATCGATGCCACTAATGAACGACTGAGATCGAAGGGAGAAGGATCTATGGCCCAAAGGCCTTAAGAAAACCATAAAGGGTTTTACCTGCCCTTCTCTTCCTCATTTAGATATTTCACTGCGATGTTTGTGGCTACCAAGCTTGACAGAGCTATGTCGCCATTGCTCAAACCTGTAACTCGATTCCAAGGTGCCATTGAAAGTCGATTCAACTTTGAAATAAACCCTCTATTTAGTTAACATGCTAGTTGTGCGAAAAATGTTGCTACACAGAGCATTCTTTGCCATTTGCCTCAAAGGTAAGGCTTTTACAGTGATTTCTCTGTGTTTTCTTTTGGCATAAATGCATAATTGTATTTGTTCTTAAATTTTCCAGGTTGACTCCTAAATTCCATTTTTTTTATTGCAAGAAAACCCCATAGCATGGTCAGTCTCAGCATTAACATCTCAAGTAACCTTTGCTCTTCATTTTCCTCTGTTTATGTATTTGGATTTCGATAAAGTGGGAATACCCTTCTCACTGTGGGTTTTTAACTTGCGCAGGAAGGAAACCCTATGTCTTTGCCTCATGGTCACTTGGGTAATGGTCCTCACCCTTATTACAACGTTACTGTGAAAATTCATTGGCTTCAGTTTAGAAATTCCCCTGCCCCTTTTCCTTCAACACAAGGTAAATGTTGTTTATGCATCTCAATTTTTTTGTTTGCCCATTTTTTGGTTGTATTTATGTTATGTTTTAAGATATGTCCTCCACCCATGAAAATGTGGGTTAGGCACTACGCATTTGATGGGTTCAATCACTTATTATTTATGAGCCATTCTCCCTATTTGATTTCTGGCTAAATTTTAGTGTATTTCTAATATGTAACCTAGAATATGAAAAGTCTTTGTTCTGTCATTTGGATATGGGTCTAGTTATATTTGTGTTTGTAATATTTACTAGAGCATATGACAATCGTTATTATGATTATGCTGTGGGTTTGGTCACTGGTTTTTAATGTACTCATTATCTTCTTTGTACATGCTAGTTATTCATTTCATTATGAACCTAAGGGAGTTACGATCCTATGTTTGATTTAATTCTGGGTTTTATATTTTGAACCTCTGTTTTTATAAATGTTGGGTTTTATATTTCAAATCTTTGTTTTCTTAAATGATGGGTTTTATATTTCAAATTATAGTCTTGCTCATAGAAGTATTTGTATTTGATACATTCATGGGATTTTGAGTTAATATTTGTTTACCCATGTGATTCTGTGTTTAATTATTCTGAGTATTACGCAGAGTATTTTCACTCCTCTGCTCCATTAAATTTTGAGTTTTTACATTTGGGCATTCGTTATGATGATAAAAGAAATTGTGGATGGGTTTTTACCCTTTTCAATTCTTCAAATTACGTAAACAATCTGGGGTTATTCCCCTTGAAGTTCCATACAAATTCATAGCGCAATATGGGTTTCTCATTTGAGGTTTTATACAACCCTCCTTACCTCTGTTATGTTTATCTTTTTGGGCATTGGTATATATTTTATTTGGATTACATTTTCCCCTCTGCGTAACATTTTGGGTTTGTGTTATAAGTTTATAACGGTGGGTTATTGCCACCCAGATTGGATATTCTGCCTAGACCAAGACATTGAAGGAGATGAGGATGACATCATATCATCACATTCATCCACCTACAGGTCATTTCATTACCTTATGCCAATTCTAGATTTTTCCTTTGTTCATTTTCATATTTATTTGTTGGAGGATCCCTTCCCTCACAGTGTTGTTTTGTTTTGTATGCACATGTGGAACAAGCAACATCATGACAACGTGCCCAAGTAAGGTTTCTATCTGTCCCTTACCCAGTAATAATTTTGATTTATTATTCTCCTTGGCTCTTTCTAATTTTCGCATTTTCTTCCTCCTTATAGGTATGATTTTGAATTTTTTAAGTTGCGTGAAACTCAAGGTTCCCTCACAGTGCAAACTTACTAACTGCCTTCTTTCTCAGGTTGGTAGTACGTTGTTTTTCCATGGGTCTCCTTCTAGCAAGGATTTTATTTTTACTTAGCTTCGATAGGTGTTGTTGTAGCTCTATTTTCTGGTGTCAGCGCCATACTTGGCCTCTAAAAGTTGATGAAATTTTGTAATATGTTTTCTTCTTTAGAATACAGTCTTATATAGATGGTTGTGTACCATCAAGGATGTACAAGGTTATTTATTTATTGTATCTAGACAGTTATATATATATTTAGAAATCTGAATTACATTTCCTCATCCTTTCTGTGATGGATGCGTATGTACTTTAAATTAGACTTTCATATTTAATGAATGCAACTATTATTTTTCATCCTACTTGGAATACTTTTAGATGTTATGAACTTCATTCCTCTTTGTTATTGTTTACTATGTTTACTAAATGTTTCAGAATTCTCCTGAATAATAATTGTTTATTTGTTTGGTTTTCCAGTAAATGTGAAATGTATCAATAGCTTATTCATAAATGCAACTTGCACCTTCTCTCTATACTAGATCAAGCATTTACATTTTTATGTTGTCATAGTAGCCAAACAGATTTTGTTTCAGAATTAAATTATAGGATACTTTGTACTTTTCACAGTATCTTAGACGTAACATACTTAGTTTTGATTTATTCTTTCCAGAGGATTGAAATGATAAATTTATAGCTTTTTCTTAGCTTAACCTCTAAGTTTTCAAGCTTCTGCTATTCATTCTAGCAATGTATTTTTTTTATCTTAGCTTCTAAAGGCTATCTTATTTATTTTACTTCTGCTCATATATGATTATATACTGCAATTACCCTTTGATCATAACCCTTTGTGGGTGTATACTTAAATATACTGTAAATGTATACATCTATAGTAAATTAGTCTACTGTACATAACACAGTATTGACACAATACTTAACACAGTATTGAAACTGTACATAACACAGTGTTGACAAAGAATAAGAGACTAACCTACACCATTATTCAAACCTGGTTTAATATAACATTAATCCCTTATTACAAAGCGAAATTTGTTTATTAACTTATACAAACTGACGCTTCTAATCATTACTAAAAACACAAGAAATTGAATATAAAAATTTCTACATGCTACATGACAACTTGTAAAGATGATTTTCCTCCAAACCACGAGCTTATCTTCAGAGCTCTCCGTGAGTAGAGATCATTTTTCCCGATTGTTGACAACCTCTTGTCCCACTAGTGATTGCACTTTCAAGCCAACTTTCCCCAACAAGTTTCCATAACTACGTTCTGTTATTCTGGGTTGCTGTTTCCCATAGCCTAGGCTTTATTTTTGTTTTTTCCACAAAAGTTTTATTTAAAACTCGCTTTTCCTCAACATTGTTTTTTCTTACCTCTTCCTAGAAACTTTCCTCTTTACTGGGGTTTTCTTAGATATTTTCTTCTATCTAATTTAATTTTTGTTTTTACTTTTCTCCAAAGGATTTTTTTGGAGAATTTGGGAAAGTATGAAATTCTACCCTATCCTCATGGATAAGAATTTCCAGATTTGTCTATAAATCTATCTTTACTAAATTGATACAATTTCCATCAATAATTATTAATTAAAATATTTACTCCAATATCATAATTGTTCCATAAGTAAAAATATTATTTGTCTTATTTACATAAAAATAATAGTTGTAAAATAGGGGTATTACATAGTCCCCCTCTAAAAAAACAACATCGTCCTCGGTGTTAGCAGATAACTCTTGTTATTCTCTGAACAACGCTGGTAAAGCTTCTTTCATGCTTTCTTCTCACTCCCATGTAGCTTCTTCAGGTGTAAAGTGCTTCCACCACACTTTCACATGAGCTACTGTTCTATTCCAAAGCACGATTTCTTCTCATCCCAATATATGAAGTGGTTCTAGAAGAAAGTCCGCTTCTGTTTCCACCTGTATCAAAGTCCAATCAAGCATGTGAGAAGGATCATGAACATATTTTTTTCAATAATGAAAAATGAAAAACATTATGAACTCTAACATGACTAGGTAGAGCCAATTTATATGTTACTGGCCCCACTCGTTTTAAAAAATCTAAGGGACCATAGTATCGGGGTGCTAACTTAGCACAATTTCCGGTGTGAAGGGCACTCTTGCGAGGTCTTATCCTCAAGTATTCATGATCCCCAATATTAAATTATTTGTGTATTTTTTTCTTATCTACGTAGCTCTTCTAGTGTTCTTGCGCTGACTTGATATTCTGTTGAATTTTTCGTACTGTCTGTTCCATTTCATGTAATGCCTTAGGTCCAAGTACCAGTTTTTCCTCTGGTTGACTCCAACTAAGTGGAGTAGGAATTTTCTGCCATATAGAGCCTCGAATGGACTCATATTCATAGATATTTGATAGATTTTTTTGTATGAAATTTTTTCTAAATGTAGAAAATCCTCCCACCTGGTGGGTCTGTCCATTACATACATGTGAATCATGTCCTCTAGTATTTGATTTGTCCTTTCAGTTTACCCATCATTCT
The DNA here is from genome assembly GCA_034641835.2 of Pinus albicaulis. NCBI lineage: Eukaryota > Viridiplantae > Streptophyta > Pinopsida > Pinales > Pinaceae > Pinus > Pinus albicaulis. Next base: position 658,760,925 of record CM076584.1, on the reverse strand, counting down.
AGGTATGATAAGTTGTGTTGAAATTAAATTTTGTTCCCATCCCCCCAAATAGTGTCTTCAAGAAGGTGGATGTGAACTTTCCATCCCTATCAGAGATGATAATCTTTGGTATCCCATGAAGTTAAAAAATTTTGTTCATAAACACATTGGCCACTGGTGCTGCCCCAAAGGTAGATTTCACTGGAAAAAAATGTGCAACCTTTGTTAGCGTGTCTATCACTACCATAATGGAGTCATGATGATACTACCTCTGAGGTAGTCCTGTGATTAAATCCATGGACATCACTTCCCACTTCCATTCTAGAATCAGAAGGGGGTTTAGCAACCCTGCGATGTGTTGGTTCTCTAATTTGACTTGTTGGCACTCCAAACATCTTTCCAGGTAATCAGATGTTATTTTATTCATTCTGGCCCAAAATAAATTCCTTCACAATGCTTTCACCATATTTTGATAACCCGGATGACCTGAATACAATCTCTTATGGTATTAATCCATAATCATCTGCTTCAAAGTAGGCATGTTAGGAATATACAACCTCTGTTTATAAGTGATTAATACTTTCAGATTCATGGCATATCCTAGGATTTCATATTTTTGTATTTTTTTCTTCAATTCCAAATATCGGGGGGCTTGTGACTGAACTTCTTGAATATGTTCTTCAATATTGGTTTTTACATTGTTACCTATTTACATTACAAGGAAAAGACCCTCTAGCGGAGGTTATAAAGAAATTTTTTAGTGTTATAAACCTGGCCAAAATTGTCAAAAAACATTTGCTACAACATCTGTTTATGGTTACGGAGGTTTTGGCAGAGCTTTTAATGGAGATTCAACACAACTAAAAAAAAATGGGTGCCCGGAGGTTATTACGAATGTTTTTTCATCGGCATGCTACTATGCCTTTAACGCACTGGTGTGTACATGCCGACGATGACTCGGGGATGTATTAGCCCAACGCACCAGGATGTTTAGGTGTAAAACCACACCAGACGTACTGTTGGTCATACAACGCACGAGGCCATTCTAATTGGTCTTGGGATTTGTGCGGTGCCCATAGGTTGTATCAATGCACTGGTGCACCGTATCACATAAAGGCACCAAGATCTATAATTCGTATCGGTATTCGTGCGGTGCCCATAGATCGTAAAAATGCACCGGTGCTTATAGATACGTAAACACCCTGGTGCGCAGTATCACACAAATGCACTAATATTGATAACTGGTATCGGTATTTGTGTGGTGTCCATAGATCGTATAATGGCACTGGTGCATATAGACACATAAACGCACCGGTGTATAGTTACTGGCACACACATGTTTTCATGTTGTATATTTTAGAAACATCGACCTGTGATAGTCCAATTATTGTGATTGTTCTAAATTCATTATTCATCAAAAGTCAACACATCTAATAACAATATTCATATTAATTACATTTTTATTAATGCATTTGAATGTGATGACGGGATTAATTTGTTATATAATATCATAATTATTGTGGTTTTTTAAAATTCATTATTCATCAAATGTCAACACATATATATCTTATAACAATATTCATATGAATTGAATTTTTATTAGTGCACTTGAGAACGACAATGGAGAACACAATAGCGACAATGGAGAACACAATAGAATAAATTAAAACATATTTTATGATTATATATATATATATATATATATGAATAAGAAAATCTTTATCATACAAAATGGGACAGTTATTGGTATCCCTTTGTCTTTCAATTGGGACACTATGTCCATTACATTAAACAAAATGTCTGATTTCACAGAAATATATATTTCAAAAAATAAAACGCCTTGCTTTGATATCCAAACATAGTGATCATCATTCTTCGCTTGAACTGTTGTCACTGCTAGAGCTACCTCTATGACTTGGGTTATTTTCAGGAATTTTTTGTTCATGGCGTTGATTGTTTTCTTCTTCTTCACCTTCCATCTACAAACATAAAAATAAAATGAAATGAGTGTATATATATTGGTGAGAATAATGAAAATTACAATATTAAACAATATACATCAATGTAAATCGAAAAGAAAAATGACGTACCATAGCAGCAATTGACTCATAAATTATACACATTCTTTCACAACTATGTACCATGCCATCTTTCAAAATTTAATTTGTTGGCGCAGTTCCATACTTTGTTTCCTGCAAGTTTTATAACCCATAACAAATCATATATTTAATATAAAAGATGTTTTTGTTCTATTAATTATAGACAGAGCTAAGTAAAACAAGATCGATAGATGCTTACAAATTTCACAATTAAATTCAGATATGCCAAAATATACTCACAACCCATATTTAACCCAATTTCAATCAATTCGTCTGATGGTTCTTCTTTGTATGTTAGCACATGTTTGAAGACATTTGACAATGATGATTTTTGTAAAACAACTTAAAAAATACAAAAATGAAATCTAGTTAAATTGTTATAAGGAAGTAACAATTACTCACAAACTTAGAGATCAACCATTTTCTTCCTTGTCGTCCTGTTTTATGTGCTGAATGGGTTCCATTTTCTTTTCTTTTTTGCAAGAAAATTCTTGAAAATTAATATTTAATGCTAAATTGTTTATTTATTGTACCTAATGATTGAAAAATTCAATGATTACATATTACATTTGAAGCATGTTGTTGTTGTTGGAAAGAACGTCTATACATTCGTTCCACTAGATCCCTCAAACGTTTGTAAAATTTTTCCCCCTTTCGTTAACTTCCAGCACCACTCCAGATGAGCTAAGGAGCAATTGATTTTCATTCGCATGTTTTATTTTTTTTCTTTTCTTAGAAGAACATTCCTTTTCTGAGTTGTTGGTCCCTATAGAACATTAAACAGATGTGAATTAGTAGACTGTTTGACACATGTTATATAATAATTTTAAGTATATTATTAATGATAATTAAAAAAAGAAATTCATATTGGATCGATAGTATTTTTTCATTCACCTGATTCATCCTTTTGCAATTTTTCCATTAAAATTTTACGCTCTTCTGGTCCTAGATCAGAAATAATCATATCGAGCTTCGTCATTTTGTGGCTCTACATGATACACAGTAAACAATACATATTAGTTAAACTTACATATAGTTCAAAAATAATATTTTTTATAAAGAATTTACAAAGAACTTGTCTTTTTTGCTTTTCTTGATGTGTTAACAGTATTTTTGTTACTTGATCTCTTGTTAGACATTTCTTTATCAATCTGAAACCTGTACCATATCATTCATTAATATATTTATAAATAAATTCTCAACTTTTCAGGTAGAAAATAAACCTCAAGGTACCAGTGTGCCTTTCACGAGGTTTGCACCGCCACCGGTGCATGGGGATATTAACAACACACCACAAAACAATATAATACATTGTATGGTGCATTGGGTATTGTAAACACACCGCAAAAAATAGTGTAATAGACCTAATTGTGCATGGGGTATTATAAACGCACCGCAAAAACAATATAATACAATGTACGGTGTTTTCCTAGTTAAATGGAGCACCAGTGCCCTATTTTAGATTTGGTGCACAGATTTAGAAAAAATGTTTTGATGTTTTTTTACTACAGTACTTTCGCAGTGCGCTGTATAATACAGAGCATCGGTGTGGTATAGTACGTAGGGCGCACTGATAAAGAAAAATCCATTTTTTCAAAAATTCACGCAATGGCCGAATGGATTGGGATCTGAATATGCAAGTCGTCCCGTGGGTTGGATGCCAATCTAAAATGAAAAACCCTAATTCTGAAATCACAGAAATAGGGAGAAGAAAGGGAAAAAACAAAAAAAATGAAGGGTTTAGGGTAAAAATGAATAAACTGCAGAAAAAAAATAATAATAATCAAATTTAATCACGAGATGGTTTCAAATTCTACGATACAGGGTTTGAATCACCAGAGGTTTGGTTTCTGATTGTCTGAATACTTATTTTCGAACGTATTTCGCTGCTCCACAGTGCCCTCCTGCTCTCTTGCTCCAGGTTGTCTCATGCAAATATCTAGTTGAAAATTTTAGCAAAAATAGTGAAATAATGAAAAGTGTTTAGTATTTAAAGAATTATTTTATGAAATTAGATTTTCAAAAATATTTTGCGGCCCATTTTTCAAATTGCCGCTTTTTTTTTCACTTAAAGAAAATAGAGTTGCATTTTTTTTTAATTTGTGTTTATTCGTTACCGGTGCAGAAGAGTTGTGACACAATGGTGTGTATTATTTATACGACGCATCAGTGCGTGTTAGGATGATAAGCGCACCAGACTGTATAAAGTTCTTTTTTTTTGTATGTAAGATCATAATAAAATAATCATAATTATAAAGTACATGAATTTATTTTGATTATTTTATAAATTTTATTATGTTACAAAAATTATTATTATTTTAGATTTGTTATTTTACAATTATTTGCAAATTTACAAATTGAAATATTTTAATAAAATCATTTCACATTAATACAATTAAAATTTTCACATTAATAGAATTAAAATTTTACAAATATTTTACATACAATTACAATTAAAAGTACAATAATTACAATTAGAATTAAAATTACAATTACAATTTTACATTAATTTCACATACATGAATTACGATTAGAATTAGAATTAGAATTTTAATTTTACATACAATTACATTTACAATTTTACATAGAATTACATTTACAATTACAATTACAATTTTACAAATATTTTACATACAATTCAATTAAAATTACAATTACAAATACAATTACAAGTTTAGAATTTTACATACAATTACATTTACAATTTTACATAGAATTACATTTACAATTATAATTACAATTTTATAAACATTTTACATACAATTCAATTAAAATTACAATTACAATTTTAGAATTTTACATACAATTACAATTTTACAATTTTTCATATATACAATTACAATCATTTCAAAATAAATTAAATATTACAATTAAAATTAAAATTTTACATTAATAAATATTTTACATACAATTAGAGTTTAAATTACAATAAGTACAAATACAATTACAATTTTATATACAATTAAAATTTAAATTACAATTACAATCACGACAGAGTATTTAATAAATATCATGGTCATTTAATATTAAATTGATTAATAAACATCATCACAATCATGATAACCATCGTACAAACATCATATTCAACTAATAAACACATTCAAACATCAAATCAACATTATATATTAAGATCATCACAACACAAACATCAAATATACATCTCAATATGTCAAATAACTCATGCTATCACATATACACATCTATCTGCAAGCTAAACATTAAATGAACATATCTAACATGACCTAACAATATGCGCCACATCATGATGATCACCAACATAAAAATTAAGTACAACTGCAACATGAACATAAAATACATGGACCATATATATATAACTGAATAATGTTAAAAATATACAACTGTAATATAAATGTCATGGATCAAGCACTGGTGGTAGTATAACAACATCAATAGCAGTACTACAAGTGGATGCCTGCTCAGTAAAGCTGGGTGCAGCCTCAACAGTCGGTGGTCGAGCCTGCTCATGATCATGATCACTAGTACTCATGGATGCATCCGCTTGTGGTAGTACACAATCAATATGAGCAGTAGTAGTGGAGGCCTGCTTGGTGAATAGTGCAGCCTCGGTGGTCAATGGTCCAGCTTGCTCATGATCATCATAACTAGTACTGATGGATGTAGCTGCAGGATGCTGACTGGATGTGGCCGATGGTCCAGCCTCATCTCCATGATGACTGTCAAATGCTGCTAGTGGAGCATTATGCTCATCAGCCACGCTGCGAGGTGAACGATCATGAGATGCATGTGAGTCGCTGCTTGCGGACTCATGTCCATCACGTGTCGCGGCTTGAATACGCCTATAGCTACGAACAATCCTCCTGGGTCATGTAACTGTTGTTGTAGCTCCTATGACATGCTGCATCAGGCCGTACATGTCATGCGGCATGCCTCTCCACATCCGTAACAGCCTATCGTTGGCCTGTATGTCTCTATAATGAGCGGGCTTGATGCCCACATCAAAAATCAATGCACAAAGTTGGTTGGCCAATTCCATCCTATATCTGGTCTCAGGTCGACCACGCCTAGCAAAAGGCGGCATCGGTGCACCATGATGAGAAGGAGCATGTCTCTCTGCTGCACCGGCCTCATCCTCATCATGATCATGCTCGACATCAGCCATATCTTGATCGTCATCATCATGATCGACACTTGGATCATGTGGTGGACCTGGCATCTCCTCGCCATCAAAAGATCCAATGTCTGAAAAATATATACAAGTACACAACAATAATTAGACAATTTCATTACACAATTTAATAAAAAAAATTTAATTAAGAACATGTTAGAATAAATATAAATAAAATAGTGATATTACCTCTATCATCTGGCGGCTCATCAACTGTGAAGAGGATGTTGGGACACCCTCGCCAATATAAGCCAACATAAGGACATGGGACCAAAATGAAGGGATGCATCCCCTCAACATTGGCTAGTAAGTCTAGTGAATCATGTGATATCCTGGCTGGAAACAAAGTGTCTCCCCTCTTGGGCATCATCTGCCCCCACATGTGCATCCAGGCCTCAAACATTGGCCTACGAGGTTGTCGAACAAAACTAGGTCTCATCTCTAGAAACCTCTCAAAAAATAAACAAAACAGCTCTAAAGCAAAAGGGAAGTTGATCCCCCCTTGTGCATGAGCACGACATCTATATAAGGCCATACAAAACTATCGCAAAAAAATGGCAGACCACCTGACAATTCGTGGTTACTATACTAAAGAATCAACATAATATAAAAGCGAGAAAATAATGTGTTTCCTGTCACTGGTGTTGTGCGAAATGATCGAAATGATAAGGGAGAGGCACTGCACGTCCTGTCTACCAAAATCACCTATAAGTAACTCAGCTCCAGGTACCTAAAACTCTGAAGGAGACAATACATGTGCTCCAATGTATCTCTGGGAGTAAAATAACTATTCCCTGCTGCACAACCAGCTGGCATGTCTGGGAATGAGGGAAAATCCACCCCTCTCCTCGATAGTCCTGTAATAAAATAAATGTCCTCCTTATTGGGTGTGTGTTGGAAATATTGAGAGGGGGGTTGAATCAGTATTCCTTTCAATTAGAGCATTAGTTAATCTTCAATTATTATCAGTGTTTGTACAATGATAGCTGTAAACAAAAGGAACACAAATGCACACATTTTTTAAGGTGGAAACCCTCTCCGAGACAAAAACCACCTAATGCTTTTCTAATAATTCTTTAATATTCAACTCCAATTGAAAATAAAGCTCCAACTTCCTAGAATCTAGAAAAGAATTCTTCTCCATCTCCTACTGGATGGATGCTCCAACGCCCGAGATTCTTCAGTAGTCAACTGAACGGATGCCTCAACACCCAATGAGCTACAACTCACCCTAGCACCACCCTACCACCCTGTAGAAGAATAAAAGAAGAATGGACTCCTGTACCAGGGAAAATGGTCCACTTTACAATGATATAGAATGATGTCGAAGAAGAATACACACTAGAAAATAACCCCAACTATGACAAAACCACCTAATGATGATCCTAGACCACCCGACACTGCCTCTTCAACTCTTGGTAGATAGACACTAGTACAATTTTTACAATAATGTATTTACAATGACTTAGTACATTGATATCTTTACAATGATTATATGCAGTGCTGCCCAATTGACTTCATGTGATGAACTTCTTGCTATTGTTATGCACCTTGGTTGCTACTCTTTTCATGCTACCCTCTGCTGCACCTTGCTTTGCTTTTCTTCCCTAGAAAGTTTGGTCCTTTGTAGCCCTTGACAACACATGGTCTAGCTTTTTCTTGCCTTCTAGGAGCTCGATATTGAATCTGGTGTATGTCTCTTATATCAGATCCCCAATATCTAATTTTTGGTTCTATAGTAGTCCTCTGAGTCATCTTTCCAATGCCATAGGTCTGACCCAATTTCAACTCTTCAAGAGAGAGTTATACCCAATCTCTCACAATGCCCTAATTATGGACTGTTTCAGCAAAGCGAACTTGTACGGCGTGCCACGTGTCGCTGTTTCTTCATTCGGTTCTGAAATTTATAGAGATAAAACTACAGTCTGTGCACTATCTGCAACTTCTTATAGAATTCCAATCCGATACTCAGAGAGAGAATTATGACGATTTTACCAAGGTCACTTCTTTGAGATGAATTTCAGGAGCCTACAAAAACCCTAACTTCCACAGATCATATCTCCGACAATATTGTTCACCTTGATCTGAAATTTTCACAGCACCTTTCTCAGGATTTCAGCTTCACCTCATATAAATTTCAGCTTTTGAACCTTTGTAGAAAAAAATTTAGAGCGCAAATTCCATGATGACCTATTTAAGATGGCGAAATCCCTTGCATAAGGAGGAAATGAGGATCACAATTTATATAAAATGCTTAGGTTGAGAGGGGCTTCAACAAGTGAACGTGGGACGGATTTAGGAGCTTAAAAAATATTAATTATGAATTTTCAATGACCCATTCCACAACCCTATGGGGTTTTAGCCCACTAACTGGGGGTATAAACTTCAAACATGAATATCTCTCAAACCGTGAAGAATTACGTGGCATGCCATATATCAACGGAAACATCCGGAAAAGTAGAAACCATAAAAATAATTCTTGAACCAGAATATAGTAATTTGGTAGGTCAAAATTCCCATGCAATATTGGGTTATCCCCTGCTGCTGTTTGTGTTGACATTAATAACAACTGCTGACATTAATTCCACTTGCGGATAAGATATCTCAAAAACACACTGTGCGCCTTTAGGGAAGTAGCCTCCTCATAAAACTTGAGGAGGCCTATCTGCCTAAGGATCTCCTGGGTATCTTCAGTAATAGGGTGAGGGTATGCATCTCTCTCCCTCTCTCGGGCCTCCCATTGGCGAATCATGTCATAATGTTCAGCCTGTCGTTACTGCTGTTGATCCTCTTCTCTCTGAATCATTGCCATATTAAATAAATTTTTTATATTAAAATAGACATGTATTTAAGAATATACATATATATTTTTTTTTTGAAAAAAAAACAAACAGACAAGTCGGTGCGCCATAAAAATAGTCACGCACCGGTCACAGTAAGTCTTAAGAATATAGAGCACCAGTCCCACTGCCCCTAATGAAATACAACGCACCGGCCTCGGTGCTGTAGCTGTCTATTTTTCAAGCACCGTTAACTTTATCAAAGTTCAGAATAGCGGTGCCCTAACTGAAATATATGTCTCGACGCATATAGTCGTGTCAATGCACCGACTTCGTGACAATTACATAGCAGACAGTGCGGTCTTTTACCCGGCTGCACCGTTGACCCTCTCGAAATCTAGAATGCGGTGCGCTGACATACACCAGGGCGGATAATTCCGTTAATGCACCGCACTGTGATTTCGATGGTCAACGGTGCGCCTGGATAAATGAGCGCACCGCCTTTTATTTTATTTTATTTATTTTAAAATTATTCGGGGCCCCTTTAGTTACCGCCCCAGAAATGGTGCAGATATCATTAGCACTGGTAGCAGTGCGGCCTGTAAATTTTACAGGCAACACTGCTATCCGGTGCAAGCCGAATAGATCTGGCGCACCGCGCGACAAATTTTTTTTTTTTAATGGTTATTTTAAAGGTTATTTCAATTTATAATCCACTAAAAGGCTTAATTATGGAAAAACTAGAAAAATACCTCTACATTTCGCCGTCGAGGAGGCATATTGGCTGTAAACTTTGCAAAAGAAAATTTTCCCACCGTTTTTCAAAATTCAAGCTAGAGATTTGTAGGAATTTACAGGGTAAGTTCCGTAGATCAAGAACCAAAGGTCACCGCTCACAAACAGATCACAAATTGGTACACCAGTATAATCACGTGGTTAAAACCCTCAAAGAGGCAAACAGTCCATGCCCTGAGCCAACGCAGCCACTTCAGGGAATTTATTAATATAAAAAGAAAGGTTACATATGTTTCTCTCATAAACGGTTACCGGACAAGTGGCCCTCCATGCTCTTTAAATATAGATCATGGACCAATCGGGTGTTAAGTCATGGATCAAGTGCCATTAATACCGAGGTGAGAGATAGCTGTCGGATCACTACAAATCGTGACCGTTGGATTATAAGTTACAAATGTACATGGTAAAGAAACACACTTTATCTAACTCTACACTAGACTAAGTTATTCTTAACTATTTCCTATGTGTCGGAATATCCTAACATCCCCCCTTAAGAACAACTTGGGATAGGATTGAAGGATTTATAAAGGTGACACAAAAGGAGCCTATTTCCTATCTGTCGAAATATCCTAACATCCCCCCTTAAGAACAAATTGGGATAGGATTGAAGGATTTACAAAAGTGACACAATAGGAGAAGGAAGGAGGCATTAGAGCCTATCCTCCCTTAATGACAACTTTCTTGAAATCAAAGCATGGATCGAAGTTTGGTAAACTTCGCTTCTGTGAGAGCCTTCTTAAAGATATTGGCTACTTGATCATTGGTTAGACAATACTGCACTTCAAGAACACGATCATGAATGAGTTTTCTGATGAAGTGTATGTTGAGTTCAATGTGTTTCATACGCTGATGTTGAAATGGATCTTTACATAGCTGAATGGAACTTTGATTATCACACCAAAGTGTAGTTGGATGCTGCTGATGAAGACCAAATTCAGACAAGATCTAACGAAGCCACGTGGCTTCCTTGCTGGCTTCAACTGCACCACGATACTATGCTTCTTATGAATAAAGAGAAATGGCACTTTGTTTCTTACAAGACGAAGTAATAGGTCCTAAACCAAGAGTGAATACATATCCTGTGGTGGAATTCTGATCATCAGGGTCACCAGCCCAATCAGAATCAGTGAAACCAATCAACAAGGGAGATGCTCCTGCACTGTAATGAATCCCAAACTGAACTGTACCTCGAATATATCAAAGTATTATTTTAGCTGCTTTCCAGTGACTTTCATGAGGTTGGTGCATAAACTAAGCGACAAGACCAATGGAAAAGGAAAGGTCAGGACGGGTATGGGTTAGATACAAAATTTTACCAACAAGTTGACGGTATAAGCTAGCATCAACTTCAGGGGTAGTATAGTTGATTGAAAGCTTGACTCCAGACTGAAAGGGAGAAGGGGCAGGCTTACAGTCTTCCATGTGAAAGTGGTGTAGAAGATCACATGCATACTTGGTCTGAGAGAGGGTAATGCCTTCCTTGGATTGCAAGACTTGAAGACCAAGGAAATAATGCAAGTGTCCTAAGTCTGTCATTTCAAATTTCTTTTTGAGGCTAGACTTCACATGGTTTATATGGTTTGGATCACTACCAGTAAGGATAAGATCATCAACATAAAGAACAAGGATGGTGAAGGAATTACCCACTTTCTTGGTGTAGACAGTGTTGTCGTAATAACACCTAAAAAAGCCATTATCTAAGAGAAATCTATCCATTTTGGCATACCAAGCTCGAGGAGCTTGTTTGAGACCATAGAGAGACTTCCTAAGGCAACAAACAAGGCTAGAGTCTTTTTGGGTAAATCCAGGGGGTTGTTCCATGTACATTTCTTCATGCAAATCTCCATGTAAGAAGGCAGATTTAACATCCATCTGATGGACTTCCCATTTAAAGGAGGCAACAAGGGAAAGAACAAGGCAGATAGAATTGATTTTGGCAACAAGGGAGAAGGTTTTAGTATAGTAAATGCCTTCAACTTGTGAAAAACCTTTAGCAACAAGACGAGCTTTATGTCTATCCACTTTTCCCTCTGGTCCAAACTTTTTTTTGTAAACCCATCTGCATCTGACAAGTTTTCTTCCTTTTGGAAGAGGAACACGATCCCAAGTATTGTTTGCCAATAAGGAACGATACTCTTCATTCATAGCTTCAACCCAATCTGGATGATCGGAGGCTTCTTCAAAGGCTTTTGGATCAAGCTTTTTTGGAACTTGAGCCAATAAGGAAGAATCTCTTTCGAATTGAGAAAGTGTATGTCGTCGATCGACAGGGCCACCTGCAAGAGAACCTACTGCATCCCGAGTAGAGCGAACCCATCTTGGAAGCGGTGGAGTATAAGGAACAAGTTCACGAGCTGGAGGAGGATTTTCATCCTTGCTGTCATCATCTAAATTAGAAGGAATGCTATTAAAAATAGAAGAGAGAGAGAGAGATGACACATATGCCAAATCAGGCTCGCAGGCCAAAGGTGGCACACCTGCCGAACTAGGCTCGCAGGCCAATATATTTTCATCAAAATTTACATCTCTTCGAATGATTATATTTTTTGATTTTGGTTGAAGAAGTCTATATCCTTTGACATCTTCAGAATATCCAACAAAAATACATTTTTCACTCTTAGGTTCTAAGGCTTTATGTTTCGCATCTGGAATATGGGCCCAAGCATCACTTCCAAAAACACGAAAGTGACTTACATTTGGTTTGATGGAGCTCCAAGCTTCTTTTGGAGTTATATTCTTTAAAACCTTAGTAGGAGTGTGATTTACTATGTAATTTGCACATTTAATGGCTTCTGCCCAAAAATTGAGACCAAGTCCTTTAGATTGAAGCATACAATTAGCCATTTCTTTTAAGGTGCGATTCTTCCTTTCAGCTACATCATTTTTTTGTGGAGTATATGGAACAGTATGTTGCAATTGAATGCCATGCTCAGTGCATAAGTTGATAAATTTTTTGTTAACATATTCTCCGCAATTTTATGATCTTAACTTAAGAATTTGATGTCCAGATTGTTTCTCAACAAAGGCCTTAAAGGCCAAGAGCATGTTAAAAACTTCACTCCTTAATTTTAAGAAATATACCCAAGTGCATCTGGAAAAATCATCAATGAAAGTTAAGAAGTACTTGCAACCAGATAAAGAAACAACAAGAAGTGGACCACATAAATCACTGTGAACAAGCTGCAAAGGGGCTGAAGCGTGCCAAGAGGCACGTTTGTCAAAACTATACCATAGGAAGGCCCGTCACCATATTTTCCTTCATAGAGTTTGAAGAGAGTTATAGTTTAAGTGACCAAAGTGCTCATGCCAAAGTTTGCTCACATCATCATTATGAGCAAAAAAAACAGAGGGAAGAGATGATGTCCCAAAGTTTTCAAACTTATACAACCTTGTGGAATCATCAGCAATGCCAGGATCTTTGAGGTCCTTGATTACAACATCATGAGGTGAGAATTCTACTATTTTCCCTTCACCTGAATGAGTTATTTTATGAACAGATAGAAGGTTGCATGACAAGGTAGGAACGCATAGTACATCATTAAACTGACCATTATCTAGATGAATGGTTCCAGATCCTACAACACTAAGAGATCTATCATCACCAACATAAATATGTTTGGTGTTACAATCATTTAAAGAAGAAAACATGGATTTATTTTTAGCCATGTGGTAAGAAGCTCCAGAATCAATGAGCCACTCATGAGAAGTAGAAGAAGAAGATACATTTAACGCATAACTATATCTTGATGCTTGACAACCACAAGCAGAAAGTGCCATGCCTGAAGATGAAGGTGAAGAGTGCTCCAAATTGATGTTGTGCTTCTTCATTGCAGCTTCTAAGGCTTCCATCTTCTTAAAACATTTGGACTCTATATGGCCAACCCGATTGCAAAAGTTGCAATGTCTATCTGTCTTCTTCCCTTTGTTTGATTTGCCTTATTATTTTGGTGATTTGATTTTTCAATTTGTGGCTGAAATTGCTTAGGGCCCTTGTTTGGTTTAGGACCATATTTTTTAGGATACTGCTTCTTCGGATTCTTTTGATATGGTTGTTGTTGGGCTGCTAAGGCTTTCTTAGAAGCGTTTCCAGCATTGATAAGACCAAGGTGTAAAATTTTTTCTTGTTCTCTTATCAAAGAATCACAAAAGGCATCAAAAGAGGGATTCTTGTAGGTGGTTCCTGAAGAAATGATGGCTTCTCTAGTGGAATGGAAGGCGGAAACAAATACAGAGTATGTAGGGCCAAGCTTAGCAAGAATGCAATAGATGAGGTTACCATCTTCCTTTTTGACCTTAAACCCTTCTAAAAGAAGTCTAAGGGTATTGAATTTGGACAAAAAGTATTCATAGAGGAGAAATTATTAGGGTCCAAAGTAAGAAACTCATTTTCAAGCTGGTGGGCCCTGATTTGATTTTGAATGCCAAAAACATTATTTAGCTTTTCTAGGGCTTTATTAGGAGTGTCAATATCAAGGATGTGAAATCGAAGATCTTGAGAAATGGACATTCCTATCAACCATCGTGCTTGATATTGTCTATTTTCCCATTTAGGAACTTTATCATCATCGGAAGGTTTCGTTTCCTGTCCCGTGGCTATTCTATAAAGCCCTTTACTTCTAAGTATATCTACCATGTGAGGTAGCCATTGGAAATAATTGGTGCTATTAAGAATAACCGGGCATGCACTTTCCATTTTTATTTTTTTTAAACTGAAGCTGAGAAAAGCTAAAACTAACTAATTCAATGGAAAGATCTAAAAAAATTAGGCCGTTTAAAAAAAAACAGCTCGAAAAACGGCTTCCGGATGAAGAAGTTATGCCTTTTGAAAAATTTGAGTTGTAGATGCCGAATAGTTACGGGAACGGAATGAAGTGCGGTTTTTTTTTTTAAAATTACGCCCCTTTGAAAATTTTTTTTTACAAAAGAAGCTTGAGAAGGAGACTTGAATCCAAGACCTCTATTCTCATAAACTAACCCTTCCCCAGGTGAGATAGTAAAAGGATCACGTTATTGTATGAAAGGAGGAAGGGGTTTTTGTTTTACTCTTCGATGTGCGTGTCTTTTCTTGTACAAAAAAAACACAAAAAATGAGCAAAAAAAATGAAATGAAAAACCTTTCGGCAGACTGTTAGATTTTCGGTTAGCCTTACCGGCAACTATCACTTTTTTCACTATTTCTGATTTCCCAAGATTGTACAAAGACGCAGGAAAAGAGCATACATAGCAAAAAAAATCCCTTTTTCTTGTTGCTTATTTGGCATACACAAAGAAGAGGGTATAGATCCGGAAAATAAAAAAAACCTTAATACCGAAAATAAACTGAAATAAACTGAAATAAGCAGAACTATTAACAAATATAACTGTAGAATAGATGCTTTATACCTCCAGATCTAAAGTGACATAACTTGGGCAGCTGTAAACCTTTTCGCATGAAGAGAAATGTGTTCCTCACTGTAATAGATGCTACAGACACAACCAAGTAGTTCTCCAACCCCAAAATTTTTCATAAATAGTAGATCTACAAAACGACATTCGCATGCAGTCAAACCGGCTTCGGATTTCGATCAACAACGGACGCGAGCATCAAAATTGCTCTGATACCATGTAGGAATTTACAGGGTAAGTTCCATAGATCAAGAACCAAAGGTCACCGCTCACAAATAGATCACAAATCAGTACACCAGTATAATCACGTGGTTAAAACCCTCAAAGAGGGAAACAGTCCACGCCCTGAGCCAACATGGCCACTTCAGGGAATTTATTAATATAAAAAGAAAGGTTACATATGTTTCTCTTATAAATGGTTACCGGAAAAATGATCCTCCATGCTCTTTAAATAGAGATCATGGACCAATCGGGTGTTAAGCCATGGATAAAGTGCCGTTAATATCGAGGTGAGAGATAACCGTCGAATCACTACAAATCGTGACCGTCGAATTATAAGTTACAACTGTACATGGTAAAGAAACAAACTTTACCTAACTCTACACTAGACTAAGTTATTCTTAACTATTTACTATGTGTCAGAATATCCTAACAAGATTGGTGGCCAATGTAGAGCAGCAATGCATGCAATGGATGCAATGAGAGCACTGATGTCAGGGCAGCTTAGACAAAGGGAAATGACACCTATGCTTGAGAGCTCTGGAGCACTTAGGAAAGTGAAAAATGAAGATTTTTGGCCATAATTTTTTTTTATTTAACCCTGTTCTGGTGCACAGGGTTTTATAGGCGCACCAGTACGCTTACCTACAACTGCACCGGGCTGTGTGAAATTTGGCGCATTTTTTATAATGTGACGGGGCGGTTCCCTAACACCACACCGGGATGTTTAGTTTTGGTGCAAAATTTTGATGAGGCACCGGGGCGGAAAATCTGTAAAGCACTGGTGTGGAATATTCATAAAGCACTGGTTTTTTGGGCTTAATTTTTTTTTTTTATGTAACGCTATTCTGGTGCGTGCGGTTTATCGGCGCACCGGTGCTCTTGGGTAAGAACACACCGGCGTGTTTTTGTTTTGGCGCGGTGTTTTATGATGCATCGGCACAAAAGAGTGGTGAAGCACCAGTGCGTTACAGTAATAGGAGGCCCCAGATGTGTGTGTACGTCGCGCAAGTTTTCCGGTGTGCCAATGTCTTGTGCACACTAGTGCGTTCTGTGGGAGGTTGCGCACCGGTAATTGAGAGCTCAGAAACACTGGAAAACTAAAAAATCCAGGTTATTTTGCCGTAATTTTCTAATATAACCCTTTACTAGTGTGCGTTTTTTATAGGCGCACTGGTGCTCTTTGGTAAGAACGCACTGGCACGTTTCTGTTTTGGCGCGGTGTTTTATGATGCACTGGCACGGAAGAGTGGTGAAGCACCGGTGCATTACAGAAATAGGAGGCCCCGGATATGTGTGTACATCACACAAGCTGTCCGATGTGCCAATGTCTTGTGCGTACCGGTGCGTTCTATGGTAGGGCGCGCACCAGTAATTGAGAGCTCAGAAGCACTGGAAAACTGAAAAATCCGGGTTATTTTGCCGTAATTTTTTTTTTAATATAACCCTTTATCGGTGCACGTTGTTTATAGGCACACCAGTTTTGTTTGTTACAAATGCACCGGTCAGTTTGTGTTTTGGCGCGATGTATTATGATGGACCGGTGCGGTTTCTTTCTACCGCACCGGGCCGTCTTGGTTTTGGCACTGTGTTTTATAATGCATCGGCACAGAATATCTATGACGCACCGGTGCTATAGAATAATAAGATGCACCGAGTGGGTGTGTATGGAGTGCACGGTGTCTGGTGTGCAAATGTTTTGGTCCGCACCGGGGCTTTCGTGGTTCGAGTGCACCGGGGTGACTTGTAATGATAAGCGCACTGTGAGGAAACCATTCGCAAAACCCTCCGCCTGCCAACCTCCTCTAATAACCTCCGCTAGAAACAGATATATGGGGTATTTTTCTGTGGGGTTCCTCAAAAACATCTGCTAGAGGGACTTTTCCTTGTAGTGTTAAGACAAAATTTGATGAGAGTGTCTACTTAAGGCATCAACAATTTGGTTTTCTTTTTCTTTAATATTTTTGATTTTCATATCAAATTCGCTAAGGAATGAAACCATCTCGCTTGCCTTGCATTCAAATTCAGCTGAAAAAAGAAATATTTTAGATTGATATGGTTAGTCATCAACACAAATTTCTTACCCAACATATAATGTCACCACATTTTTAATGCATGTATGACAACAACTAATTCTAAGTCATAAAATTCATAATTTTTCTCATGTTTTTTTTTTTTTTTTTTTTTTTTTTTTTTAGACTCATAGGCTATCACCACATTGTCTTGTAGTAATACTCCTCCTATTCCTTCTATGAAAGCATCAGTGCACACAGTAAGTCCTTTGCTGGATCATCAATTTTTAGGATGGGAGTAGTAGTTATTTTTTGTTTCATCTTCTCAAATCTTTCTTGAAACTTGGCTGTCCACTCAAACTTCACACCTTTTTTATGCAAAGAGGTAATAGGATAAGATATTACAGAAAATCCCTCCACAAATCTACGATAATATCCGAAAATACCCATGAATGAATGGATTGTTGGTACATCTGTGGGTATGGTCAAATTTAAAATTGTTTGTACTTTTTCTGGTTCTACTGCCAACCCCTCTTTGGAAATAACATGTCCTAGATACTGAATCTTCAGTTTGTAAAACTCACACTTGCTGAGTTTTACATATAGTTGGTTTTCTCTTAGTGTTTGCAACAATATTGGAAAGTTTTCTTGGTGTTCCTCTCTGTTCTTAGAGTACACCCAAATATCATCTATGAAAAATAACACAAATTTATCCAAATGTTTGTGTAGGACATTTTTCATGAGACACATGAAGGTAGCGGGGGTCTTAGTGAGTCCAAAAGGTAGGAATACAAACTCGTAATGTCAATACTGAGTTCTAAAATCTGTTATGTAGATGTCTTCACCTTTTATGCAAAGCTGGTGATAACTTGTTCGCAAATCAATTTTTGAAAATACAGTTTCTCCCCTTACTTGATCAAACAAGTCGTCTATTTGTGGTAGGGGGTACCGAATTTTTAATGGTTAACTTATTTAATTGTCTATAGTCTATACACAACCTGAGGGTACCATCCTTTTTCTTGACAAATAAAACCATAGCTCCCCATGGCGACACACATGGTCTGATATATCCTTTGTTTAACAATTCCTGTAACTGAAGTTTTAATTCTAACAGTTCCGGTGTACTCATTCTATATAGGCCTTGAGAAGCTAGGGTGGCTCCCGGTACTAGCTCAATAGAGAAATCAATATCTCTCATAGGGGGAATATGAGAGATTTCTCGAGGAAATACATCCTGAAAGTCCCTAATCACTGGTAAGTTTTCTATAAGTTCATTTTTTGCTTACTGTCCCAAATCTTCAATTTGTACAACGTACACTGGACAACCCTTCCTCGCTCTTCATTTCAACTGTAATGCAGAAATTTGTCTAATAGACACAAGGTTTAGTTTTGCTCTTACTACAATTGTCTGTCCTAGTGAATTTTTACAATTTACTGTTTTTTCTAAGAAATTTACTACTTCCTTTTGTTGTTCCAGCCAATCCATACCAACCAGTAAGTCATAAGATCATAAGGGAAGGATATTAAGATTAAGATATTTAATATACCCATTAAGATTTACAGGGTACTTGTGAAATTTATGGGTTACCTTTTATTTGGTGCCGATATCCAACTGCACTAGCTAAGAGTGTTGAAATTTTTATGTCTGTAATTTACATTTTTCCACTATTTGTGAACTAATATAGCTTAAACTAGCTCCAAGATCAATTAAAAAAGATACAAGTTGGTTGGAAATGATACCTTCAATTTCAATCATAGTTGATTGACGTTCAGCCTATCAGTCTTCTAATGCGGCGCTGATTCGGGGAATCATTCTGGAAACATAATTCATTATGATTTCCTCATGCATTGCTTGAATGTTTTGAATAGCATGGGGGTTGTGTGGGTAGTCTCGCAACATGTGAGGTTCTCCACACCCCCAACACTTCAAGGGTTCCTTGGTTTTTACCACTACATCTCGTTTGTTTTTCCCTTCCATGGGCTTGGATCCTGTGTGAGAATGGGCTGGCTGATTTTTTCCACCCTTACTGAATCTTTTCCGTTGGTTGTTTCTGCCAAAAATTTTCAGATAGGCTGGTTTGGGTTTGTTTGAGTTTGTTTCAGCCTTCCCTTTTTTCCTTATTCTGTCAATTTTTCAAGTGGTCATTCCATCCCTTAAATTGTTGATAGCAAAGTCAGGATTTTCTAACATCTTCGTCCATAGGCAAGCACATTTTGAGTAGATAGTATGTATGGTGGTATGGTATCAAAATTGCATAATAGTTTTGAGGAAGTTTCACTACCACAAACTCATGGGTGAGATTATATGATGACATCGTTAGGGTCACTAGAAATTGTAAACCAGGGGAGGAAGACGACCTGTAGTATATTCCTTATCTTGAGACCATCATAAATGAAACCCTGATACACCACCCTCTCGCACACTTTTTCCTCAATCACGTCATCACCTAGCCTTGCGAACTTGTTGGCTACAAGGTACATGCTGACACATCCATCAATTTCCACATTGTGGGCATGGGGATGGATTCTGGAGTGTGCCAAAACCCATCGAAATTGAAACCAGAGTGGGTTTTTTATGAAGGCGTGGTAGTGGATATGAAAGGGAAAAAAATATAAATATGGTATCACTTGGAAGAGGGATGAGGTTTTTCTAGTTTTAGAGATGGCTATCCTCCATTTAAATCTCATCGTTTCCTAACTTGTTCAGGAGTTTGTGTGGGAATGCGATTCTGGGGAGACGATTGATTTGTCTGAAATGAACGAATTCACTACGATTATGAAATAGGCTTTGAAGGTGCTTATAAAGGAGAGGGAGAAGGGAGATAATAACTTAGTGCATTTTGTATTGTAAATTAACTCTTGGAAGCAATCACCCTTGAAAAATCAATGGAAATTTCCATGGAAAAATAGTTAGTAATGATAAATTGAATTGAAATCATTGCTTTTATAAATACTATTCTCCAATAAATTGTTTGTCTCAATATTCAATGGTAGATTTATTTTTTATCCATTTTATTACGAGATATGAATTATGTCTATGCCATGATAGTCAATAATTTGTCTTTTTTCCTTTAATAATGGGATATGGATTTTTTTTTTTTAATTCTTTATTGGATAAGGTAACTAAACTCTAGCTATTGGTTGAAATACAATTTCTGATCACTTATTGGTTTGTTTGTGTGTTTAAAAGGATTAGCATTTTGTTCTTGAAAAATATATATAATAAATTATTAAAATGGTGTGAAAAATTGAATCTTAAAAATAAAATTAAGTTAAAATGTAATGAATAAATTTGTAAAAAAAATTATTAGTGCTAATATATTTACCAGTGCTTTATATGAATTAAATAGTTGACAAATTCATTATAATTAATTATAAATGTGAAAACACTTATTTTATTATACATTTTATATTTCTAAAATTAAAAAAATCATAAAATATTATTATTATTATTATTATTAAAAAAATCAATTCATAAGTTAAAGATAAAACAATATTAACCAGATTCATCTACAGTTTATTATGATATTCTTAAAGTGTAAACAATTCCTATCATCCACATAATAATTATGGATAATTGTGGAAATTGTTTTCTAAAATAAACATTAAGGAAGAAAATAATTTTAATAGTATTGTCAAAATTGTTTTGATAAATTTTTAAATATTAAGAGGTCAACCTCAATGGGTTCAAAATTTTTAAATTGGATCCTTTGTAAAGTATTAAATATATCTATATTAACTAAAAATACTAATACCTTAATCTAATTTTGGTGATTAGTTAAAATATTAGTTAATTTTAATATATTAATTAAAGTATATTAATATTAACTAATACTTTAACCAATAATATTAACATTGAGTAATAAAGTGTTAAAATATATCCAAATTAACTAACACTTTAATACAAGATTTTAATATTATTTGTTAAAGTATATTGATTTTATCTAATAATTTAATATTAACTAATACTTTAACTAATATTACTTAATATTAGTTTTTTATTAAAATCCGGCAAAACAATTTCAATAAAGAATCACTCTTACCACAAATCAAAATGATTAACAATTTAAAGTGGGAATCCAATATCAACTACCCAGTCTGCTCCCCATCCTACCCTTCTATTTCACTTTGAAATGAATATTTGGATTTGGTTTACTGTGTTTTATATTCTTCTCTCCATCCTATCCTCCTATTTTACTTTCATTTGAATATTTGGTTCTGGTTTACTGTGTTTTATATTCAACGGGAATATAACAAACCTATGGTCCAAATACCATGGTAAATAAAAAAGGCATGGTAAATAAATATAAATATAAAAGAGGTTTTATTTAGGTGAAGCCTATGGGCCAAATACCCTAATATTAATATTAATATTATTATTAACTATAATATTCATATATAAATTTAACAGAAATAAAATGTCGAATTATATTTGTGACATTGAAATGAGTGAAATAATAGATTTCGGGAGCTCTGCAAAGCAGAAAAATAATATTTGTGGGAAAGGATTTCATAGTGTAAATTGATTTGCTATTGATTGTTAGGTTTGATTTGGATTTCTCCTGTACTTTATTTTTTTTTTCTACCTTTTGGTTTCAACTTTATAAAATATATTTTTAATATGTAACACCTTAAAAAAAAAAATTATCTAATTCAACTATTAATATATTTTGTATAAAAAAAATCTTTATTAAACTATTATCATTTTCTTATAAGTATCATTACTATTATCAGAAGAAGGCTTATGTGATCTATATCTTGATTGCATAAAATTTTTAGGAAGCCTTTTAAACCATATCTTTGTTCATCATCATACGACAAGATGGAGAATTAAATATGAATATCCGTATAGAGAATTAATTTTTGAAAACTAAAATAATTTTGAGTAGAAATTATTATTTATTTATCAAAAATATTTTAATATAATGAAAATAATATTTAAAAAAATTAAATAGGTTAATATTTTTGGTCATATTTAAATAATACATTGAAGTCAAAATTTAATAAACTAAGCTCAAATAAATAGGTAAATATTTAATTTAGAATAAATAGATTAATATTTTATTTATTTGTTTATTTAAGTATGGACTAGATAAAGAGATATGTTTGAACTGAATATATAAATATTGAGTTATATATATATATATATATATATATATATATATATATATATATATATATTAAAGTTTTAAATAAAAATAAATATGCTTATTTTTATTCCAAACTTTAATAAATAAACAAACAAATAAATAAATAAAATATTTATCTATTTATTTAAAATGAATTTCTTTTTAATTTGATTGACCTTACTTTATCCAACTTTGAATTTAATGTATTATTTAAATATTACTAAAAATATTAATCTATTTAATTTTAAATATTTATATTTAATTATGGAATTATAATTTATTTTAAAAAAAATCTTAATTAATAGCTATGTTCTCAATGTTACTTTCATTATATTAAAATATTTGTTATTAATAAATAATAATTTCTAGTCAAAACTAATTGTTAGATTCTAGTGTTCAAAAATTAATTCTCTACTTCACAATCCCTATTTAATCTAATGTCATGATATGATAATGCACCACGCTAGATGGTTCGAAAAGCGTCAAGAGATGAATTTTGATTTGATTTTCTCCAAAAAAATTCTTGCAATCATTATCATTGTATAAACTGTTATGCATTACTCATGCTAAACACATGTTATGGAAGTTTGTATAAATATTATAATGAATATGATATCATTCACCAATACTTGATTTGTATAGAATAAGTAATGTTATTATCGAAGATTATTGAACCACACAGATAGGGGGTTTTAAGACAATATTTGAAACAATATTTGGGTAAATTGTCTTAACTTGAGACAAAAGAAAACTTGTGTATTTCCTTAAATATTATCTTTAAGTGAGTGCCTCAAATTGTTGTCTTAAAAAATTGTCTCTATAAAGATAATATATAACACAAGTATTATTGTTTCTTAGAAAACAATTCATTTTTATCTTTATAGAGACAATATGTCTTTTATCGTAACTATTGTCTCTTTCTTTCTTTTTTTCTGAATATGGCTACTTCTATATTGATACAAAAATAGTATTACATGGAGGTCGTAGCCTCGAGAGTTCCAGCCCAATTTTGAGGCATTCTAGCTTTACCAGCAGGTAATTGATCATCATAACAATTAGGAGAGAGACCATGAGATCTTTGAAGAGCTGTGAAACTGTCTGTTCCTATCAAATGACTTACAACTGTAACTGTAACTGTGACATGAACAGACCTAGACAAAATGACTCCTGTGGAGTGAGCCAGAGTGGCTGAATTTTTACGATTTCGAGCCATAGCAAAAACAAAAATGACAATTCTAGAACCTGTGATTAGAGCAAGAACATGGACATAATGCAGAATATAACTCCCACGCAGGGGAGACCGATCATAAAGCAGGAAAGAGACCAAAAGAACAGTAGCAGAATTAAGAAGATGCATAAGATTGTAGATTAACAACTTCAGGCCAATGAAAACCAAAACACAGGCGCGCGAACCTGGAACCATCTTACTGAGCAGAGGGAGGGTCTTCCTCGACAATGAGGCAGGCATATTTGTAAGGATCCTCATCATCAGGAGGGGGATCAACCTTGCATTCTGGACCGCCATCAAATGGAGCCGAAGGACTCGCCTGAGCACCCAAGTTGGCCTCAATGCCCGAAGATACATTCTTCCCGATATCCGCCTGGGGCACGCTGTGCTCTGTCTCCGTGAAGGTCTCCCGAGCAGCCTCAGTGGTGGCGCAAGCCTGGGCCGAAGAAATCTGATCAGAGGGAGCAGCCCGAAGGTCTATGGTCACCGTAGCAAGGAGAGGGGTGTTATCAATACTGCAGGGGAAATGAAAACGGGCGTGGTGAGAATGCGCTCTGGACGACAAACGAAAATGCCCAGTGGGATTGAAACGATTCCGACCCCTTCCTCGACCTCTGCGCGGAGCTGGAAGACGGACAGGACCAAACTCAGAAGAATATGACGAGGAATCGGAGTTAGAGGGAGAGGAACGGTTGATGGCGCGCCCAGTGACTCCCCCACGCCTGCAGCGCATTCTCGGGCGTAAGCGGGGCATGGTTTGATGATCAGAGAGAACAGTAAGAGCAGGATGAGCTTGTTGGCGACCAGAATCGATGACAGACGTGCGCAGAAGAGTGCAGGAGGCACAATTGGAGATGTGAAGGCCGGGCAAAATTTCCATACAGCAATTTACAACACAGCGAAACCCAGTGCTGGTGCGAGAGCTGCGCTCAGCCGCAGCAGGGATGCAACAGACGCTGAGGGGATGAACAAACACGAAATTACCAGAGTTCGCCATCGCTAATGTAGAAATGCGCTGGTTTCGGGGAGAGAGCTCCCATAAATTTGCATTGAATTGCTGGACTGAAACATTTAAGGGCCAGAGCATGCGAGGATGGGTGGCGGTGGTGGTGAGCCACGCGCCAACCCACCTGACCACCTGCTCCGCATTAAACACAGAGATCACCCGCATCCGGGATAACTATTGTCTCTTTAGAAACAATATAAAATAACATTTAATGACAATACAATATCACTTTTGTATCTTTAGCGACAATATAAAACAATGAATCTAGAAAAATATTTCACCATTGAAATAAATTACATAAAAAATAAACTACATTATCATTAATTAATTCATGTTAGCACACTATGGAATCAAACCACTAAGCAAGCACCCTTTAAAGAATCTTGTGAGTAGTTATGGAATTCTTTGAATATATATAGATATAGATATATATATATATATATATATATATATATATATATATATATATATATATATATATATAGAGAGAGAGAGAGAGAGAGATTGAAAAAAAAATGACACATAATGCAATAATCTTTGTAAAACCTATAATGATGTAACCCTAAAAAAAACTCAATGGAGTAAGCTCAATTTTACACCC
The DNA here is from genome assembly GCA_034641835.2 of Pinus albicaulis. Lineage (NCBI taxonomy): Eukaryota > Viridiplantae > Streptophyta > Pinopsida > Pinales > Pinaceae > Pinus > Pinus albicaulis. Next base: position 658,735,545 of record CM076584.1, on the reverse strand, counting down.
CTGCAACATTATTTGTACAATAAGACAATGATACACAATAATATACAAACAATTTAATCTATTTATACAAAGAAAACTAACTAGAATTAACACAAGTTGTTAATGTCTTTCTACAACCATTAAATAACTCTTTCAATCCATTTGAATTCACTCCATTTATCTATTACCCCTCTATCCTTCTCTTTCTATACCCATATCTCTTACGTCAAACATTCTCTCTCTCAAAGTCACTCTCTCCCATTCTCTATATCTCTCTCGATCCCCCTCCGACCCTCTACACTACTAGCTCTCCCTCCCTCTATAACCCCATTTCTCTCTGCCTCTCCCACCTTCTCTACCTCGCTTATTTTTCTTTATGTGTATCTAACTCTCTCTTCCCCTCCCTCCTTCTCTCTCTTCCCCCCACCTTCTATCTCTTCCCCCACCTTCCTCTCAGTCACTACCACCATCCCCCTCCACTTTCTCTCTCTTCCTCCCACTCCTATATTTCTCTCTCCATCCTTCACTCTCTTTCTCCCCTCTCAATTCACTTTTATCTCCCTCCCACTCTCTCTCTTTACCCACTTTATTTGTCACTCTCTCTCCCATTCACTCTCACCCTTTCTTTTCATCTCTCACACCCCACTTTCTCTCCCACATTTACCCATATCTCTGGATACCCTCTCTCCCTCTATCTCACTCTCACTCTTTGTTACAAGGTGATAAATTTATTATTTGTTTTTTTACTACAAAAACATATAAGAAATAAGTACATACACATAATTTGTGCATATAGATAATACATACACTTATACGAAATATGCGCACATGAATAAGTCATAGAACTTCTATATATGTGCATTTTATGTATGAAATATCTTTCGTATATGTGTAACTTCGATATATACACATATATTTTGTATATGCACAACTTTTGTATATGCACATATAAGGAAGTTATATAGATACAAAAGTTGCAGATATACGAAGACTACACATATATGGAGGTTTTAAGCGTAACTTCTGTATATGTGTAGCTTTCGTATATGCACATGTATGGAAGTTGCACATATACAAAAGCTACACATATATGAAATATGCACATATACGTAATTTATGTGCAACTTCAGCCATTGTATATAAACAACCTTTGTATATATGTAATTATGCATATACTTCCCTATATGTGCATATACAAAAGATATGTGCATATACTAAAAGATGTGTATATACGAAAGTTGTGCCTACACAAAGACTAAAGTTTTGCACAACTTCTGTATATACACATATCTTCCGTATATGCATATATATTATGTATATGCATGACTATCGTATATTCACATATCTTTCGTATATACACATATCTTTTGTATATGTCCATATATTATGTATTTTCAACTTTCGTATATGTTCATATCTTCCATATATATACAACTTCTGTATATTCACACATACAGAAGTAGTGTGCAACTTCTGTAATATGCATATACAATAACCTCCATATATGCATAAATTTCTTACATGCACACATATTTTGCATATGCAAAAGTTTTATATATGTGCATCTACCATATATGTGCAACTTTTGTAGTTTCCTATATATGGTAGATATGCACATATACAATGATAGGCAAATTTATGAAATTTTCGAATATATGAAAGACATGCACATATATGAAATATGTGCATATATGGAAGTCACACAAATTCTATATATGTGCATTTTCTATATCGCATATCTTTCGTATATGTGGAACTTTCATATATTTTCAACTTCTGTATATGCATAAGTTTCGTATATATGAAATTTTTGTATATGCAAAAATTCCATTTATGTGCTTATCTTCCATGTATGCACAACACATGTATGTGAAAAACCTCCATATATGTGTATGTATTCTGTATATTCACATATCGGTACATAACTTCAACCTTCATTTATAAAAAAAATTTGTATATGCACAACTTTCATATATATGTTGGCATTATGATTCTTATGATTTCATATGTTATCCTTGATGGAAACTCACTTTCAAAAGTTGAAGTATATGGCTTCTAGAGAAGCATTGTGGTTTAGCAAAAGGTCTAACAGAAGATGGTTATGGTTTAGCAGAAGGTCTAGCAGAAGATGGTTAATGTTCATATTTAAGTATCTATACGCGAGTTCGTGCAGGAAAAGTGGCGTATACATGCAGAAAAGAACGAGAAAAGATGTGTATTCCTTTTGCACTCTAAGATTATGATACTAGGGGTCCTTACCATGGTTTTAGCCCACAGTATTGAGTGATCTGTAGTCTATTTGATTACGTCCAAAAATACCATCGACACTTGTGGGGTTTTGGCTCATGGTATATGGGAAAGGATCAACCTATATAAGGAGAAGAAGATCATAGTGCAAAGTGGTGCAAGAGTACGGATTTTAATTGAATACTTCGCTCTAAAGTAGATATGCATGGAATGGGTTACAGTTTATTAATAGATCTGAAATTATGATGCACCTATGAATACAATGATGGATCACGATCTCTAGACCTGAAATGACTATGTATTTTCATGATTTTTTTGTGAGATGTTTATATCTATGATCTGGTGCATGTTTGTTGAAGTGAAAGGTATGATCTGAGTAAGTCTATTGATCTGAAACTTTCCATAGTACTGAATATTTACAGATCTATATGCTGGTTCATCACGGTAAAAGCGCGTATACACGCGGATTGGTTTCAGAAAAAGCATGTATGGAAGTCAAGGTTTTCTGAAGTTTGATGAAGAATTTATCTGTTTATTGCTGATATATTTCTGCTATCTGTCAGTGAAGTCTTCATGTAGATCTGGGTTGTTTGAATACTGTGTATGTTGCTAGTTGATTATGTACAAAAATGATCAATGACTGACTGATTAAATATAATGGATTATTTTGACTGAATAAGGGTTTTGTAAATCTGAAAAATTATCAATGAATGCCTCAAATCTATTTTTGAGTTTGATCAAATTCTGAAAATTCATTATACACAGATCTATACGCAGGTTGGTGTGTAGGAAAGTGTGTATACACACAAGTTACAGTAAAGTGAAGTAGCATATGCATTTAGTGTGATGAATGATCAAGGTTGAAATTGATTTTGCATGTTAATTAAGAAGTATGGGTTTATTATTTTGTTCTGGTTACAATGATCTCATTGTTCTGTTTAAAGTTTTGGTTATGGCTATTTGTGTTGATATGCAAGTTGAGTTGTGTTGAAGCTGTTGGATCCAGTGTGAAAATTTATGAAACGTGGTATGCAGTGGGTTTGAGTGTTGAAGCCTTTAGTGTGGAAGTATAAGCTTTCTGCCAGTAGAATATGGTGTTCTGTTCAGGGGGTTGTATCTCCCTTCTAGTAGTGGTTGGTAAATGAGATAAGGGGGTTGGATCTCCCTTCCAGTAACAGCTGGAGAATGAGAGAAGGTTGCATCATTCTGTAGGTGGATGTCGGCGTACTGATATTAGTCCGCATCAGTACAACATTGTAAGAAATTTTTCTATATAATAAATATTGAAGACAGAGACGACAATAACGGTGGTTTTCTCCCGACTTGGGTTTCCACCTTAAATCTTGGTGTTCATGTGTGATGCTCTTGTGTGATGATTTATTCTGTTAATACTGCACATGTTTAATAATTAACTATCTGATGCATAACTAATGATCTAGGCTAAGTAATATCTCTGAATATTTATCTGAATTGTAAATTTATTTGGGTATGAAAAGTAAAAGATTGTGATTCTAGTAAATAATGATTCAACCCCCCCCCCCCCCCCCCACCTCAATATTTTTCCCAACAATTGGAATCAGAGAAGGTCCTTTTGAAGAAGCTTAATCGCTAGAAGGAAGATCATCTAAGATGAGCAACCAAGATGGGACGACATCTATCACACCTCCACTCTTCAGAGGAAACAATTTAATCTTCTAGAAGACAACGACAAGATCCTATCTTCAGTCTCTTGGAACAGATGTTTGGGCTATAGTTGAAGGCGGTTACCAATATCCACCCTCGGTTCTAGCGGATCCAATAACAAGGAAGAACAATGAAACCAATGCAAAGGTTGTCAATGCATTATTGGGGAATCTGGTTGAATCAAAGTTTTTCAAAGTTATGTAGTTAAATACGGCAAAGGAGATATGGGACAAAATCCTTCTAAGCTATGAAGGTGATGCCAAGGTAAAAAGTGCTAAACTCCAAACTCTCAGAATTTAGTATGAAAAACTCAAAATGCATAATGATGAAAGTATTTCTAGTTTCTTTTTACATTTATATGAGATTGTAAATCGTATGAGAAATCTAGGTGAAGTCATAAGTGACACCTCTCTAGTAGAAAAAGTCCTAAGATATCTGACTCCTAAATTCGCGTTAAAAGTGTCTGCCATTGAAGAGAAGCAGGATCTACAAACTCTTAGTATTTTTCAACTTCATGGGATTTTGAATACACGTGAAATGAGGAAAGGAGGTCTGTCTGAAGTCAAAGAAGCTGCTTTTAGAGCTACTACAAAATGAAAGGACAAGGAAGAACAAACAGAATCAGGGTATGTATCAAAAGAAGATGAGATAATTTTTATAAAGAAACTTCAACTTGGCACTTGAAGGTTCAGAGGTAAGCTTCCTTTCAAATTTTTTTCTAGTGGAAGAGTTGGTCATTACGCTGCTAAATGTCCTCATAAAGATAATCATGAAAAGGGAAAGGATTTAGTAAAAGGTAATAAGAAAATTTGTATCACTATTATACTCATGAAGATAGTCATGGTCTATCCAATAGTGAAGAAGGAGAATCTGATCAAGATATAAAACTTCTCATGGCATTTGAAAAGGACTCTAGTGAGGCTAATGATATTTTTATGGATGCTTTAGAAGAAAATTATTTTCTTGAAGAAATCAATCAACTCAAAATATTTTTGGAAGAGAAAAAAATAGCCATAAATACTCTAAATAATCAACTATAGAAAAGGAGAAGCACAATGAGAAATTAGAATGTGAAATAGTAAGTCTAAGAAAGGAAATTGAGAAAGTGAAAAATTTAAATATTAGATTTGCTAAAGGATCTAAAACCTTAGATGAAATTATCAAGGTTCAATTCTCTCCTCTTCTAAAGACGAGTCTTGGATATATCAGTGAATCTTCTCAGTCTTCAGCAACAAGCTATCTAAATGTAGGTAAAACCAACCAACAACACTTCGTCACTCAACAAAATAACAAAGAGAATGCCTAGGTAAAGAATGACCACTTCAATTCAAGGATGAACAATAACAAAAATATCAATCAAAAGGTAAACAAAAATAGAAGGTTCCATGATCACATAAATTTCTTCTTTAATGGACAATGTTTCTCATGTCATAATTTAGGCCATAAAGCTGCTCAATGTGTTGCATAAATACCATCATGACCAGAGAAGCAAGAAAGAAAAGAAATGAGACAGGAATAAATAAGAACACTTATAACAACTTTTTTCCTCGTTAATATGAAATTGAATGTTCATTTTGCAATAACTGTGGACATGAAGAATCTGAATGCAGGAGAAAACTTCAACCAAAAGAAAAGATATCCAAAAGTTCCAAGGTATGGAGAAAGAAGGACTTATAGTTTTAAAGTTGTGGCATAGATTTATTTGCATAAGGAGAAGAAAATTGTTGGTACATTGATAGTGGATGCTCAAAATACATGACAGGTGATAAAGATAAACTTCTTTCATACAATGCATTAGAGAGGGAAAAGAATGTTACTTTTGGAAATGACTCTCCTGCTATCATTAAGGGTAAAGGATCAAATTTTCTAAAACAAAAGGTTAAATCTAACAACGTTATGTATGTGGATGGATTGAAGCATAACTTGTTGAGTGTGAGTCAAATGTTGGATCAAGGAAATGAAGTTGTCTTTAGTTCAAAAGAGTGTGTAGTTCGTGAACTTGACAGAGGAAAAACCATAATAAAAGGAACAAGAACACCAATCAATATGTATATATTGAAAGGTGGCCAAGAGCAATGATATCTAGGTAAATCTACAAAAAATTGGTTATGTCACAGAAGATTGGGAGATTTGAGCTTCTATCAAATAAGAAAATCTAGCAGAATGAAAGTTGTTCGTGATCTACCCAACATCACTCTACCTGAAAGTACCATATGCAAATCATGCCAATTAGGTAAGAAAACCAAGGTGCAATTTAATGCCAAAGAAGGATGAGCAAGTAAGCCTCTTGAAATTATACATATTGATTTATGTGGTCCTGTAAGGAAAAATTCACCTTGTGGAGAACAATACTATATTCTATTCATTGATGCCTTTTCTAGAATGTGTTGGATGAGTTTATTGAAACATAAAGATGAATCATTTGAAAATTTTAAGATATTCAAAGATTTGGTTGAAAATGAAATAGATCTAAAAATCAATGTCTTAGATATGAGCAAGGAGGAGAATACATCAAATGAATTCTTTGATTTCTATGAACAATATGGCATAAAAAGATATTTTTCTGTAGATGGAACTCCACAAAAAAGTGGTGTGGTAGAAAGAATGAATATAACAGTTCAGAAAATGGCTCGTTCTATGCTTAATGAATATGGGACTCTTGATACCTTTTGCGGAGAAGCAGTGCATACTGTAGTAAATATTCTCAACAAGGCTCATGTTCTTGTAAACAATGATAAAAATCCTTATGAACTCTGGTATGGTAATCTTCCCACGGTAAAGCATTTATTCTTTGGAAGCAATTTTTTATTAATAATAACGATGAAAAACTAGGTAAGTTTGAGCCTAGAGTAGATGAAGGAATATTTCTTGGTTACTCTTCTAAAAGTAAAGCATATAAATGCTACAATAAAAGACTTCAAAATATTTTTTAATGTATTGATGTTGTAATTGATGAGTCTCTCACAGCTCCCAAAAGGGAAATAACAACAAATGATGATGATGATGATATATATTTTCCCACATAAAATAACAACAATATAGAAGGATAACCCAATGAAGCACCAAAAGAAGATATATCAGAAAGGGCTCTATCCAATTATGTTCAAAAGAATCATCCAGAATCTCAAATATTGGGATAAAAGGGATCAAGTGTCCAAACAAGAAGAACTCTTGTAGGATATCCTAGTTATCTAGCATTATTATCCACCATTGAACCACAAAATGTAAATCAAGCTTGTGAAGATGAATGCTAGATTCAGGCCATGAATAAAGAACTTGATTAAATTGAAAACAATAACACCTGGGAATTGGTTCCAAGACCTCATGATAAAAAATTTATTGGAACAAAATGGATATTCAAAAACAATTTAAAAGAAAATGGAGGTATTATTAGAAACAAAGCTAGACTTGTTTGTAAAGGGTATGCTCAACAAGAAGGTATAGACTTTGAAGAAACATTTGCATCTGTAGCCAGACTTGAAGCCATAAGAATGTTTCTTGCATTTTCAAGTTTTCAATAGTTCAAAGTTTATCAAATGGATGTAAAATCTGCTTTCCTCAATGATGATCTAGAAGAAGAAGTTTATATAGAAAAATTATAAGGATTCATTCTGGGAAATGATGAAAAACTTGTTTGCAAACTCAAAAAGGCTCTATATGGTCTAAAACAAGCTCCTCGGGCATGGTACTATTGTCTTGACAAATATCTTCAACAACAAGGTTTCACAAATGGACCTACTGACAGTAACTTATACACAAAAATTAAGAATGATAAACTGTTAATTAGTATTGTGTATGTTGATGACATCACTTTTGGGAGTAATGAAGAATCCATGAGTCAGAAATTTTCTTATGTTATGCACCAAGAATTTTAAATTTAATTACTTGACGAACTAACATATTTTCTTGGCTTACAAGTGCAACAAGAAAAAGATGGTATGTTTCTCTCACAAGAAAAATATCTCAAGAAAATCTTGAAGAAGTATGGGATGGAAGACTGCAAACCTGTGAACACCCCTTTGGTGACTAGATGTAACCTCAGTTCTCATGATGATTCTCCCATGGTAAACCAACCAGAGTATATATCTATGATTGGAAGTCTGCTTTATCTAAGTGGGAATAGACCAGATATTATGCATGTAGTTGGGATTGTTGGAAGATTCCAAGCCAATCCAAAGGAGTCACATCTTCAGACTGAAAAATAATATTCAAATATCTACAAGGAACTCAATATTTTGTTCTATGGTATCGAAAGAATGTTGATCTTACTCTTCATGCTTACACAGATGTAGACTGGGTTAGAAATGTTGATGATTGGAAAAGCACTAGTGGTGGTGCGTTCTATATGGGGCCCCGATTAGTAGCTTGGTTCATAAAGAAACAAAGTTCCATTGCCTTATCTACATCAGAAGCAGAATATGTGGCTACCGCATCATGTTGCACATAACTTATTTGGATGATGCAGACATTACAAGATATTCAAATCAAATGTTCTCCTCACATCCCCATCACATGTGATAATACAAGTGCCATCAATATCTCAAAAAATCTTGTTATGCATTCCAAAACCAAACACATTCCTATCAAGTATCACTTCTTACAAGAACAAGTGCTTGAGCAAAAGGTTAAATTGGAGTATGTTCCCCCCAAAGAACAAGTTGCTGATATATTTACTAAACCTCTTACCAGGGAAGCATTTGAATATTTCAAACAGAAGTTGGGAGTTGTCTCTGCCTCACTTATAAAATCTTCTTGATTTCAGAAGATTAAATTCGATACGCAGGTTTCATGAAGATGAGTCGCGTATATACGCGAGTTTCACTATATAAAGCCATGTATGGTTTTTGCTAACATAAAATATATGGGGCAACTTTCAAAATAGTCTGTATCACACTTTTGTCCTCAAGTGTTGATGGGTAAATTCTATTGTTCTAGTATTCATCATACAATTCATTTCCTTGATATTTTTCTTCATGAAGATGGTTTGATGAATTGGTTGTTGAAGGTGTTTAGGATGCATAGGTTGAGGGGGAGAATTAACCTTGTTGGGAAGAATGCATGGTTGGCATTATGTTGGTTGCTAAATCATGATCTCTCTTTTAAGATTCTTTGGTCTTTGTTATAAGAAGTCATTTATGTAATTTGATGTAAGGGTCATGATGAGACCTATGATGTAAAAAATATCATATTTAGTCATGCATGGACTTGTTAAAATATGTAAACTAACTTGGTTGGGTTTTTGAGTTAATATGTAAGTCCTTAGTGATAGGAAAGGTCATACTTAGTTGAGTTATAGAGTCATGTATCCTATTGAAAATATGAAGCCTTAGCATGTGCTAAGGGGGAGCATTAGTCCACCCTTTGCTCTTGATGTTAAAGGGGGAGAGTACTTGGTGTTTGAATAACGTTTATATCTTATTTATCTACAGGTTGATGATTATCAAACTCCAACATGGTTGCCATCAAGTCCAAAGGGGGAGATTGTTCGCATTATGATTCTTATGATTGCATATGCTATCCTTGATGGAAACTCACTTGAATAAGATCAATTATATGGCTTTTGGAGAAGCATTTTGGTTTAGTAGAAGGTCTAACAAAAGATGGTTATGGTTTAGCAGAAGGTCTAGAAGAAGATGGTTAATGTTCATATTTAAGTATATATACGCAAGTTCGTGTAGGAAAAGTCGCGTATACACGTGGAAAAGAACGAGCAAAGTATCATATGCCTTTTGTGCTCTAAAATTATGATACTGGGGATCCTTACCATCGTTTTATCCCACATTATTGAGCTTTGTGTCATGTATTTGATTCCGTTCAAGAATACCATTGGAACTTGTGGGGTTTTGGCTTATGGTATTGGGAAAGGCTCAACATATATAAGGAGAAGAAGATCATAGTGCAAAGTGGTGCAAGAGTATGGGTTTTAATTGAATACTTCACTCTGAAGTAGATCTGCATGGAATGGGTTACAGTTTATTAATAGATTTGAAATTATGATGCACATTTGAACACAATTATGGATTAGGATCTCTAGACCTGAAATGACTATGTATTTGTTTGATATGTTTGTGAGATGTTTAGATCTATTATCTGGTGCATGTTTGCTGAAGTGAAGGGTATAATATGAGTAAGTTTGTTGATCTGAAACTTTTCGCAGCCCTGAATATTTACATATCTATATGTTGGTTCGTCATGGTAAAAGTGTGTATATACATGGGTTGGTTTCAGAAAAAATCACGTATGGAAGTCAGGGTTTTCTGAAGCTTGATGAAGAGGTTATCTATTTATTGCTGCTATATCTTTTGTCTGTCAATGAAGTCTTCATGTAGATCTGGATTTTTTAAATATTAAATATGATGTTAGTTGATTGTGTACAAAAATGATCAATGACTGAGTGATTAAATATGATGGATGATGCTGACGGAATAAGGGTTCTATAAAACTGAAAAAGTATGACTGAATGCCTTAGATCTATTTTTGAGTTTGATCAAATTCTGAAAATTTAGTATACATAAATCTATATGCATGTTGGTGTGCAGGAAGGCGCGTATACACGCAGGTTACACTAAATTGAAGTAGCGTATGCATTTAGTGTGATGAATGATCAAGGTTGAAAATCATTTTGCATATTAATTTAGAAGTCTAGGTTTATTATTATGTTCTAGTTACAGTGATCTCATTGTTCTGTTTAAAGTTTGGGTTATGGCTATTTGTGTTGATCTACAAGTTGAGTTGTGTTGAAGTTATTGGATCCAGTACGAAAATTTATGAAACGTGGTCTGCAGTCGGTCTGATGGTTGAAGCCTTCAGTGTGGAAGTATAAGCTTCATGCCAATATAAGCTAGTGTTATGTTCAGGGGTTTGTAGCTCCCTTCTAGTAGTGGCTGGTAAACATGATCAGAGGGTTGGAGCTCCCTTCCAGTAGCAGCTGGAGATAAAGAGGAGCTTGCAGCTTTCTGCAGGTGGATGCCTGTGTACTGATATGGGTCTACATCAGTACAACATTGTAAGCAATTTTCTATATAATAAATATTGAAAACAGAGATGACATCAACGGTGGTTTTCTCCTGACTTGGGTTTCCACCCTAAATCTTGGTTTTCTTGTGTAATGCTCTTGTGTGATGATTTATTATATTATTACTGCACATTTTTACTCCTTAACTATCTGATGTATAATTGAGGATCTGGGCTAAGTAATATCTCTGAATATTTATCAAAACTGTAAATTTATTTGGGTATACGCAAGTTTCTTTTAGGATATCCGCGTACATACGCTAGTTGGGCTAATCAAATTCATGTATAGAAATCTGTAAAAGAAGAGTAAAATATTGTGATTCTTGTAAATACTGATTCACCCCCCCTCTCAGTATTTTTCCCAACAATATACACATATACGAAAGTTGCGCACATAAGGAATATATTCGCTTATATGGAAGATATGTGATACAAAAGATGTACACATATATATGCATGTCTTACTTATATGCGCAATTTATCATTTGTATCATATATGGAAGTTGTGTAGATACGATAGATCCACATATATGGAATATGCGCATATACGGAAGATATGTACATATAAATAAGTTATACATATAAAACAAATATGCTCATGTACAGAAGTTGTGCACATATAGAAGATGCCCACATATATGGAAGTTGTGCATATATGAAGTATGTCGTATATGCATATTACGGAAGTTGTGCACTACTTCTATATATGTGAAACTTTTCTATATTTTCATATACAAAAGTTGCAAATATATGGAAGATATGCACATATTCGAAACTTGTACATATACAAAAGATATGAAAATACACATAAGTTGCATATATATGAAATATATGTGTATATACGAAATTTATTCAAAACATCGACCTCTCTATAAGTGCAACTTTTGTATATGTGCATATACATATGTTGCACATATACAGTGGCTGAAGTTGCACATAAATTATGTATATATGCATATTCCATACATGCGTAGTTTCTGTATATGTGCATCTACCAGATATGTGCAATTTCCATATATGTGCATATACAAAAGCTCTGAATATACAGTAGTTTTTTGCAATTTCAACCTCTATATATATGTAGCTTTTGTATATGCGCAAATTTTGTATATGCGCATATATTCCATATATATGCAACTTCTCTATATGCAGATATATTAAATTTATGCATATATTAAAGATATTTGCATATATGGAAATTGCGTATATAAAGAAGATATGTGATACATAGTGTGCACATATAGGAATTGTGCAACTTCCCTATATACACATTTTTCGTATATCTGCATGTCTGTTGTATATGCATAACTTCCATATATGTGCATATTTTTCGTATATGCAGATATATGGAGAATATCTGCACATACGAATATTGCACATATATTGAAGATATGTCTACAAAAGTTGTGCATATACAAAAAGTATGCACATATACGGAAGTTGTTCATATATGGATATTGTCGTATATGCATATTACAGAATTTACACACAATTTATGTATATGCACAACTTATAGTTATGCACATTTACAATAGATATGTGCATATACGAAAGTTACACATATACATAAGATATGCATATATATGAAATTTGTGCATAAACAAAAGATATGCACATATACAAAAGATATGTGCATCTTCCATATATGCAGCTTCTGTATATGTGGATCTACCATATATGCACAACTTCTACATATGTGGATATACAAAACATGTGCACAACTTCAACCTTCGTATATACACAACCTCAGTATATGTGTAACCTCCATGCATGTGCATATCTTTTGTACATGTGCAATGTATGTATATATGCATATATGGAAGTTATGCATATACAAAAGATATGTGATACAAAATATTTTCATATATAGAAGTGTACATTTTGTATATGCATAGCTTTTGTATAAGTGTAGCTTCCATATATGTGCATCTATCATATATGCACAACTTCCATATATGCACATATACAAAAGTTTCTCATACTTCGTATATGCCCAACTTCATTATATATATATGTGCATATACAAAATTTTGTATAAGTGTAGCTTCCATATGTGCATCTTCTATGTATGTGCATCTATCGTATATGCATAACTTCCATATATGCACATATACAAAAGTTGCTCATTCTTCGTATATTCCCAACTTCATTATATATATATGCATATATTTCATATATGCACAACTTTTGTATATGAAAATATACACAAGTGCATGTGCAGAAGATCTCATATATGCACGAAGTGTGTTAGGTGTAAAAACATTTAAGTGAGATTGTGTCATTCTAACTAAAATATTTGAAACTAAATTATTTGATTAAATATATGTGAGTTATTAAATCTCCTTTTAAAATGTTATAATACATTAGAGAATATAATGTTAATAAATTAATATGAAAGAAAAATTAACATTCAATGCATTATTTAAAAGACAATTTTAATATTTGAAAATTGAAAAGTAATTATAATAATAAAATGAATTAGATAATATTTATTTTAATTCAAATAATTTAATATTGTTTTATCAGTTTTAAAAACTAGAGTTTGAGTTGTTTAACCTATAGAATTGGAGCGCCAAGGGGTTTTGAGGGTGATGAATCCATTTATGCATTCAAAATACATTTTAAATAACCAAAATTAACATTATTTCTTGAAATGTTTTGTCTAATTTTAATAAAAAACTAATATTATCTAGTTGAAGTATTACTTAATATTAAAGTATTAGATAATATCCATATACTTTAACAAATAGTATTAAAATCATATATTAAAGTGTTAATTAATTTGGATATACTTTAATACTTTATCAATTAATATTAATATTATTAGTTAATATTAATATACTTTAACTAATAATATTAATATTAATTGATATTTTAACAATTCACCAAAATTAGATTTAAGTATTAGCTAATATTTGGTAATTTAGATATATTGAATACTTTACACAGGATCTGATTTAAAATTTTTGAATCCATTGAGATTGACTTCTCAATATTTAAAAACTTATGAAAACAACTTTCCAAATACTATTAAAATTATTTCCTTATCCAATGTTTATTTTGGAAAACTATTTCCATAATTATCAATAATTATTATGTGGGTGGTAGCGATTATTTACACTTTAGGAATAGCATATGTAAAGTGAAGGTGAATCAAGTTAATAATATTTTATCTTTAACTTATGTATTGATTCGTTTAATAATAATAATAATAATATTTTATGATTTTTTTATTTTACCAATATAAAATGTATAATAAAGTAAGTGTTTTTAAATTTATAAGGAATTAACACTTATTGTGTTTGTCAACTATTTAATTCATATAATTGTACTAGTAAATATAGTAGCGCTAATAAATTTTATTATATATTTATTCATTACATTTTAACTTAATTTTACTTTTAAGATGCAAATTTTCACACCCTTTTAATAATTTATTATACATATTTTTGGAAAACAAAATATTAATCCTTTTAAACACATAGACAAGAGAAGAAGTGACAAAATTTTATACTTCAACCAATACTATAATTTAATTACCATATCCCAAAAAAATAAAAAAATAAAAAATAAAAAATAAAATTCATATCTTATGCATTAAGTAAAAAAAACAAATCAACGATTGAATATGAGGATAGAGACATAATTCATAGCCACTTATAAAAGGGATTAAAAAAAAAATCTATGACCATTGAATATTGATACATAAACATAATTCAGTGGAGAAAAATATTTACAAAATTAATGATTTGAATTCAACTTCTCATTATTAAGTATTTTTTCATTGCAACTTCCATCGATTTTTCAAGGGCGATTGCTTCCAAGAGTTCACTTACAATTAAAAAAATGTTTAAGTTATTATCTCTCATTATCCCTCTCCTTTATGAACACCTGAAGAGGCATTTCATGACCATAGTGAATTTGTTCGTCTCAGAGACATCAGTTGTCTCCCTGGGCTCACATTCCCACACAAATTCCTGAATAATTCGTGCAAAGATGAGATTTAAATGGAGGATTGCCATCCCTAAACCTGGACAAACCCTCCTCCCTGTGCAAAATGATAAAATATTTATCTTCTTTTTCCCTATCATATCCACTACCATACCCTCATAAAAAAACTACTCTAGCTTTAAATACGACGGGTTATTCTGCACTCTAGAATCCATCCCCATGCCTACAACGTGGGAATTCATGGATGTGTCAATGGGGTCCTTGTAGCTAACAATTTCATAGGGCTGGCTGATGGAGTGGTTGAGGAAAGAGTGCGTCGGAGCGTAGTGTATCAAGGTTTCCTTTATGATGGCCTCAAGATAAGGCATCCACTGCAGGTCGTCTTCCTCTGTTGTTGTACCCTTTCTAGTGACCCTAAAAATGTCATCGTATAATCTCGCCAATGATACTACTACATAAAGGGGGGTTTTAAGACAATATTTAAGACAATTTTTGGGTAAATTGTCTTAACTTGAGACAAAAGAAAACTTGTATATTGTCTCAAATATTGTCTTTAAGCGGGTGTTTCAAATTAAATCGACTTAAAATTAAATTGTCTTAAAATATTTTCTCTATAAATACAGTACATAACACAAGCATTTTTGTCTCTCCAGAGACATTTCATTTTTTTTCTCTCTAGAGACAATAGTAGCACTACAACGGAAAGGGGGGTTTTAAGATAATTTTTGGGTAAATTGTCTCAAATTATTGTCTTAAAAAATTGTCTCTATAAACACAATATATAACGCAAGCATTATTGTCTCTTATCAGAAAATTTCATTTTTGTCTCTCCAAAGGCAGTAGTTGGAATTAAAGACATATTGTCTTTATGGAGACAATGTCTTTAATACTATCTATTGTCTCTCTAAACACAATATAAAACAATGAATCGAGAAAAGTATCTCACCATTAAAATAAATCAATATAAAAATATTTAATTAAAAAAATCTACAATATCATGGAATAATTCATATTAGGGTACAGTGGAATTGAACCACCAACCTCCTACATGGCAGGTGCTCTTCCATTGAGCTAGCACTCTTTAAATAATTATGTGAGGAGTTACGGCAGTCATTGAAATTGTATAATAGGCATTGATTTCTAAAAAAAATTCAACACATAATGGCATAATCCTTGTAAAATATATAATCATGAAAGTCCTTATTTTTAACTTAATAAAAAAATAACTCAATGGAGTTAGCTCAGTGTCACACCCTTGTAGCTTGACTTGCACAAAAAGTTAATAACAAACAATAATCTATGAACAAATTAATCTAGCCATACAAAGAAAATTAACTAGAATTAGCACAAGCAATACAACCACCACCCAAAGAGCTACACCAACTTGCTTGTAGGCACTGATGACACATATGATGTACACAACAAGCCATGACCTCATCATCAACTCATTCAAGACAGATTGGGCACTCTCCTCATTCACGGTTACTAATTTCTTTGACCACTTCTTCAATGTAAGATTTTGAACATACAGAACTAGAATCTCCATTAACACACATTTGGCTTCCTAGAAGAAACCCCTTGCCCAATTATACATATCAGATGATTTTTGTGTATCACGCAAGTTGCTGATAAAGTAGAAATTAGAACAAATTCCATGCTATCTTATTCGAATTAGAACATTGTTGTGTATCATCCCAGTTATTGTCATTGTGTATCACCCCAGCTGTTGATAACTTTAGAAATTAGAACAAATTTTGACATATAACAGATCATAAGACAATTAAAAAAACTCTTTATCTTTGGGGCTCAACATAATGTTTTTCAATAAAAATCATTTTACAAAGGACAATAAAAATAATTTTATGAAGGACATTCTAAAGTATAACTTACCTCATGACAAGAAAAGGGCGTTCAAAATAGGCACAACCTCAAAAGAAATTTTGTAATAGATGCATAATTGTGAAGAAATTTTCCTTGTTCAAAAAATTGATCAAACTAGACCTGTAAATAGAAATAAACACCATATATTTTTTAAGTCAAACCAAAATCACAACAACAAAAAATGAATAAAAGCTATTATTATATTTCATTTTCATGGATCAGAGAAGTGTTTGCTTTAGATCTTGTATACAAAGTTGTATAAAATTCATTCTCAGCTTTAGTAAACTCACACTCAATCACTTGTACATCATTAGGAGGAAGAACAAGAATGGGTCTGAATATTCATGAACAAATATTAGAAATCATTCAAAGGGACATGACATCAAAAGCGAGATGAAAGCCCAAGTCTACATTCATACCTTCCCTCTTTGCAGTATTGTCTTTTGTCCTTCAAAGTGTCGAGGGCCTCAACTTAGCTTTAACTAGATTCAAACCACGTTCATCACCTTCCTCAAAGGGTTTTTGAATTAGTTTATACCACCTGGACACCATAAGGTATAGTAATTAAATTATGACATCCTATTATAATCTATAAAATTGAAGCGGTGAGATGAAATCAAAATTTTGCAACAGTAAAAGAAAAACCATGTACATTTTAGTTTTTTCTGAACAATGCAACTCCTTAATGCATTTTAGTAATGGTGCATTTGCATTCCTTGCTATAGATTTGCAAAAAACCCTAGCTACAGAAGTAATATACTAAACAAAATGGTAATAGTGAATTAACATTTTGTAGCAATCTTTTGTAATAGTTTGGTTCTAGGTGGAAATATCAATTTGATTATGGGTAAACAAAGCTTCAATAAATGTATGTATTAAAGCACAAGATATGAAAAAGCATGGTGCTAAAGTATATATAAAAAATGATTGCAATACCATTAGCAACCTAATTGTGGAGGAAGTCATTAATTTCCTATGAGGTGACAATAAACATTTATTATAAGACAAAATTACTATTCATTTGAAATGTAGCATTTCCCAAGTGTTTGTATGGAACAAAAATAGTTTGAAAAAACATCATTGTCACCAAGCCCATTTCCACTATTTCAATTCATCATCTATGCATTTCTCATCACATTTAATAAATGCATTGCTTATATTCTCCATGCAAGTCAATAAAACTATTGCATCCTGATAGTTTCAAAAACTTTCTACTTGTTTGATTGATCAATTGGCTCAGTGTAAAATTAGCAATTGACAACAACCTCACAATTCACAATCATTTTATGAATTTTCTATCTTTTTCACCTGAGTCAAGCTAAGAGTTACAAATTCCTTGCACATACCAACTCTTGGGACCGTCAAATTGTAAACCTCTAGAACGTGACAATTATTTACAGTGTTTCATTAACATCCAAAGAATATTCTCTACCTACATTCATATACGTGCAAAAATGCCAACCCCAAATATGGCAGCCCAAAATTTCACCTCAAACAATAGACCATGGGGTTATTAGTTGTTTTCAATATTGAAGAGAATTTAGCATTTTAGTTGAATATGTTCCCATGTGACACGATTTCCTCCCTCCATTTCAATCTCACTTGCATTCATTTTCATGGTTTCAAGGAGTCTAAAACCTTGAAAAATTCAAGTTATTTCTACTCTATTTATATCATATATTGGATAAAAAATGTAGTCTAACATGTAGAATATCTCAACATTTTATCAGGCCCATACCAATATTGATGCCATCTAATCTTGAAATAGATCTTCCAAAACCCCATTTCTCTAGAAACAAGCAAATGAATTATTTAAGTCAACAACCTATGGAATTTGTAGTAACACAACTAGACAAGAATATTCACAAGTTTCCATTTGAAAACCTTGTAACATTATATTTAATTTGTGCTCAATTCCTAGGTTGGGGAAAAATCAAGTCTTTGAGATGTCACATATAAGAAAATAAAATGAATAAAATGCAGAGTTTCGATAAATGAAATAAAATAGATAATTTTATGCATCTCACGAGTCCACAGGTGATAACCCAGTCCCAAAAAGAATATCAAATCTGAAAATCACTCCATGAAAAATATAAACCAGGTAGCATGAGTCCACTCCAGAGACAAATCCAACCCAAAAAGCCAAAAATAAATTTTTTGAGGATTGAAAATGGCACTAAAGACATTACAAAAGGTGTCCAAGCAAGAGTCATCTTCAAATAGTTATTATTATTAACCTCTTTGAACCATTTCAAACAATAATAATATTTATATACCTTATAATGAAAATTTCCTCCAACAAGTAACCCAAGGCATCAACAGTCCATAAATATAGAAAGGCACCAAAGGATGGCCCTATTGAATCAACTAATGTAACACTATCCACAGGGATAAGGTTTTGTGACAAAAAATAAGGCCAAGGTATTGGCGAAAACATCACTCATTATACAACCACACAGTGAATCAAAACCTAGGCACATCAACCATATTAAAACATAACTTCATTTAGAAAACCTAAAAACATTTTCACTTGGCTTTCTATCAAAGGTAGAAGGGAGGTAACATTCTTTAAAGCCATGCATCTAGAGATTCAGTTTTCCTATTGTGGTGTTAGCTACTAGCCATTATTTTTACTCTTTAATCATATACTAGGACTTGATAATTTATGATGTTGTGGTCATTGTTTGAAGTTCTCCCATGCACCCCAGAATCAATCGTCTTAATTCCATGTCTTTTGTTGTACTCTGCAATTAGTCTTCGTAATTTTTTCCTTATTTCACTGCTTTCGACCTTAGTCCAATTGGAGGTCAAAGGTTCTTCTCCCCAGCCTGCATATAATGCAATATTCACTAGTTCATTTTGTGCATTTGATAAGGGCACATCTCTATGATCAGGGGCGAGGTAATATTAAAGGATTTATGAGCACCTTTAGTTTGGTGTACAGGAAGGTCATAAGGCCTGCGTTTGATGTTGGAATAAGAGCTGCACTTCAGCAACGTATATGTAGAGGTTAAGGGTATATCAAGGAAGTTTTACACAGAGTTTGAGGATTTGTTTTATAGTTGTTAGGGCATCTCCTTGGGTAGCCGTAAGAGGGATATAGAGGGTCGAAATCATATGAGTGTCTAGGCCATGTCTCTTCATGGTTAAGAAGTAACATGAAGAAGGTATGTGGTTGGTTATTTATGTTGTAGCCCAGGTTAATGGAGTTGGTTTTCGGACATTAATTATTGTAGCCCAAATTTTAGTGAGTGCAATGGCATATCCATAAATGAAGCCTTGTGAACAATGATCATTTGAGCTACATGATGCATATTCAATTGGTATGTTTATTTGGCATTTGAACAATAATCCTGGTTATCACATTGGCAAGTCAGTGTTGACATTGAATGTACTATCTCATCCTCTGTTGAACATTTTATAATAAGAAGAATTGATCAAGAGTTTCCTCATCGTTGGGTTTTTCCCTAGCTTGTGCCATATCTTCTTGATCTCTTGTCTTGGCTTATCTTATGCTATTTCATTTAATGTTATTTCACTGGTTACTGTCATATTGTGATTCATTACATATGGTTTAGAGATGAGCTAATGAAGTAAATTATTGTAGCAAAGAACATGTTAAATTAACATGGTTTCAGAGCCAAATCGAGGACAAGCGCAGGGAAGAAAAAACAATCACTATAGAAAAAATGTAGACAAATCTCCATGTTCTCCTTTCTCTCTCTGCAAGTATGAAGTGCTAAGGATATCTATTCTAAGGATATGTACCTCTCAAAATTGAGACATTTATCGAGGTCTATAAGTATCTCTGAGGAGAAGTATCGCAAGAATCAGCAAGGAGTATAGGGTTTGTTTATCATTTATTCTGGACCCTTGAATGTATTACAGGATGATTTGCAAAAATTGAACGTTGAGTGGATTTGGATCTCCTTGAAATCGGTGTTTCTTGCTATGGAGTGATTTTTTAGAATGGGCGAAGCGTCTCTGAGATCATGGACACACTGGGCTACATATCCCTTTGGATTTTGCTAGTCCTCGCAGGAGCTCACTGAATAGATGAGTATTCCAAGGTGAGATCTTGTTGAGAAAAGATTAATTCTAACTTGAATATTATCTTCTGCGTCCATATATTTTTCCTTGAGAGATGTGAGGCCTTTTGAACATCATATATTTGATGTTTTGGATTAATCTATATAAGGTTTCGACCTTGGTACTAGGGAATCTCCCAAAACAACTTTATCACATGAAGCCACTCTAGGTGGCGGCAAGGAATTTTATATCGAATAGACATCATAAAGCCCAAAGTTCAGGCCCTCTTTATAATGGTAATGATGGGATTCACTCTAGTAAATTTGATAGTGACTTTACAACTACCCTATCATGTGGCAACTTAAAATATTAATGACAATAATTTGATGGTTGAAAAATTATATCCAACATAATCTTAAGCCTCTACATAGTAGTGATGTATTTTACATAGCAGGAATTGTGATGGCCCAAGATCTGTATTTGCATTATTATGCTTGAATCTGTCTCACCGTTCGAGAAATCCGAAGGCACATTTTTTAGCATAATTCTCCTACTAACAAAATATAGAGTGACATTTTATTTCTGTGGCACATCTTGTGCATGAACTGAAGTCTTTATCCTACATTTTTTAAGCTTATTGAAGCTTGACCTTTGAGGAGTAATATCTATCATGCTGGTGACCCTGCTATACATTTTGATGCATGACAAAGATTCCATAACAGTAACCTGAGTTTGTTACAATATTTTTGGAAAAGTCATTAATATATATGACTCTGATCTAATTTGATCTTGGATATCTATACCTCTATTGAATCACTAGCTCGTCTTCAAAATCCTCATTGTTCAAATGAAGTATAAGTACTCCTATCAAGGCTTGCATAAGACTTGTAGTCATGAACTAATATTTCTACTTGGAATCTCATTCTTAAAAATCCGTAAGTGAACATTAGTGTTGTGTAATTTTATTGTTAATTTTATCTGAAGAGTTTGATGCACTGGTTGAATATTTCAACACTAAGATATTAGGTAGAGCCTCAATTATTTAGCAGAGCATTTAAGACATAATGTTAATGGATGCAAGTTGCTTAGGCAGATCTAAGGACTTATTGCAGAAATTTGATTGGACATAATCTTCTCCATTGGGTCTGTATGATGATCAGAAGGTAAATTTTTGATAGTTAGAAGAACACTTTCACAAATTGGAAGTATGCTATGTAAATAAGACCACTTATTCCTCACTGTTGATAGAATATGCACCTTCCAGTAAAATAAATAATTTGGAGGACAATTCAGATGTTTTGAGCAGCAAGGACCATGTCTTTAAATCCAGGTTGCATAAGAATCAAGGGCATATTTATATTTGAAGCAGACTACTTCAATATGGCCTATAAAGAAGCTGGAAAGATCCATGACATCCCTATGTAGAGGGAAGTCTTGTGCTAAATTCCTAGGCTGGGGACAAATCAAGTCTTTGAGATGTCACATATAAGCAAATAACATGAAAAAAATGCAGAATTTCGGTAAATGAAATAAAAATAGATAAGTTTCTGCATCTCATGAGTCTACAAGTGATAACCCAGTCCCAAAAATAATATCAAATCTAAAAGTCACTCCATGAAGTAGAAGTACTTCTATCAAGGCTTGCATAAGGCTTGTAGTCATGAACTAATATTGCTACTTGGAATCTCATTGTTAAAAATCCTTAAGTGAACGATAGTTTTGTGTACTGTTGTTGTTAATTTTCTTTGAAGAGTTTGATGCACTAGTTGAATATTTCAACACTAAGATATGAGGCAGAGCCCCAATTATTGAGTAGAGCATGTAAGAGATAATTTTAATGGATGCAAGTTGCTTAGGCAAATCTAAAGACTTATTGCAGAAATTTGATTGGACAGAATCTTCTCCATTGGGTCTATATCATGATCAGAACGAAAATTGTTGATAGTTAGAAGAACACTTTCATAAATTGGAAGTATGCTATGTAAATAAGACCACTTATTCCTCATTGTTGATAGACTATGCACATTCTAGTAAAATAAAGATGTTGGAGGACAATTCAGATGTTTTGAGCAGAAAGGACCAGGTCTCTAAATCTAGATTGCATAAGAATCAAGGACATATTCAGATTTGGAGTAGACTACTTCAATATGGCCTATCAGGAAGCTGGAAAGATCCATGACATCCCTGTGTAGAGGGAAGTCCTGTGCTCAATTCCTAGGCTAGGGACAAATCAAGTCTTTGATATGTCACATATAAGAAAATAACATGCATAAAATGTAGAGTTTCGGAAAATGAAAGAAAATAGATAAGCTTATGCATCTCACGAGTCCACAGGTGATAACCCAGTCCCAAAAAGAATATCAAATCTAAAAATCACTCCATGAAGAATATAAACCAAGTAGCAGGAGTCCACTCCAGAGACAAATCCAATCCAAAAAGCCAAAAATAAATTTTGTGAGGACTGAAAATGGCACTAAAGACACCACAAAAGGTGTCCAAGAAAGAGTCATCTTCAAAATAGTTATTATTATTAACCTCTTTGAACCATTTAAAACAATAATAATATTGATATACATTACAATGAAATTTGCCTCCAACAAGTAACCCAAGGTATCAACATTCCATAGATATATAAAGACACCAAAGGATGGCCCTATTGAATCAACTAATGTAACATTACCCATAGGGATAAGGCTTCGTGACAAAAAATAATGCCAAGGCATTGGAAAAAAAATCACTCATTATACCCACACACCATGAATCAGAACCTAAGCACATCAACCATATTAAAACATAACTTCTTTTAGAAAACTAAAAACATTTTCACTTGGCTTTCTGTCAAAGGTAGAAGGGAGGTAACATTCTTTAAAGCCGCACATATGGAGATTCAACTTTCCTGTTGTGGTGTTAGCTCCTAGCCATTATTTTTACTCTTTGATCATATCCCGGGACTTAATAATTTATGATGTTGTGGTAAGTGTTTGAAGGGTTCCCATGCACCCCAGAATCAGTCATCTTAATGCCATTTCCTATCTTGTACTCTACAATTAGTCTTCCTAATTTCTACCTTATTTCATTGCTTTCCACCTTAGTCCAATTGAAGGTCGGGGGTTCTTCTCCCCAACCTGCATCTAATGCAATATTCACTAGTTTGTTTTGTGCATTTGATAATGGTGTATCTCTATGATCTGGGCCAAGGTAATCACTGAGCATTGAAGGAGGTTTGAGCACCTTCAGTTTGGTGTAAAGGAAGTTCATAAGACCTGTGTTTGATGCTGGAATAAGAGCCACACTTCAGTAATGTATACGTAGAGGTTAAGGGTCTATCAAGGAAGTTTTATGTAGAGTTTGAGGATTGGTTTGATAACTGTTAGGGCATCTTTTTTGGAAGCCACAGGAGGCTTATAGAGGGTTGAAATCATCTGACTGTCTAGGCCATGTCTCTTCATGGTTAAGTAGTAACATGAAGAAGGTATGTGGTTCGTACTTTATGTTTAGGACTTCTAGGTTAATGAAGTTGGTTTTGGGATAGTAATTGTTGTATCCAAAAGTTCAGTGAGTGCAGTGGAATATTCTTGATGTGAAGGCTTCTAAATGAAGACTTGCGAACAATGATCGTTTGAGCTACATGATGCATATTTGATTGAGATGTTTATTTGGTGTTTGAACAATGATCCTAATTATAAAATTGACAAGTCAATGTTGACATTGAATGTACTCTCTCATCCTCTGCAGAACATTTGATAATAATGATAATAAGAAGAATTGATCAAGAGTGTCCTCATTTTGGATTTTTTCCCTAGCTTGTGCCATATCTTCGTGTTCTCTTGTCTTGGCTTGTCTTCTACTATTTCATTTAATGTTCTTTCACTGGTTACTTTCATATTGTGATTGAGTGCAGATGGTTTAGAGATGAGATAATGAAGTAAATTATTGTAGCAAATAACATGTTATATTAACATGGTTTTAGAGCCAAATTGAGGACAAGCCCAGGGAAGAGAAAGAAATCACTACAGAAAAAATGTGGACAAATCTCCATGTTCTCCTTTCTCTCTCTGCAAGTCTAAAGTGCTAAGGATCTCTATTCTAAGGATATATAACTCTCAAAATTGAGACCTTTATTGAGGTCTATAAGTATCCCTGAGGAGCAGTATCACAAGCATCAACAAGGTGGATAGGTTTTGTTTATCATTTATTCTAGACTCTTGAAGGTATTCCAGGATTATTTGCAAAAATCGAACGTTGAGTGGATTTGGATCTCTTTTAAATCGAGGTTTTTTGCTATGGAGGGATTTCTAAAAATGGGAAAAGAATCTCTGAGATCATGGACACGCTGGGCTACATATCTCTTTGGATTTTTCTGGTCCTTGCATGAGCTCACTGAATAAATGAGTATTCCAAGGTGAGATCTTGCTGAGCAAAGCTTCTTTCTAACTTGAATATTATCTTCTTCACCCATATCTTTTTGCGGCCATGATCTTTTCCTTGATAGACCTGAGGCCTTTTGAACATCATATATTTGAAGTTTTGGATTATTCTATCTAAGGTTTCGAACTTGGTACTGGGGCATCTCCCAAAGCAGGTTGATCTGATGAAGCCAATCTGGGTGGAGGCAAGGAATTTTCTTTCGAATAGACATCGTAAAGCCCAAAGTTTGGACCCTATTTATAATGGTAATGATGGGAGTCACTCTAGTGAATCTGACAGTGACTTTATAACTACCCTATCATGTGGCAACGTAAATTATTAATGATAGTAATTCGGTGGTTGAAGAACTATCTCCAACATAATCTCAAGCCTCTACATAGTAGTGATGTCTTTTACAGAGCAAGAATTTTGATGACCCAAGATCTGTATTTGCATGATTATGCTTGAATTTGTCTCACCGTTCTAGAAATTTGAAGGCGCAATTTTGAGCATAATTCTCCTGATAACAAAATATTTTGGATATCTATGCCTCTATTAAATCACTAGTTCATCTTCAAAATCCTCATCGTTCAGATGAAGTAGAAGTACTCTTATCAAGGCTTGCATAAGACTTGTATTCATGAACTAATATTTCTACTTGGAATCTCATTGTTAGAAATCCTTAAGTGAACGATAGTGTTAAGTACTGTTATTGTTAATTTTAGTTTAAGAGTTTGATGCACTGGTTAAAGCTTTCAACACTAAGATATTAGGCAGAGCCTCAATATTTGGGCACATCATGTAAGAAAGTATATTAATGGATGCAAGTTGCTTAGGTAGATTTGAGGACTTATTGCAAAAATTAGGCAGATCTAAGGATGTTAATGGATGGGTTTAATTATTGGTTGCAAATATCTCAATTTTTGGCAGGTTGGTGGGACCAGTATTATAACAATTACTGGTCTGTGCACAGCATTAGACATCTCTCCCCTATATAATGATAAACACATACATTATAAAACCCCACATTAATAATTCAAAATCACCACTGTAAATGTTAGTACTGCCGCCTAACCTCTTTTTTTTATGGCAGGTGAAATAAAATCACAGAACATGCAGGCATGAATGCTAATGGAATGGAAAACATGCCATGACTCTGTACTCACCAACATGATAGAATACCTCCATGAATGACCATGCCCATCGAATGGACCACTGACTAGATGCCACGGTTCTTTACTTGGTGACACAATACAACTTATATTGGCCACTGAGCTGAGCTCCAATGTATATAACAATATATCTAGTCACAACGCCACTAGTTTTCATTACAGTAAGCAAAGACTCCAACAGGTTTCAGCTTTCTCATTTTTTCATTCATCTCATTAAGCATCCAAATCTAAAGAGCATATTTACTTGCATGCAGTACTCACCTGATCTCATATGTCTCTACTGTAATAACATTCCCCACTCCGTCCTCCCTCACTGGCTTCCAATAACGAAGTTAATGGTTCTACAAGTGACAGGGGAACAACCATTACAAACATTTTGGCAAAGTGAAAGTGAGGTACATCTGCATTTTAAAGAAAAGTTTTGTGTCTATTTTTCAATGTTCCAAATTAAATTCTCTACTTGTACTAGCAAGCACACAATTAGTGGGGAGGTAGCTAGGCTTTCTAAATGAAAATAATCATATCTGAGAGTTAATATGAATATCCTTGCAAGAACCAATGCAATTGAGGGAGTTGATTTGTAATGTTCCCATTTCACAGTTTCCCAAGTCGATGTGGTAGTTGCCGCACCTAGAAAAGATTGAACTAAGAGATGAAAGAAAAATGATATTTCTACCACACTTGTTTGGAAATCTTACAAACCTCCAATATCTTGAATTTTTTTGGATTTATAGTTTTCAAAAGCTACCACATTCATTTGGGGATTTAATTAGGCTTGAGCATCTCTGGCTGGCAAATTGCTCCAAGTTTCAAAAGTTTCCACATTCATTCAGACATTTAATTAGACTTAAGCATCTGTCTAGCAGATTGCTCCAAATTGCAAGAGTTTCCACATTCACTTGGGAATTTTATTCGGCTTAAGCATATATGTTTGGAAAGGTGCTCCGAGTTGAGCATCTCTCAAGGAAATATTGGAAATATCACCACAATTGTATCATTAGACCTTTCATTTTATCTGAAAATGAAGGTATTGCCTCCCCAAGTAGCAAGCCAACGATCCTTAGAAGACATAAATTTTTTGGGCAAAAGATTAGATGATCTACCAAGAGATCATATTAGAGAGCTAGGCCATTTGAAAACATTAAAATTGGGAAGCTCTTTTTTGAAAGAGTTGTCGCCTACACTCTGTGATTTAAGGACATTAAAGGAACTCACTCCCCTTGACCGCATGAGTTTGAATGTTTTCCCTATTCAGTTGAACAATTGAAACATAGGAAAAAGATGGAGATTCTTAATTTAGAAATAGGAATGGAGATATCAACAGAGTCTGTCATTAACAACTGCATGGTTCAGCTAAAAAACCTACAAATGTACAAGAATCAAGTATCAGAGCTATCATTTGCTGAAGGTATTTTCCCCATGATTCAACACCTAAATATTGCATATTGTAATTATATGGTGAATATTGGAGCATTGCCATCATCACTAATAACGCTACAGATGCGGTTCTATGGTGTATTGAGAAAAATAGGAGGGCCTTTTGGTCCTGAAAAGCTTCAACAATTGGACATTAGTGGTTTTCAGCAACTAGAGGAGCTGCCAAGCCTAGAGACATTAACATATTTGGAGGATTTGCATGCACGTGAATGAAAACAACTCAGGAACATACAAGGTTTGGCACAGTTGGCGAAGCTTCGGGTATTAGATGTTCAAGAGTGCTCTGAGATGGAAAAATTAGTGGGTATAAAAATTTGAGGTTGGCGCTAAAGGAGTTTCAATACTGTGGGTGTCCAAAATTGCAGGCATGTGGAAACATACTAGAACTGCCACGCGTAGTCGTAACATAGGATAAAACCCCAAATAAATTGTAAGCATGTGGAAAAATACAAGAGCTGCAACATGTAGGTGTAGCAGAGGAGAAATTCCCACTACTTGAGGATCCCAATAATGGTGGGTTTTCATCTGATGCTGCCAAAGATCACTGCCTCAAAATCCTCAAAGTCAGGGAAGAAACTTGGAGACTCAAAGGTCAGGCCATATGGCTAAAAGAAGGGGATGAAAATACTAAATTATTTTAGCAATATACCATAGGTAGATGAGCCATCAATGCCATTTTGGAACTTAAAAATGTGGATGGTACTTCAGCTACATCCTTTGAACAGCTGGCCAACTTGGGCACTTCACACTTTAGGAACCTCTTCAAAGCCCCTCAGGAAGCCACGCTAGAATAAATCATCAAGGTCATTGGATACTTCCCTAGTTTTGTGGACCAGGACTCTGCAGAGGAACTTTTAAATCAAGTCATGATTGGAGAACTTGAGGCAGTTCTCAAATGGTTCAAGAAGGACAACAACCCTAGCCCTGATGGATGGTCAGTGGAATTTTACCTAGCTTTCTTTGATCTTCTGGGACAAGAGCTACTGGAGGTGGTGGAAGAAACTAGGAGTACAGGCCGCCTATGTGATGAATTTAACTCTTCTTTCACTTCCCTCTTCCTCAAGTCTGACCATCCCTCCTCCTTTAAGGACTTTCGCCCTATTTCCCTGTGTAACTACATTTAGAATATCATGGCCAAAATTATTTCCAGCATACTCAAGCCCATTCTATATGAACATATCTCCCCTGAACAATTTTCATTTCTGGAAACCAGACAAATTCATTAGGCTATTGTGGTTGCACAAGAGGGACTTCACTCTATGCACACTAAGAAGATTAAAGACATGATTCTTAAGATTTACCTTGCAAAAGCCTTTGACTAGACCAACTGGCTCTATATCAGAATTCTCCTCACTCACCTTGGCTTCCCCATATCGGTTATCAACTGTATCATGGGTTGCATCACCTCTATCTCCTATAGTGTTCCCATTAATAGAGACGCAACCAACTTCTTCCATGCAAAGAGGGGCCTCAGACGGGGATGCCCACTCTCCCCTCTACTATATCTACTTGTTATGGAAGGCCTGAGTAGGTGCCTGATTGATGAAAGGGAAAGGGGTAGGGTGAAAGGTATCAAAATCACATAAAACTATATATTGACACATCTGCTCATTGTGGACGATGTCCTCATATTTTTGAATGGCTCCCTAGGTGACATAAGAATTTTCAACTCAATATTGCAATTGTTCTGCAAAGAAACATGTATGTCTTGTAATAACTCCAAATCTACTATTAACATTCATGGATGCTCCCAACACAAGATTCACTATGTTTTGCAATAGTTCCCCTTCAGTTCTATTAGACTTGAGGATGGTCTAAAATATATAGGGTTTTACCTAAAACTAGCCAGCTACATAATTGTTGATTGGACCTGGCTGATTGCAAAAATTGATAAGAGGCTTAATGCATGGCACCACAGATGGCTCTCTCAGGCTGGATGAATTGTACTTATTAAATCTGTCCTAGAGGCCATTCTGGTTTATTGGATGTCATTGGCTTGGATACCTAAGGGTATTCTCAACAGGATTCATAGAATCTGTTGTTGGTTTATGTGGAATGGATCAAAGGAGGGACACACTTATGCTTGGACTAGATGGGATCTCATTGCCCTCCCTAAAAAGGTAGGGGGGGGGGGGGATTGGGGCATCAAAGACCTGAACTCTTTCTCCATGGTGTTGGCTGAAAAATTTGGGTGGAAAATCCTAACTATCCACAATATTTGGACCAAGTTTGTCACACATAAATATATCCATCCACTACAACCAATTGAATGGATCAAAGGGGGACTTTGGCTTAGAACTAATATCTCGACAATATGGAGAGTCATCTTGAACTCCATAGACCACATTAGAATTGGACTTGCATGGCAAGTTGGCTCTAGTAGAATAGTTCGTATTGGTTGTGACCCATGGTTTGGTTGTGGAAATTCCCATCTTCTCCCACCTAAATTCATCCTCGCATTGAACAATGCTAGATTTTATACCCTTAATCAAGTGGCTCACCCAGAAAACACAACCATTTTCTCTCAAGGCTCGTTGAACTAACGTGACCTACATATTCATCAATTATGGGAAAATGATTGGGCACTCTACTTATCTGCTCTGTCTTAATCACATGTTCGAATTACTGATAGAGATGATGAGATAATATGGGCTATTTCCAAACATGGAAAATATACTTCTAAGGATGGCTATATGCATATATATGAATCCAACTGACCTTTGGAACCATGTTAGTGGTGGAGTCCATTATGGAAACTAGAATTTCCAGCTAAGGCCAAGTTGTTAATGTGGTGTATCCTCTCCAACAAGATCCCCACTGGGGCATACCTACAAAAGCTTTCTTTCATCGACCCATCTTGGTGCACACTTTGCATATTGGTGGTGGAGGACTCTGATCATATCTTTCTCCATTTCCCTGTCACTCTATCTCTCTGGACCCATATTTTGATAGCTCTTCATCTCAACAAGAACTAGTCAAGTCCCTCTGTCAAACATGCCCGAGAATCATGGTGGCAATCCTCCCACCCACATAAGCTCCACAACCTTACCATATTTTTTCGTTGGGTTATCTGGATAGCTCGCAATCGATATATCTTCCATGATCTCCCCCCATCCTGGTTGACCATATCCGCCTACATATCCAGCATTTTCCATTTGATCCCGGATGACCCTCCTCTCCCTCCTCCAAGGACCATCATTCCTAAATCAATTGATAAATCCTTTCCATGGGCCTATTTTGATGGCACTACTCAACAACTTGACTGTTGGGGGGGGGGAGTGATATTTTACCTTACATATCAACATTTCTTCAAAGTAAAGATTGGATTGGGGACGGGTACTAACAATTATGTTGAATTATCCTGCCTTAGCGCTCTCCTACAGTTTTCCCTCACATGACATTGCAATAGAATGCAGATCTTCGGAGACTCAAATATCATCATTTATTGGTTCAATTAGCTTACTACTTGTCACGTGCACACACTACATAATGTATTGGAAGAGGTATATCAACTCAAAGCACAATTTGACTATATCTCTTGTCATCATATTTATAGGGAGAGGAATCAAATTTTTGATTCACTTTCCAAGGAGGCAGTGCACCTACTAAAGGACCAATGGGAGATATAGGAAAAAAATGATCATTGATATTATCATTTCTTCCACATACCATATGAAGATATACCATAATAAAGGGCGAGCGCGCTCTAATTTCTGATGATATATCTATTGTTAATGCACAACAATTTTATCTACATACAAACACATCTCTATTATTGTTTTGTAATTTTTCCTAATAACTATTTTTGAATGCACCTTTATGTTGACATATATGAATATGCACAACATCATATACAACATGTAATTTTCATATTTATCAATGAAATTTATGATTTTTCCTGTGGAAAAAGGATAAGAAACCACAAGTCAATCTTGAGATCCTATGTAAAGTGAGTTATAAATCTCCCAATAGACCCCGTGCACTTTTCTTGTAGGGTGAAATAAGCCTTGCAGGAAATAGTTTATAATTACTACTGGTCCTAATGCAAGCAAAGTAGAATGTGTAAGCTCCTCCTTGTAATAATGCCTCGACCTCTTCTCAATGTAGCTATCAAAGCATTTATATTTGATATTCCTCTGGCTTTGATGGAAGTGGGTGACCTCAACTTGACACGAGTCAACATGGGCACCAAAAAATTCGAAGGTTTTGCATTTAGGTGTACATTGAACAACCAAGGCTTTGCAGAGGCTATAATAATGAGGCTTGATAGGGGTAATTCTTCATTAATTTCACAATTAGGCCATGGGATAGGTCACATATTTTCATACTACTTCACTCCTAAAAATTATACTAAATATAGCTCAATGTTCTTCGGAAAACATGTAGCTTGCAAGGGAAAGTATGTGGTAAACACACCTCTCATAGATGCAATGACCGCAAGTGTGAATTTTTATTATTTGGCTACCTAGAAAATAATACATGGTACCCAATTTAATCAAATGGAATTCTAGGCTGAATCCTTTGATAACAAGAAGCACATTCATGGTTCCAATCACATTGTTATGCTGAATATAGACTACTCATCTTCTGTCTATCATGGAATAAGGAGAAGACTTCTATTTCCCAAAGTGTACACTGTCTCGGGTTCAAAGGACTCGAAAGTCTTTACAAGGAAATCAAAATCACAAATATCTCTCACAAAGAGGTCAAGCTATTTGCTGGAGACTTACTTCCATCTCTTATGAATTGAGACAATGGAAGTTAGAGAGTCGATCCCAAGATATCGGTCAAACAACCTGCAGACAAGGCTATCGAAAACCACAACCTGGTATCCTCTGTTTGAAAGATGCAAGTTGTCGCCCATCCATAGTAACCATCCCCTCCTACAACCATTAATTTATTCCCTTTACCTCTCCCTTCCATGGCAGGGGATGTTGTTTTCACTTATTCTTCTTCACGAAACAACCCTTGGAGAAAATCTGGCAACATTTCTTATATTTAAACAAATATAAAGAGCATTCACTTTGGAAAGTTGAAGATTTTAAAAAAAGTCCATGTAGTAGAAATTAACAATCTTAGGAATAGAAAGAAGAATAAGAGGAAAGTAGAGACTAACATGCTTGATTTTCAGGCTATGTCTGATTCTGAAATTATACCTTCAGATAAAAACACTTCGTCAAAAATACTAAATCTAAGGCCTACCTATAGCGGTATGTTAAAGGCTTCTCCATGACCCCGACATTACTTTAGTGATGTTAAAAAGTCTACTAAGAAAACATGTCCTATAACTGCAAATTTCTTCTCTGCAGGGTTTAATGTTCGAAAATTAAAAGCACCTTAACTATGCTTATGTTTTTCTATTTATATATTACCATTTTTTGTTACCATATAGTTATCTAAAGAAGATAAACAGTTCAGTTGGATAATATTAAGTATTCATTAACTCCCACATTCTAGAAACATGAAAGCATGAAAACTCCATTGCAAGCCAAGTAAAAAATTTTTTATAACCTATGCCTGTAAAAAATAACAAAAGCCAGCAAACAATATTACTGGTGAAGAAAACCCAAAGAATTATAAAATTTGGCTAAGAATATTACCGGTGAAGAAAACCCGAAGAAGATTTTTCCTTATTGAAGGAAAATGAGGTTCGTCCACAATCACCTACGGGCAGGAATCCATGTTAATAAAGGAATAGGTTTTTTGTAGGTCAATTTGGGAACCATTCCCAATGACCTGGTTAACTAGACATCATCCCCAGAACCAATGAATAGGGTTTATCATCCCCTATCATTTCAGTTACTACATGCCCTAAGACAAAGAACAAAGACAAATCATCCATGACTTCTATTGCAAGGTTTCCAAGATTTGAAGTATATGTTATATCACCTATGACCTCACCAACGTAGTCTCTCAAGGGGCTAACTACTTTGCATATGCAGGCACCTCCATTCAAGGGTTCTCTGAAAAGCACTTCCCGACACTCAAGGGTGTGTTGGTCAATTGTGAGCGAAATTATCATTGTTCTGGAATCTCCACATGGCCAGTGCCTTCTATAAGAGTGCATATATGTCAAACTTCAAATCCATGTGTCAATTCAACACCTGTGAGTTGGGAAACATGTCTTGCCTATTATTATAAATTCATTGATTGTGAAACTACCTTCAGCTCATCTATATATTG
Source organism: Pinus albicaulis (assembly GCA_034641835.2). NCBI lineage: Eukaryota > Viridiplantae > Streptophyta > Pinopsida > Pinales > Pinaceae > Pinus > Pinus albicaulis. The sequence goes on along the minus strand of CM076584.1, from coordinate 658,701,562 downwards.
AGCACAGATCCTAGTGCTTGAGAAGGAAGAAATTTAGTAGAGAAATGTTGTTGGAATCTCAATTGAGGGTTTTATTTGAGTGATATCCTGCTGGACAGATGTTCATTGTGATGAGGCTGGGATGATGTTGGAGTTGGTGACATCAAATCAATCGTTGGTTGTAACCTCCCCTTCTATCCATTAATAGATATTGTTGCTTAATTTCCCACATATGTATCTGTATAAGCTTCTGTATTTCATATTATAGATTCTCGTTTGATGTATATGTTTCATGTTTCATTGATTTAACTGATTAACGTGAATAGCCATCTTTATATTGCAATATCTTTGTTGTTTAGTGTTCATTCTTGCAGGAAATATTTTGGCAATCTAGCTTGGATTTGAAGCTATAACAAGATTGACAGAAGGAGACTTGGAAGTTCTTCAACTCCAAGTAAGTTTCTTAATCTATTCTATGTGTCTATTTACTATTAGGAAAAGTATCTGCAAATTCTTTAACCTATTGTTCTAAATGCATTACACCTCATTTAGGGAAAATGTTTTATCCATAATCCATAACTCTGCATAACAAATTGGCAACTCTGCTAGGTAGTTTACCTTCATCCTTGGTGTATTTTGCCTCTGTTATCCACTCAATAGCATCTACTCTCAATTATTAGGCTTTTGGAACTAATAATTGCATTAGAAGTGTGTCAGTAGTTTGATTATTTTGTTCTCTGCTGTGCCAAACGCACTGTTTGTCAAGACACAGTGCTTTGCATAGCACTGTCTCCCAGTCAAGGGTGCTTTGCAATGCACTGTCTCCCCTTACAGACTGTGTTGCCCCCTAAGCCAATCAAATTCCCTTTAAATTTTTCATTTCCATTGCTTTCAGCCCTTTTGTTTTTTCTGTTTTCAACTTTCTGATGCCTCATAGAGGCGAGTGACTTTACCTGAATCTTCCTCCTTTGAAAATAAAGTTTGTTCAATGTCTCTTTAAAAGTGTTTTTCTTTAGCATTGAAAAATCAATTTCAAAGTATTTTTATTTTTGCATTATATCCATTTGTTTTTGTAAAGGAAATTGTCATTAAATTCTTCATTTCCTTTAGAAAAATTGTAGTTCCATTCTTCATTTTTCCTAAAAGAGAAATTGTTGTTAAATTCATCGTTTCTCAAAGAAGAAAGAATTTATTTTTGTTTATTTGATGCATATAGTTTCCTTTTTTCATTCACATTAAGGGGAATGAAAAGAAAAACCTGCATTTGCATATAGTGGATTGTGTGTTTTGCATATGAAAAATTAGGAAAGCTGCATATTAGTTTGTGCTCTTTGTTGTTTGCTCTCAAAACTGATTGCTCTTTCCCTTTAGTAGCTAATACTTTCATTGAAAAAGGTAAAAGTGAAAATTTTGCTTATAATTTTAGTTTTCATTTTAGGAATTTCCATTACATCATCGCGGAGAATCTTGAATGGAAAATTGGTAAAAAATATCAACTTAAAATTTACATCAATTTACCTAGAAAAACATTGGAACCATAACGATAAAATTTAGAAGATATAGGCTAGAGACGTGTTCTTCCATCGTAAAACATAGCAGTTGTCGTTAATTTTCTGCGATACATTCCGAGTGTGATACCTCACTCCACGTACGTAAGTATATCATAGCTTGTTCACGTACTTTTGAGTATATTGGGCAGTGTTACGGTATGAAAATTATAAAGGGATGCTCTCACTGTGCAGTTTCGCATTAGACATCACTAATACAGACTTGGGCCTCCATGTACCTTCAAGTATATTTGGGAGGAAAAATTTAGGTTGCTATCCATCCATAGTGAACCAAGTCGGCCGCCTTTTAAATTTTGATACACTGAACACAACATTCGGGGAGATTGCCTGCCCGTACTTCTTGGTTCGCTAGGAGGTATTCTGCAGTTCACAGTTTCTTGGTAAAAATTTTGCATAGCATTACCCTTTTATTTTGTTTATTTATTTTTGGTCATAAAATAAATCAGTTATCGTGGAAGAAGAAAACCCCTTTCCCCATCATTTGTGTATACTTGCATTGAAACCACCTTTACCACCGAAAATCACTTCTGGTCGGTGAAGGCAACACCGTTCTATCGAAACCAGTACCATCAGTACCTCTGGTGAAGCATCATCTTCCCATATACCAGAGTTGGCACAAGTTATTTCTACACATTCTAGTTCATCTACTATTGTCGAGATGAAGTCCTCACAGCTACCCGTGGTCATGATCCATCCAATCAGTGAGACCATACGTCCTGAACCCGACGTTCTTCAACTAGAAGTTGATCCAGATCCTGTCTGTTATGGTCTTGTAATTTGGAAGATTGGTAAACCAAATGATAAGGTAACATCAGACCAAGCTTTGGAGTCCTAGGACATAGCCTTCCTGGACTCAGAGAGGGCTCTCTCTATTATGAAAAGGATGTAAACTTGTTTGCTTTTTGTATATTTGATTTTAGGCTAGTTGTTAAGTATGTTTTTGGTTTGTTTTGGGTTTTTTGAGGGGAAACTGATCCAAAGGACAAATAGATATGGATTTCGTCAAATAAACTGGGCTATGGGGTCGAATAAGGTCAAGACTGTCTTAATGATGGACAAAGTATTACTGTAGGGCTGATTTGGTCGAGATAAATGGATTCTTTGGCTGAAAATGAAATGTGTTGAACATTAAGTTTGTGAAAGACAAAGATATTTTAATCATAAATAGTTAAATATAAATCATTCATGAGTTAGGGTTGACCATTAATCTCTATGAACGAAACTCAAACTGCTAGATGTAGAAAATAAACAATCCAGTGATACATAGAAGTATAAGACCCTCTAATTTTGGAAAATCACCTTCAAACTTTTGGGAAAACAAATAAGATAAAAAAACAACTCAATCTATGAAGAGGGAACTCCTAAACATCATATCTTGAGCTATCGGGAACTTTGAAATAAGAATGCAAAGCATGGACAAAGGGCAAGATCGAAACAAGACCTCTTTGACTTAACTAAAACAATCAATAATTCAGAGAGAGATTTCAGAAATGTATTTTTGATTAGCTATGAGTAAGCAGGTAATACTATGAATCATACTAGACAGCATACATAATAACCATTAATGAAACTGATAACAATTTCTTAGGGTACCAAAGAGAAATTAAGAATTCTTTGACATAACCAAGAAAGATGAAAACATTTAAGTTGCAATGAATCAAGAAATTTAAGGTGCCTCCATGGGCATATCTCAAACTTATTCTTTACTGAACTACAACAAGAAAGAAGCATGAAAACATGTATGATAAACCAAGAAAATATAATAGATAAGGAACACAATACCATTCACCAAGCCATGGAATCCTACATACAATCCTCCTCCACCATCAAAGTCAAGCAAGAGATCATTCACTTCATAAGACAAGTATTTCTTCAAAGCTCATAATGCTATCTATTTCTCTCTATAACATCAAGTTTTGCCTCTAGTTACAATGAATCTCTTGGATTATATAGGCCAAAGAGGAAGAAACCCTCCTAGAGCAACTAGAAGGCCATTGACCTAATACAAATATCTGATTTTGTCCTTGAGGCTTTGTAAATCCCGAGGCACAAAATATCTCCAAAAATATCTATTTAAGCTAAAAATAGTAAGAAAATTGACTTTAATCTCTGAAATGGAGTTAAAAATAGCTTAACCCACATTTGGATGGCCACCTTCAGAAAACTCTTTTCAGCAAAATCCTACAGGAGTGTACCAGCAGAAAAAATTATGTTTTGGAGAGGATTTTTGAGGGACTTTATGATGTCGAAACGAGGCACGTGATGGCGCGTTGGAAAGCCCTGGATGTCTAGTTTATGGAACTACTTGATTTTTCTCAAACTGATCCTTGGAAGTCTGTCAAAAAGTGGACTGAGTGAAAAAACCCAGGAGGATCTCACCTGCTCATATTTGAGGCAGAAAGGTGAATTTTGACTGTTTTTGGCCTCTTTGGGAGACCAAAACACCTTCTTTTGATCTGAAAATTTGTGAGTAGATGCCCCCAAATTTTAATGCATCCAAAAAAATAACTTTCATGAGCTGAGGATGCTCCTAGAAAATATGGCAGCGCCTAGAAAAATGTGCAATTAGGCCTAAAAATCACAAAAAACAAGATCATGTCCAAAATTGCTCAATTTTGTTGAGAAAACCCCTCTGAATGGGTTTCTAGAAGCATGCAAGGACGCTGAAGCCAAGATTCCAAGCCTAGATATGTCATTTTCCCCTTTTTTCATCGGGCGCCTCCTTCGGGTAGTTTTGAGCTTTTCTTGGGAAATCTTGAGTTTTCTTCGGGAAAATTGGTTCAATTTCTTGTAATGCTCGGTCATCTTCCTTTGCAAATCCAAGTCTTTGTTTGCTTTGTATAATTTGTCCTCCAAATGATTGTTTTCTCTTTCAAGCCATGATTCTTTATCATTTTCTATCTCTTGGGCAAGTAATTGTGTGAGAGGATACGATCGAGCAAGGGCTGCTTCTTCTTCCCTTTGTTTCTCCAAAGCTTTCCTAATACCAATAGTCCTAGGCCTTTTTCTTACTGGTTGCTCTTCTTCCTCAATATCATCAAATTCACCCATATAATTTTCAAGTTTGACTTGCGCTTTGTATGCTTCCCTTCTATATTTGAATGCCCGTGCCTCATAGATTGCCATTTTCCCACTCATCTGTCTATTTTGCATTTGTAGAAAGTGTATGAGGTCCTTCGACCTTTCTAGATCAGTTTCTAAGTCCTAGATTTGGGCTTCTCTGTTTTACAAAAGTGACTCAAGGATTCTGGTGTCATCATCTTCAGCATCATTGTCTATTTGTATGATGTCAAATTCCTTATCATGCTCATGACTCCTCTCCTGCTGCTCAATTTTTTCTTTGCCCTTGATTTGGATGGGCTTCTTTGCCCTTGTCCTCTTTGGCACTTAAATGATAGGCTTCTTGGGAAACTTGTGTCTACTCCGGAGTGCTCTAGTAACATTTGTCGTTATAGCTTGAATAGTCTTCTTGTTTGTAGCTTTAGTGGTCTTAGGTTTCACCACTTTTGGAGAAAGAGTCATGGCCCCTTGCCTAGGAGAGGCAGCTAGCACATGCTTTTGAGAACTCTCTTCATGTTCTATGTTTTTACTATCTTCTTTTTGGTTGCCTTAGTACTCGTTGTCTTTTATTTGATCTTGACTATCATTCGGGCTATTTCGCTCCTTTTGTTTCAAGCTATCACCCTTAGATTGTTCACTGTTTTGTGCCTTGTCCTCTTGAGGGCTATCACGTTCATTGCCTCTATTTTTATCATGACTGTCTTTAGGACTGCCTTGTTCACCTTCCTCACTTTTTTGAATTTGTTGAGGGCTGCCTTTATCATGACTGTCTTCATCTGTCTTTTGTATGTTGTCACCTCCCTTATTGTTTTGAAACTATTCTAGGCTGCCAACCTTACCATCATTGTATTGAACTTCTTCTTGTGTGCTGCCCTTACCATTGTCACTGTTTTCAAGTTTTTCATATGAGCTACTTCCATTATGACTGTCTTCATTGTAATTTTGCATGTTGCCACTATCTTCACTGTTTTCTTTAGACTCTATGTGTGGGCTGCCACCATGGTCACTACTTTGCTGGGAGGCACTTTTTTCACTGTCCCTTTGATTGCTTTCATGACTTTGTTGAGGACTGTTATGTTCCTCATCATCCTCATGCCTACTTTCATTGGATTCTTCTCTTTCACTATCATCACTAGCTATATGTGGGTTGTCCCCATGCTCAATGTTTTTCTAGGTGCCACTATGGTCATCTTCACTGCTCTGTTGATTGTCACTTGGTTCATGCCCACTACTTTGTTGAGTTCCACTAAGTTCCTCATCATCACTACCTTCTTGTATGCTTTCAATGCACTCTTCCTTTTCACTATCAATCATGGGTGATGTTTACTTTTGAGGGGTAGATTGACTAGATGAAGGGGAGACATAGTGAGTGGAGGGTGAGGAGGACATATGAGATGGAGCCATGAGATGAAGAGGTAGTAGTAAAATCCAGATGAGAAATGAAAGTCTCCCAAGAAACTCCTTTCTGTTCAAGCTGGTGAAGGATGATGATTTTGATGAGAGAATGATGGAAAAGACTGGCTTTTTGCTGAGCAAGAGGTCTCTTTTGGACAAAGGAGGACATCTTGTCTATGCTCTTGCAGAGGAAAAAAGGGAGATTCAATAGCTGGGTCCTAGTGAAATGCATCACAAGTCTGATATGATAGGAATAAACTCGAGAATATCTCCCCTCACATGTGAAATATTTCATGATGGTTTTCAGAAGGGGCGCATAATTGTTCAATAGATGAGAAAAGAGGAAGATAGCCTTGCATTCATTTTGGTAAGTTGGTTTCAAGAAGGGCTTGTAGTGGTCTAGGTCCAAATAGGCTTTTTTGAACCATTTCTCACCAAGATAGGGAATCTTGGTGGCCTTTGACACTGACCTAGGAGTGAGAACAAAATCAAGGCCTGCTATGTGAACATGTTATCCTTGCAACCTCAGGGAAAACAATTGTGTCAAGGGAGGGTGATTGGTGACTTCTTGGACTTTTTGGAAAAAATCAAGGCACCCTACCTCATGAAAGTTGAAAAGGACTGAAGGGGAATCATTTAACTCTTGAGTTGTAGTGGGCTCAAACCGGTTATGATACCCCTCTTTGTTGACCTTCTTTGGAGGCATAGTTGTTTAGACTTTCCTTCACTCTCTTATCAAAAAAGGTCTTTCAAATGAACTGAAAATAGATCTCTTCTTTAAGCACTATATTTCTTTCTTAGCTAGCAAACAAGTTCATTTTTTAATGAAAATAAGTTTCCTTCTCAAGAACTGTGTTTTTCCTTGTTACTGAGTGGAAATACCTTCAAAATAAATCTGTCTTTTTCCTTTATGAGACTGTGTCCTCTTTCACCTATTCATTTAAAACAGGTCTTTAAACTGAAAATAGGCCTCATTTCTCAACAACTATGTTTTTCTTCTTACTCAACAAACAGGCCTTTTGCAACCAATAAGATTTCTAGCCCTTTAAAATCACTGATTTTCTTCTATGCTTTTCAATCAAAAATTTAGGCAAAGAAACACAAATACCTCTTCAAAAGATGCCTCAGCAGTTTTGGAGATAACCTTCTGTGAAAAATTCTATTTTTTTGGCAATTTTAGGGCTTTCTGAATGCTACTAAAAACCCCCTTTAGCATTGGCTCGGGCGGTCAAAAATCCGTTTAGAGGTGGCCCAGGGAAAACACGTCATGTTCAGGTTGGGCACCGGGTGGTGGACCGTGCAGAGATGACCCGGAGGAACGCATCCCGTGTTGATGACTGAACGTTTGGCATTTGCATAGGCACATCACGTCGCCTGACAGGCGCATCGCGTCCTATGAAAAAAACTTCTGTGAACACCTACAGGCACGTCGCATCGCCCGACAGGTGTGTCGCATGTTGATAACGTTGTAGAGGTGTTAAAAAATGTCCTTTCTCCTTTGCCAAATGTTTGCACAAAACATAATGAAAAGTAAAAAAAACTCGAGTAAGGCCCTTTATGTTTGAGGGAGGGTTTGAAAAATGCCCTTTTCCCTCCCTTTTTGTCAATTTGAAAATCCACCCTTTTTCCTTTGCATTTGTATTGAAACAAAATGACTTTGTCCCTTTGTTGAGGGGTTTCCCCTTTTTCTAACTGGTTTATCTCTTTTTCAAGGTGTCTTCTTAGTTCATTTGAAGAAGGCATAATTAGTGAACTGTAATCCTTCCTTATCACTCATGAATATATTAAACAAACTGTCCTTTTGCTATGTGACATCTTACCTGTAACATATGCCTTTATTTGCACCATATCACTTTAACATTTAGAAAAGAATAATGTGATTTCTTTTATGATAAATGTTCTATGTTTATCTTTTGGAGGTAGCGCAAAGCAGCCACTGAGGTTACTTAAAAACATTGTTGACCATCTGCTTATTAGTGAAGGAGGTCCTTTCTTTAAAACAAGGTGGGCACTCTGTTTACCCTTGGAAGGAGAAACCTTCTTGAAAACTGAAATTTGTACCCTATGTCTATTGAGCACTGAAGGAGGTAAGGCACATAGAAATGTTTAGACCTTTAACAAACTATTCTTTTCCTTCAAAGAAGCCCTTAAAATAAACTGAGTGCCCTCTGCTTATTACTGAAGGAGGCACTTGAAAAACTGTATTTTTTGCCATCTACTCATGATCGAAGGAGGCACTGTAAACACAAAAAGTTTCTGGTCCTCTACTTATGATTGAAGGAGGCTTCTTTAAAATGAGGTGGGCGCTCTGTTTATCCTTGGAAGGAAAAACCTTCTTGAAAACTGAAATATGTACCCTGTGTCTATTCAGAAATGAAGGAGGTAAGGAAAATAGAATTGTTTAGACCTTTAACACACTGTTCTTTTCCTTCAAGGAAGCCCTTAAAATAAACTGAGTGCCCTTTGCTTATTACTGAAGGAGGCACTTGAAAAATTTTGTTTTTGTCGTCTGCTCATGATTGAAGGAGGCACTGTAAACACAAAAATTTTATGGTCGTCTACTTATGATTGAAGGAGACCTTGGTAAACATAAAACTGCAGTTACCTCTATTTTTTATTTGAAAGAGGCTGCTTTAGACAAACTGTTAGGCTAAGCTCTTTAAACATTTAACTATCAGACTTTAACAAAGTTTTGGGGCTATCTCTGTTTATCATTTGAAGGAGGCCTCTTTTTACTTATCACTGATGGAAGCCCTTAAGCAAACTGTAGCTTACCTTTAGTCCACTTTTCTATTGAGACATGTCTTCTTGAAAAAATCTCTTTGTGAAAACCATGAGCAGGTAATGCATTCCCAATTGATAAATGTCTGTTTTGTCTGTCTTGGGAATAACCCTTCTTTTTAGTAGCTGTAGCTCCTCTGGTGCTGGCAGCGCCTTTGATGTTTTTAGAGGCTAGGCTAAAGAGGATAAAAAGGCAGCTATTCCTTTTACACCTTTAATTTTGATGCCTAGTCTGCTAGAGGCTCTTTGATTTCCAACAGTGAAATGCTACATCTTGAAGTCCTTTCCTGAAGTGTTCTCTTTCCCACACTTTGATTACTGTTATTCATCCATGTATACACCCCTGCAGAGATGTATATAGATGTTTTTTTATCTTTGGAGAGCTTTCTTGGTGTTTCATGAAGATCATGCTTGATCTGATCATTTTTCTTCAGACATGGAAACTCTTTCTCTTTTCTTGATTTGAACATTTTTGAGCTCTGCTGAAATGAGACAAAGAAACCATTTAGTGGTGTGTGACTTGAGGATAGACCAAGGTTTTTTTTGCAAGATGGGAAAAAAAATGATGGCTGATTGATGTTGAAAATAGGGTTTTTGGTTTAAGACGGTTTTGTCCAGAAATTTTCCCTAAACACCACCACCTAGACCTACAGATTTTGTCATAGATTCTGAATATTTTCTTAGGCATGAGTAGGCTATCATATGAAAAAATGATCAGTGAGAAAGGGGTAGACACTTTGTCTAGTGTTGGACAGTGAGTTATATGAAAATAGGGAACTTTGATAGCATTAAAACAAAACTTATGACAGCTATAGACAGGGGAGGTTTTGCTGAATTGTGATAGGACTTGAAAACTGAAGTCCATTCCCATCACAGGTTGAAAGGGAGGGGTAGGAAGACAAAAATTTGTTTGACGTGTTTTCTAGATGACAAATTGACAGAATGAGATTAGCTTCTAGAAAACTCATCCAAGGAATCTAGTCATCAAAACATGCAAAAAATACTGATGACTAACACTGTCTCTTTCTTGCCAGAACATCTGCATCCTGAAGTCGAAGGATCAAAAGTTGCTCTTGTATAAATCATCCCACATTCTATTGTAGCCATTGAGTCTCCCATATCGCGCAGTCAACCTCTTGAAGTATACTTTGGGCTTGATGGTGAAATCCTTCCACCTGGTTTAATTTTGATTGAAGAAATCCCACAAGACGAGACATCTTTAACTCCAACCCATTTTGGGGAGGATCTTTACTTGTACGAGTATTTTCCTCAATCACCATCCTCTGATTTTTTTGATCTTGTTCCTATTCAAGTTCCCATCGACTCAAAAAGGTATACATTTGGTCAAGTAACCATGCCTGAACCAACATCTTCAGTTGGACCATATGTTCCAATTACGTCAACACCAACACTCGCTACCCCGTCGATGTTTACAACTTCACCTGAGTCATATTTTCATGGTGGCCCTTTGGTCCCATCAAGTTATAAATCTTTATCTGGAATTTTTTCAGGTGCATCTTCAAACCCATGGACTTCACCAATGTCATCGTCAAGTATTCTAACTGGTAAACCTATAGTGAGTACTGAACAGCTTGATCCTTTACATACATCATCAAGGAAATATCAAGCTGGTCCTTATGGGTCTATTCTATCTAGTACCATATCAACTGGACTCCCTACATTTGGAGAACAATATTTTCCATCTTATTACCCTCCTCATGCTGGGGGGCAACCTTTGGTCACCCACTTTGATAGTACTCCGTCATTTTTTGTCAACCTAATGTCGAAATGAATGTTTGTCAATGGAAACCCGCTTTGCCTATCCAACCACAAATGGCTGTACACTTGTATCAACCGGAACAACCTGTTGCACCCACGTCAATTCCACTTTCTAATACATCTTTACCCCTGTTATAGAATCAAATTATTGTACAACAACCATTTCAGGCATGTCCTTCAACTCAATATCCTCAAGTATTAGGCCAATAGACTCGAAATCCTTTGGCTAATTTACAACAACCTTTACGTGGAATCATTTATTCACAAGCTGGATTACCATATTTTGGGATGTCACAGCCACAAACAGGTTATACCTACCCTCAACTGAATCCAAGTTATCTTAATTTGGGTTATAAAATTTGTGGATAGACCCCTTGGTAGCCTCAGGTGCAAATGCCTCAACCTTCATTTCAACAAGTATCATATCCAGGTTTTGGTCAACATAATCCTCAAGTTTTTTATTACCAAAACAACCCCTATCTAGGTTACCAGCAGCAAATTCATTATGTTGTTGCTCAAAGGCCTCTCGCCCAAGCAATTCCATCCTACCCTGGCTATGCTCAACCTAACCTTAATCGAAAATTTCCCTTTGTTACAACTTTAGAGTTACCAAATTTAAATTGGCTCACAAATGACCCAATCAACTATGCTCCTTGGTGGTCGGTGATACCTCATAAATTACCATTAGATATTCATAATTTCAATGGAAACCCTAGGAAAGACCCGTCGAGTCGTGTTATTACTTATCATTTGTGGTGTTCATCAAACTCCCTGAATGATGACTCTGTTTGGCTACGTCTTTTCCAACGTATGCTTACTGGTCCGGCTGCAAAATAGTACATTGAGTTACCTACAACTTCTTTAGATAATTTCGCTGCCCTAGATATTGTCTTTTTGACTCACTTCCAGTTACCCATACGATATGAAACTCGAACGAAACTCTGACTAATTTTAAAAATACTAATGCTACTCACATTTTTTATCATATTCATGAGTGGCGTCGTCATCGTAGAATGGTTAAGACATTTTTTCCTGATTAGCTCCTTGCTAAGTGGTTCATCAAGTCCCTGTTACCATCTATAACTGAGGATGTGGCTAAGGGTGGCATCGTCACTGAAGAGAAGGTTATTTCTCATGCCCAATATTTAGACTTGATTTATACTTAGTCTGGCATGCTTTATGAAAAAATTCCTAACGCGTCACGATCTAACTTTATTGTTCCTCCTCAATTAAAGGACTCTCATGCCAAAGAAAGCTTGATTGGTACTGCAAGCACACATCACACTACTGCATCTGATCCTGCACCTTCTTTTGAAATTAATGCCGTGTCATTTGACAAAGGAAAAAGTGACAAGTAACTCAGAAGTAAGAAAAAGGGGAAATCTAAGAAAAAGAAAAATTCTAACCTGTAGGAAAGATCATCTGATCGATCATCTGGAAATAGGAAACCTCTTTATCCATGCATAATATGTAATGAGGAACACTTTTTTTGAGATTTTCCTCACCGCGTTGAAGTCTCAAAAATGGTTAAGACTTCACAGGCATCAGCTATGTTGACAAATCTGTTTCCGAACCTGGACACAAATTTGGTTGCTACAGATCTAGATTCAAGTTCCCAAGTTCTTATTTTATCTGTCACAAAACCTTCAACAGATATTTTGGTGTCAATGCATAATGAAGATTATGTTAGTTAGGCCACTGATCAGCCTACTACCTTGACCACAAATCCGTCTACGGAATCGATACCGCCTACTGCTATTCCTCAATTGACAATCAAGCCACCAAAGGGAGTCGTTCATAAACTGACATATAATCCTCGAGCACGAGCTGCTCAAAACTATAATATAGTTGAATATATGGCCCAATCCCTTTCATTTATGTTAGCTCTTAAGGTATTACAAAATTTTCCCTCCCAGAAACAGGCTTTATTGTCGGCTATTGGTGGAATTGATCCGAATGATTCTAATCTCGTCGTCTTTAATCATACAGGCTATGTGCCACAATTACTGGAAAAATTGGCATTCTCCATACAAGTAAATGTTCTCAATCACCTTGTTCATCGTACTATTATTGTTGAGGGAGCATCTACGTGCATTATGTCTCTAAATTGTTAGAAGTCACTTGGCTCGCCGCGCCTATCTCAATCATCAACAACGTTAAATGCTTTTGATGGACGTACATATAAGCCTTGCGGTATTATCAATAACATGCATGTAGAACTTGGGGGAAAAACAATGAATACTGATGTTGAGGTTGTTGACATACCCCTTGACTACAATATTATACTTGGAAGGCCATGGGTATATGATATGACTGCAATTGTTTCTACATATTTTAGAATAATCACCTTTCCATATAATGGTGCCATCACAGTTATCAATCAGCTATCCTTATTTTCCTCCGCTTCGCAGGTAACTGGAAGTGTTTTGTTTGTTCACACACCCCAACTATCACTTTAGAACATTGGTGTAAGACTCTTAAAGGATTCCGCCCTCATGGGAACCTTTACATTACCGCTGCCTACGACGTCGACAAAAATTTCAAGTATAGAGACATGCTACATGATCTCTTCCACTCCATATGGCTTAGGGAAGAGTATGGGTGATTCTAAAATTGTTATGTTGGATGAGTTTCTATCACTCAGCCCTATTGAGCTAGCATATCAATCAATCTATCTGGCTTGGGCAGCGAATCCGAAATCAGCGTCGCCGTTTGTTTGGGTTGATCGTTCCTTAGATTTTGGTACTCCATCTGATCCTTTTTCCTCAACTTTCTTGACATATGAGAATATTTTGGAAATCATGATGTCAGAGGGAGAACCATGGGAAGATTATCATCATAGTTCCCATCTCCTTGATTATGAAGAAAATAATCTTAGTGAACTATATCACCCATCGATAATAAAAAAAAAATCGAATTCTTTACCTATTAATGCAATCGATTCTGAGTGAAAATTGTCAAATATTGAAGAAACCATTTCTATCGATATTTCGACCAAACTTGGTGTTGTAGAAAATATTCATGTTGGCATATCTTGTTCTCCACCAGAATTCGAAACATATCACTCTCCCTTTTGTGAATTACGTGATGTAATTGCTTGGTCTTACGAGGAAATTCTAGGCATAGATACTAGTATCGTTGAACACGCTATTAAGATGTATCTTGGTGTCAAGGCAGTGCGTCAATGCCTTCGTCGTGTTCATCCAAAGAAGGAAGCTGCCATTAAAGAAGAAGTTGAGAAACTTTTGCATGTTGGTTTCATTTACCCTGTTCTTCTAACTGAGTGGGTTTCCAACATCATTCCTGTCATGAAAAAATAAGGAACCATCAGAGTGTGCATCAATTATCAGGATTTCAATATTGCTTGTCCAAAAGAAAACTATCCTACTCCCTTTATTGACCAAAGTATTGACGATTGTGCTGGATGTGAAATATTTTCATTCATGGATGGATTTTCCAGCTACAATCAAATAAATATCTGCCCAGAGGATCAACATAAGACAATATTCATCTATCCCTAGGGCACATTCGCTTATAGGAAACTACTGTTTGGTTTAAAGAACACTGGGGCGACCTTTTAGAGAGCAATGGATTATGCTTTCAATGATGTCAAGCACATTGTTCAACCCTATCTAGATTATTTACCCACACATTCACGAAATTAGATTGATCACCCAATGCATTTGAGAGCCATCTTCTTACGCTACAGACACTACAAAATATGCCTCAATCCACATAAATGTGTGTTTTGCATTGGTTATGGTCATTTGCTTGGATTCTTCGTCTCAAAAGAAGGAATTAAAATCAACCCATTCTTGATTTTCTTGCACCATCAAATTGACTTCAGATACAAAAACCTCAAGGAAAGGCTAACTTCCTAAGGAGGTTCATACCCAACTACACTGAAATGGCTAAAGGATTTACTCGACTCTTGAAAAAATGGATTCCCTTCCATTAGGACAAAGTTGCACAAGCTTCTTTTCATGCTGTCAAGGATAAACTTGTCTGGGCGTCATTAATGTATCCCCCCAACTATCAGAGTGATTATTTCTTATATATCACCACGTCTGGTACGACCATTGCTATGGTATTGGTCCAAGTAGAAAATGGGATAGAACATTCAATCTATTATTTGAGTCGTAATCTTAATGATACGGAAGTAAAGTATTCGTACATAGAAAAGCTTTCCATGGCAGCTATTCAAGTTGTCCAAATATTTGGCCACTATATCCTATTCCAGAATACCATTGTCATTTCAGATTGGAACCCCATGACTTATATCTTATCATGTCAATTTCTAGGGGGGAATATTTAAAATGGACTGTCATTTTGTAGGAATTTGATTTGGAATTCATCAAATCCAAGTCAAAGTAGTCTTTAGCTTTGGCTGAGCTTCTCTGTGACCTTCCCTCTGATAGTACTACTACTACGTCGGAACCATCAATTCCTGACGAGACTCTGTTTCTGATCGGATCATCTGATCCTTGGTATGGATATTTTATCATTAATCTCCAGACTCAAAATTTTAGGCCTGACACCTCTCACTCTGACCAACGACATATTTGATACCAAGCCAAAGATTATATGATCGTCGGCGATACACTTTATCGTCATGGTGTCGATACAATTTTAATAAGGTGCCTCACTCATGAGGAGGCCGAAAAGGTTTTAAATGATTGTCATGTTGGGGCTTGTGGTGGACACTTATCTAGATATGCTACCACATAGAAGATACTCCGCGCTGGTTACTTTTAGCATACCATATTTCGCGACTGCATCCTCTTGGTTAGAAGTTGTCATGCATGCCAGATATTTGATTGTAAAATTTGCAAACCACCAGCACCAATGAATCTTGTTGTCTCTGTAGGACCATTTTTGAAATGGGGTATTGACTTCATGACCTATAACCCTTGTTCGTCGCAGGGGAAAGTTTATATTATTTTGCAATAGACTACTTTACTAAATGGGTCGAAGCGATGCCTACATTCAACAACACAGGACAAACAACTGCATTGTTTTTCTTTAATCATGTTATTGCACGGTTTGGGGTCCCACAGGCTATAGTCACAGATCATGGGAAGAATTTTCGCAACCACATGATGACTAAATTGACTACCAAGTTAGGATTTTCACATGGTAATTCTACTCCTTATTATCCACAATCAAATGGACAAGTTGAGGCTATCAACAAGATCCTTAAATGTATGCTTCAAAGAATGATATGAGTTCGTAAAAGAAACTCGCATTTGATCATGTGCTCGACCTTGTGGGCGTACCGAACCTCAGTGAGAAACACAACCAGATTTACCCCCTTTCAATTGGTGTATGGTTTGGAATCTATCTTACCAATACAATGTGAAATAGCATCATTAAAACTCGCAATCGAATTTTTACTTGACACCTCAAAAGAAGAAGCATGTCTTTCTAACCTCATCCAACTTGATGAAATGCATCGTGAAGCCCAATTGGCCAACAAAGTGCATAAGAGACGTATAAAGGCATAATACGACAAAAATGTCCAGCCTCGCATTTTCTCAGAGGGCGACTTGGTCCTTATTTATGATCAAGAAGCTGATGTAATAGTTACAGGGAAATTTGAGCCATTATGGCATGGCCCCTATATTGTTAAAAAATTGCTTGTTGAGGGTGCCTATGAGTTTGTGGATTAGGATGGAATTCTGTTGGCGCAGCCTAGAAATGGGTTGTATCTAAAATGTTACTTTGATTAATCATGAGCGTAGTGATATTTTGTATTATATTGTATATATATGATGTTGATTTTCATTCACTGTCTTAGTTTTTTTTTAGAGTTTTCTTGATGTTAGTAATCCACTTTACATTTCATTGCAGATGTCTGAATCTTTGGAACCATTTGTTGGATATGTTGATGGTGCTAGTCATAGTACGCAAAATCTATCCTCTGTAGCGTGGGCCATTTTCACTCCAAATGATGAGTTAATGAGTTTTCAAGGGATTTGTATTGGTAGATCGACAAACAATATCGCTGAGTGTAGCGTGTTGATTGAACTTCTCTATGATGCCATTTCATTTGGTATTAACCGCATCATCATAAGGTTAGACTCAGAACTTGTGGTATCACAACTTACTAGTGTTTATACTGCTAGAAATCCAACACTGCATCGTTTGTTCCTAAGAGTTCGACTTTTGGAAAGACACTTTGATTTTATTCAATATCAACACATTTCCAAAAACTTGAACACATTGATAGATTCTTTATCTAATCAAGTTTTAGATAGACGTTTGCAACACATGTAAAGCAAAATTCACATAATTGAATAGGATTGCGCAATAAACATAGGAAAACACTGAAATCAAATAGATAGATAGTTATAGGTTTTTACAAAAATTTGTGCCCAAGACACATTGGTCATCTGAGCTCAAAATGTATGCAACATGTAAAAAGTAAACTATTGATGCTCATGGTAACATGCTATAGATCTCATTAGGGGAATTTTGAGGTCTAAAATGGGCCTCCTAAGGAAATAATAAAATAATAGCTAAACCAATAAAATAATATTTAAGAATTTGCAAATAACTTTTTGCACCACAATCCATGTAACCATGGTTAAATTCAATTCAAAAGTTGTAATAAAATAAAATTAATAAAAAAATTGTATTGATGTGACTGTAAATAAGAATGAGTTTTTCAAGAAAAAGTCATTATCATTGAACAACTAATCCATTTGTCCTTTGTACTTAAATAAATTAAATTAAAATAAAATACAAATATAAATTCATAAATTCTTAGTTATATAATATGTTATTAATTAAAATTTATATTATTTAAATTGTATAATAACATGTAATTAATTTACTATATATAAATAATATAATAAATGGAATATATTATTTTATGTATGAATTTTGTTCAAAAAGTGTGAAATGACATTTATTATGAGTACTTTACTTTGACTTTAAAAGTACTTAGAGCACTACCATGGTTAACCATGAGTTTTTATCCACCATTGAAAATGTGATAAGTAAGTACCTTTAACTCAAGTAATTGCACCTCAACCATTAGGGATGATGTCATCCCCTAAAATGTGATTGGTTCTCTTAAAGTGAATTTTGATTGTACAGTTTCCTTAGGAGGCCCGTTTTAGACCTCAAAATTCCCCTAATGAACTATCCTACGCAGTAACTGCATCCAGCGGTTAGGAACACCTATAGTGTGGCAATGCAGTCGCATGGGTAACTCTTTGATCCAACAATCTGGAATCCCGAAGGTTAACCCCTCTATGTGCTTCTGAAGCTTAGAAAAAGTCTCAACCATGTCTAGAACCTAAAGGATTTCTCTCTCGATAGCCCTCTCTATTGACTCTTCTGCTCCATGATTTGTTTCCTCCACCGGTTGAACTCAACCAACATTTTCATTACATTAAAACTTCAGTTTAGACTTGGGAAAATATCAAAATAAAAAAACATTGTATAAACCTTAGAAAAATAAAAAACATGGTCAAAACATTCTTACCTGTTGCACCCCACTGAGCACCTTCTGGTAAAGCTAAGTCTGGATCTCCTCGGAAATCGACATCTACGTATGAATACTCATTGATGGCGACAACCTATCGTCTAAACCAAACGAAGAACACAGTCGAGAACACAATGGACGATTGGCCTGCATGACTAGCCATTAGTTCTACCCATCTTTGCATCCTCGGGTCTCCAAGGTTAGACACACCCAGTGTCACATGCTAAGGTTGCATCAATGGAATCTGCTCTAAGGCAAATGAAATGAGGATCAAACCATAACTAAATTTTTTCTCCCTTCCTCCCTTTACCTTGTTTAGTTGTTATTTTATCCGAGAAAGTACAACTTCAGACCATTTAAAGACTATTGGCTCCATGTACTCTAGCGCATACTGCATATATGATCTATTCGCTACATGTAGTGTAACGGTGCCAACAAGTTTTGCGATCATGAAAAGAATTGTTCTGAAAAGTAAATATTGAATGTCACAGATGTTTATTTTCCCATCCTTGCTTGGCTCTTCCCCTGGATAACAATGTTGCAAAACATAATCTCTCACAATCTCTCCTCTGAGAGCAAACCCTGAGAGGGAAATAGGAAAGCCTCTCCTCGACAAGCTTGTAAGAAAGTATACATCCTCCACTGTAATAGGAACCACTTTTTTCCTAATGTGAAATGCCTCGATAGCTAGATCCCATGCTCGAACTAAGAACTCCAAGAGTTCTATTTATTGCCTCATCCCTGACAAGTGGAATTACTTTAACAACCCATAATCTCTTAGAGTTCTTACTGTACCCAGATCATTTAGGGAAACCATATTTTGTTCTTCATGCTCTCTTTCTCTCCAAGTAATGTTCATTCAAATATGATGGAATCCTTAAACATAACCATAAGACCCATTAGACTCCTTTTCATGCAAAAAAATAGGCAAATTTAGGGTACATTGCAAGAATAAAAAATGATAATTACACCCAACACAGTCTTGAACAAGGGACAGTGCATTGCATATGAACCTAGGCTTCAATTTATGTGCTCCACAATGCAGTTTTTGATGCTCAAGGGTGTTTTTCCCTGTTTTTAAAAAGAATTTACGCTAAGGGGCCCAAATCCCTAAAAATGTTCAATGAAAGGAAATCAATTGACTATTGAAATAAAGGGAGGGTACATTGCACCAACCTGGATCAAACGACAATGAAAACCATCCACAAAAATGATCACAATCAATGGCTGAAGTTCAGGGGCAAAAACAAGTTCAGAGCTCCAAAATGTAAATGGTAACTTTCAAATGGTAAAAATGAATAGTAAAACTCTTTTTATTAGTCGTTTAATTATTTTAAAATCATATTTATTGTTGTGACTATGGTTTTATTCTATTTTTATCATGAAACATATATTTTTAATCCATTTGATGTTGTTCTGAACAAGTTTTACAACTGATGAAGAGATTAGTCGTGCAGATTTATTTCAAGAATGATTCGACCACAAAGCATACTTTTATCCTTATCTTTCAATTTTGTTAAAAATGAAAAAGGACTCGAAGCACACTTTTATCTCCTTTTCAAGCTTCGATAAAAGCGAAAAAGGAACCCCTGGAGTCTTCTTTTAGCTATTTTCAGACTTCAATAATGTGAAAAGATTGCCAAGCACTTGTCTTTTTGAGCTCATAAAGTAAATGAATTGATATCTACTCAGTATAAGTTTAACCCTTTACTGGACTGAGATATATTATTTACGAAAAAGGAATGCCTTAGTCAAAGATGGCTAGGAGGTTCTCTTAGATATTATTTTACACATTTTCGGATTTGAGCGACAACTTTATGAAAAATTACTTATGGACTTTTCTTTCATCCTCTTTTTCAAACTCTCTAAATATGAAAAAGGACCGGGTTGTCACTGTTGTTAGGCTTGTTAAAACATAAAATAGCAACGAGCTTGTCGATCATGGCAAGAATCGAGTTTCATTCATGCTAGAATCGTTAAATTATGAAATAGCGATACATTATTCACCGGAACGGTTGAATTATAGATGAAGCTTATGTTATCCTCCTCAAGCTTGTTAAAAAATAAAGAGGTACTGGTCGACAAATGACCAGGGAAAATTTGGGAAAGTGAACAGAACTTTTTATGGTAGCTAGTCACTCTTGAACATGACACTTCACTCCATCACTGTGACTGTTTGGGTTGGGTAATATTCTTGATGGTTCATTCATACCTATGGTTCGTCATACCTTCACTTTGGTTTTGGGTCAATGCTTCCAACTCATCTCAGTATCGCCAATATGTTCAAGAGAAGTCATCCATTGAATACTCATCCTTCTACAATACTCATAAACATTCATTCTCATGAAAGTCATCCCTGAACATTGCTATATTAATTCATACCTTTGTCTCTGAAATTAGTAACTCCCGCTTCGCAATAAAGTGACTTCCTGTTGACAACAAATCATTATCTAGGAATTTCACTTAGAAACATCATATTCTAGTACCATGAGGCTTGTTACAACATCTACAAGATCCTCGCTTCCGGACTTTTGATCGAAAGATTTTGTTTGCAGTTCGACATCAAATCATCTATTCACGCCTTACGAAATGTATTGCAGTACCTTGTGGGCCATTGACATCAATTGTAGTTCTCTCGCATTTGTTAACAACTCACATCATTAGTTGGTAATCAAATGATGTCTTACCATGTTCGACTACAAATCATATATTTGCATGGCTAGACTTGTACCTGAATGATCGAGTGAACGAGATAAGAAGACCCCGGATCTATTTTCAGCCATCCGGGTTGTGATTTCAAGATTTTTGTACACATCATCTGTACGGTGACCTTACATACAGATCGTCATCCAAACATGGGCCTATATCTGTAGGCATGTCTGTATTGGGCAACATTCCAATGTAGATGACTTTATGCCATATGTACATGTTATTAGATAGTTTATGTGTTGAGCATGGGAATGCCTTCCCTTAGCAATTCATGATCAAGAGGATATATCATGATGTAATGTATTGTAAGATTGATGCAGGTCGCCACTCCGCTTCAGCTCCAACCCATCACAGTGTAAATCATCTCATTCAAAAAATATTGTTATTATTATTCTGACATCATGCTTTAGGGGGAAATTGTTATAGGTCAATTTGGGCACCATTCCTAATGACCTGGTTAACTGGACATCATCCCCAGAACCAATGAATAGGGTCTATCATCCCCTATCATTTCAGTTGCTACATGCCCTAAGACAAAGAACAAAGAAAAATCATCCATGACATCCATTGCCACGTTTCCAAGATTTGAATTATATGTTATATCACCTATGAGCTCACCAACGCAGTCTCTCAAGGGGCTAACTACTTTGCATATGCAGGAACCTCCATTCAAGGGTGCTTTGAAAAGCACTTCCAGACACTCAAGGGTGTGTTGGTCAATTGGGAGAGAAATTTTCATTATTCCGGAATATCCACATAGCGAGTGCCTTCTAGAAGAGTGCATATGTGTCAAAATTCGAATCCATGTGTCCATTGAACACCTCTGAGCTGGGAAACATGTCTTTCCTATTATTATAAAGTCATTGATTCTGAAACTACCTTCATCTCATCTATACATTGAGCATAGATCCTAGTGCTTGAGAAGGAAGAAATTTAGTAGGGAAATGTTGTTGGAATCTCAATTGAGGGTTTGATTTGAGTGATATGCTACTGGAGAGATTTTCATTGTGATGAGGCTGGGATGATGCTGGAGTTGGTGACATAAAATCAATCACTACTTGTTACCTCCCCTTCTATCCATTAATAAAGATTCCCGCTTACTTTCCCACATATGTATCTGTATAAGCTTCTGTCTTTCATATTATGGATTCTCATCTGATGTATATGTTTGATGTTTCATTGATTTAACTGATTAACTTGAATAGCCATATGTATATTGCAATATATTTGTTGTTTAGTGTTCATTCTTGTAGGAAATATTTTTGCGATCTAGCTTGGATTTGAAGCTATAGCAAGAGCAAAAGAAGGAGACTTGGAAGTGCTTGGAATCCAAGTAAGTTTCCTAATCTATTATGTGTGTCTATTTACTGTTAGGAAAAGTATTTGCAAAGTCTTTAACCTATTGTTCTAAATTCAATACACCTCATTTAGGGAAGAATTTTTTATCCGTAATCCATAATTCTACATAACAAGTTTTTTTCTCACCGTATTGAAGGAAAATGAGGTCCGCCCAATTCCCACAATCACCTACAAGAAGGAATCCATTTTAATAGAGGAATATGTTTATTCTCGGGGGCTGAAACTGTGATGCAAGATGAGGAAGTGGTAGGAAAGGGTTTTTCAAGATGATAAACTTTTCATAGTAGCAGAAAGCAAGAGGAAAGAAACTTTCCTTACCACCGCAGCGCAAAAGAAAAGAAAAATTTGGTAGGGAAAATTAAAAATAATAAATAAATTAAAGTAACAAAATTTAATGTGTAAGTTAAAATATGTATGATTTGTAAAGAAAAATTTGGTCAACATGAAACAAAAAATTGAATGACATATAAATAGAATATTTTCACCTTACAACCATTATTTATTAACAAAATTTGGGCATTGTGGCATTGTAACCATCCGCAATGCATTACCTAAAGGCATCCTTTTTGATCATGTGAAAAGTTTGAATTGTTATCATAATTTACTCATGAAGAGTTGACAATGGAATAATTTTTTGTGGATTATAGTTCCATGGTTGAATAGTTGGAAACAACTTCACAATAAATATGGATCTCCATAAGTGTTAATACAAGGGTATTTGGATTATCTAGTGGTCAAGAGCTAGATTCATTTTTTCACAACATATGGGGTTGGTACTTTTAAAAATATCACAAGACACAATCAAGCACTTCCCATGGTTATAATATGGAGTAACTTTGGACAAAAGAAACTCATTTATTCATGTCAATAGTCCTTTCCGTTAATGAGCTTGGATGTTCATAGGTAGGACGGTAAAAAACCAAACCTACTACTACTCAAATACAATAAGGTTCATTTCAAAAAGAAAATTTCACGTGTATAAAGGTCCATCCTCACTTATAACCCACATCTACACCCAAATCCATTACATAATGAATGAAGCTACCACTTATATAAAGGAAGATACAACATGTATCATACATTCACCAGTCTTATATTCCAACCTATTCATACTAAATAACAATTCAATAAGGAATTTTCTAACCTCAACTTAGAAACATTCATATTTGATTTAAAAAAACAAAGAAATGAAGAGGTAAGTACACAAACACATGAAACAAAAAACTAGCTATACTCATTGTCTTTGATATAAAGAATAGAAATTAACCACTATGAAGAACACTAGCCTACAAACAATAACATTAATTTTTCTCACCCTTTGAAATTTGTGCCATTTGTGGTCATGTTAGGGCTTAAATTATACTTTTCAAACCATTTGGTTACACACACACACTTGGATTTTTTACTTGTAATTTTAATGTTTTAACAAAGGGCTAGAATCAAACAAATAATAAGTCACAAACCCAGATATCCCCATTCCTCATGGTAAATTCATGGTTCCTAGTGACAAATTCATGTTGTGATTAAAGCTCCATCACGTTTCCTTAGTCAAACAAAACCAAATAACTATAACTTGTTAATTATTATTGATTGAATTTGAGGAGTTGGTCTTGCCCAAGTTTATTCGCTAGTAAACCCTTTCGATAGATTATGATTGTTATGCATATGAAATTTTATGGTTTTGTGTATGCCAGCCACAAGAGCACATGATTGTTGTATGGAATTTTCTTGGTGAGTGTTTTTTCATCTTTTACCTTTAAAGATTCAAGGTTTCCTCTTTACACACAAATAAGATGTTTTCTTCTACAAAAATGCGAAAAGGCCAACTTGATCTTTTAAAATCACCTATTGTGTGAGAGATATGGGGGACTACGAGGATCTAATTTTCTGAAGCAAAAGGGGTCAACTTGACTTTCTTTGCATCATTAGGGTGTAAATAGTAATTTTTAAATGAAATTATTCTATCAAATTTAGCTCGATTATTTGAAGTTTCTGCTGGAAAATGCAAACACATACTAAAATTGATTATGGAAAACAAAGAAGGGGCGCATTAAACTAGATCTAGGAGAAAAATACTTTTTTACTGTGGTTTTCACTAGGATATAAGACTGGAATTTGGTCTTTGAGAATGGTCCATACTTTTTCAACTTAATTGGCCTCTATCTTTAATTCTAGAGGAAGCAATTATAGTTGACAAGGAGGGCTTCGCGGAAACTTTGGTCTAGATTTGATTGCATTAGCTTCCAAGGGAGTCTGGGATGACAATACATTGGTTGCAATAGAGAATGCCTTTTGGAGTTTCGTTAAAAATTCTGAAGAAATGAAGCAAGCGCGATATATATCACATGTATGCATATGCGTATACATGCTACTGATGTGAAAATTAAAATTTTCTCAATTTAATCAAGGAAAAATCAAATTGAGAATTTCTTGCTACATTTTTCAATACTCCCTCTCAACAAGAAAGAGATTGTCAACCACTCCTATCTTTAACCTGTGGAACTTGAACTTCCCTCTCGACAAAGATTTTGTCAAAATGTCAACATATTGTTCCTCTATCGGAATGTAGTGTAGCAAGATTATCCGCCTCTACACAGAATCCCATAAATGGTGATACCTGTTAACTATATGCTTGGATTAATCATGAAATATAGGATTCTCAGAAAGCTTGATGCAACTCTCATTATCACAATAGATCACAGTTGGATCCATCATCTAGCCAAACAATCCAACAAGTATCATTATCATCCATATCACCTCACATGATGCTTGACTTGTAGCCATGTATTCTGCTTTTGTTGAGCTAAGCGCCACAGTTATTTGATTCATGTTGTACCAAGGAACAAATGCGGACCTAACACTAAAAATTCCACCTGATTTAATCTTTCGGTTTGATGGACTTCACGCCTAATTTGCATCTGTGAAGCCACACAGCTTCACTCCCTCTATACCATAGTCCAAACTAGGTAGTTCCTCTGAGATACTGTAAAACATGCTTAGCTGCCTTCCAAAATAATTTGGTTGGCCTAACCATAGCTTTTCTAGATCTATGATGCAATGTTTGTTAGATCTATGAAGCAATGTTTGCTCAAATAGGTGACTATAGAGACACCTCCATTTACTAAAAAAGATAGATTCCTTCCTCCACTACAAATTTGTTTGTAGAATCTAGAGAAAATGAAAATTTATGTAAATGTTAAAAATTAAAATACCTCTACACTAAGAAAATTAATTGTTGTAATTTCTCTCGCTATTGATGATGTTGCCTATGAAAATTACCGATAAAGTATAGAATTAAAAGGTTGGGAAGCATTCCATATTCCAAGATACCATGGTTATAAACTTTGAGAAGGATAAGACATGGATAATTATCCCAAGTCAAGTTTAAAGGGGAGAACACGTGGAAGAAACTATAACATAAGTGGAAAATTTAGTTGAGCAAGATGCCCTAGAGGACATGGAACTTGATGATATTAATTTTTCACCCACGGAAGATGTTTGGAACATAAGAAGAGAGATCTAATGTAATTCCCATAATTTGGCTTTGTTGTAGTAGTTTGATAAAAAAGTCTCAAGAGCAACAGATATTTGGGTTAACTACCATATAGAGTTAGAATATTGAGATTGTAGTAGAGTTGAACTAGTGCTTTAAAATCAAGAGAAGAGTAGTAGTTCAAGAAAGTAGCTTATAAAAGGTTGTTTAAGGAGATAGCGACATGGATAAATAATTTTGCGGTGGAAGAGGATTGTGTGCCTTTTAGTTCTCCAACCATGGAAGTGCAAGCACGAATGCTTGGAAGTGACCTAGAATGGATTGAATGATATTGAATAACTAGGGAAATAAGGTGCGATGGAGGAAGCACATACATTAAAGAGGGAAAAATAGGATTTTAATCAAAATTCAATAATCAAGAAGTGGTGGATGAATAGAATGAAGGGGATTCATCACAATACCATGGTAATGAAAATGAGTATTAGTGAGGATGAAAACATAGAGGCACAAGTAAAAAAGTTGAAAAGGTTTCAAAGTTGTCAAGAGAATACCAAACATTTGTTCAAATAAGGAGATTTAATAATTGGAAAGAGCTTGGAGAGAAGAATATGTGGGGAGAATATGTTTAGAAATTTGGAAGATAAAAAAGAAGTGATGCCACAAGGAGGTGAGGATGTTCAATTTGATGGATCATGATTGTATAAAATGGAGCCTCAGTTTGTAAGGTATTTATTAGCCTATGGAGAGATATATCATCATAAAGAAATAAGAGGAATAAACACTTACAAATGTGTTCTAATTGTTTGAGCTAGAGGAAGGTCAAGTAGTAGACATGATATAGCCTAAGAAAAGAGGATCCAATCCAAACTAACCACCCTATGAATTTTAAAAGCCTAGAGGTAATCCCAACTTTTAATTCTATTTTTGAATTGAAGCAACCTTTTCTTAGTAGTTTGGGATTAAGTAGTAGTGAAAAAAAATGAAGGTGGGAACATAAGTAGAAGTAGCATATGCTATGTTTGAATTTTAGTTCAAGTTGGGGAGTAGGCCTAATTATTCAAACATGTCCATAATGTTTTATCTTGGTGAAAAATCCAACCATAAATATGGTTATAGTAGTTCCAGGAACTTTATAAAGGGTAATGGTGATGAAAAACCCCATTATTTCTTTTGTGGATTCATTTGGAGGGTGAAAAGGATTGCGGTGCTAGTTTCTAAGATGATAAAGTTCCTAACCACATTGTAGGGGAAGCTTATCTAATGGTGCATGAAGTTCATATAGATTTATCCCTAGGATGTAGCTAAGGCCTTGTACAAGTTAAAGGCGGCATTTATAACTAAGTTCTAGAGGCTAAACATTGAACAATGAAAAATCACTAAGTTGAAGGAGATTAAGAAAATGGCTGGAGAAAGTTCTCATGAGTATGATGAAAAATTTTAAAAATTAATCAACAAACTCTCCTATACTATCCATGAAACTCAACACAAAGAATGATCTATAAGTTTCTTTCACTTTAATAATGTACCATTAATTCAATAGCCGTGGGTGACATAGAGGGATGCCTTATCTTAGGCCATGAGGATAGAATCTTGTAGGGTGAACATCCATTTTACTAAAAATTGTCATGCTTGGTAGGATCTAAGAGAGAGTTATGTAAGGAATTCCTTCTAGGTAACCTTATTAATGAAACTTATTTTATATATTAGTTCTAGAATGAACCTATTTTGTTATTTGAAAGAGAGAAAACTTCATAGATTCTAATGAATCCTTATACATTACATGCATTCTAATGAGTTAAAAAAATTAATGGCACTAGGAGAGTGATGATATTGTGTTTTTGGCAGAGATATTTTATCTCTTCCTCCAATACCAAGGTTATTCTTGTATGTTGCAGAAAAATGGAAATCCCCAATGGGGATCTTTGCCTTCAGGAGTACACCATTTGTATTGGTGCCTTGAGTATAAAATTAGACTATTTTCCGCTAGAGCTACTACATGTCATTTCATTGAGCTACAGTGATAGGTGAGAGCTATGCATATCTCACTAAAGGTGTATCAAGAGGCTATTAGTTGTCAAATATTGGAGATTCTCCCCAATGAGAATAAACCAGGCGGAACCTAAGAAAATTCCAATGGATTTAATAAACTACAAGTAAATCTTGTGCTAGGTGGAAGATCCATTTACAATTACACACATACATAACTTAAATAGTTGATTGAGAGTAAATGAGCAAACTTCTCAGCCTGATATTTCAAACATGTATGGATTTATTATGAAGTGATCATCTCCCACAGTTTAGTTTGTGAAAAGTGAACTAGCAATTGAATCATTAATTTTGAAGTCTTAGACGGCTAGTTTGTAGAAATAAAATCTAGTAAGAAAAAAGCAGGATAAATTCATCTATCTGTTACTATGATAACCTCTTTAAGAGAGTCCCAAAACTCTCTTTCTGTATTTTTACGATACCCAGACCAGTGATGTTTGGCTTTATTAATGAGAGATCCATTAGGTTTCAACACTCCATACTTATGTTTAAGACAATCACCACCTTCCCCACCCTGACCCCCCACCCAGTTCCACGAAACACTTATATGATTACATCCTTTTTTCAGTCCCACCAGCTAACAAAGACACCAGCAGGACATCATTCAGTAGTACCACTCCAATATAGCCAAGACCCATGAGATCCCAAGTGGGAGGGGTATCCTGTGACCCCCCCTCAATACATTTTATTGATCAATATGTTCACTACATTTCGCATTATGATAGTCAAGTTCTAGATTGCGGTATCCGAAGAATATTATCACTTATCGAACGCGTTTACCTAAATTTACTAAATGATAAGCCATGGATTTTTAATTCTATATTGCAAACAGTTTCCCAAATATATCCCTTTCCATGGGTTATTGGAAGCGACTTTAATATTATCAAGTTACTTGATGAGAAGAAGGGTGATATTTGAAGGTTGTATGTAGATGCAGAATAATTTCAAGAAACAATTGCTTCCTTCTAGCTGAGTGTAGGTTGACAATAGTATCTTTACCTGGAATAATCAATGAGGGAGGCAACAACAAGTGGCCTTTTGTATGGACATTTTATTAATATCAGAACACAATAACACTTTTGCAAAGTCTTTTGCCAAACCAACCAAGAAAACCGTTCTTAATTTACTTCTATTCATTATATAGGAAAATTATCATAGTGTAATAGGTAGTTGCATACAAAAGATGTTCGATCCATGGAAAGGATCAACACCAACTGGAAAAGTAGAAACATCATAATTGAAAAATAGAAACATTATAGTTGTTTACACCTTTTTCAAAAACCAAAAATGCAATCCTAAAATACTTAACTTCACCATAAAGAAATATCATATTTGAAACCATGTTTATATTCAAATCTCATTCATCCTAAGTAAATAAAAATAGAAACAACAGAATATCATAGAAAATTTGTCAATGAACTAACAGCTCTGCACAGCGACTAGGTAGCACAAAGTCATCTTTCCTTTATGGCTGACACTTGTTTGATGAAAGTTGGGCTAAGATGGCATTCAAGTGTAAAGCAAGATTACCTCTCAAATCTCTGACAACTGGTAGCTCCAAAACATGAATGAGACTTAGTAGGCAAGGGTTGCGCAACACCTATACAATGCCCGCGCAACACCTGTGTAGCACACTTTGTTGTGGGTATATCTCCCAAATCATAACATATTTTTCAAAAACCGAAGGAGGTTATTTTATATGATAGTGTTGGGAAGAAATACCTCTCTATGTTTCTCCAATTCATTCCTCGTCTTCTCACAAAATGCTCTGCAAAACCATTCAAAACATGAAATTTACAAACTACAAAATATGAGCTTTAAAGATGCATTCATAATGCCTGATCTGTGACACCTTTGTGAAAACTGGAAGACATTTTTGTACTTTGGCCTGTCTTTAAGAAAAACCTCTCTCAATTTTCCATAATTGGCCTTTACGTGGTCTGAATTTTCGTTTCAAAAGGGTGTAAAAAAAGAGTATGTAGAGTGATGTGAAGCGCGAAAATCTAAGTAGCATTGTGATGCTTTGACCTGATGTTTTGTAGCGCTCCACTTGAATTGACCTGTGAATCACATCACGGGTAATGATCAAGTATAAGGGGTATGATATCCCTTTGGTATGGGAGTTTTATATATGAGAATGGGCTATTATGCATGAAGGTTATATGATATGAGTATGGGAAATGGTAATGTTAATATAGAGAATGGTTTAGAATGAAAGGGGGAAATAAAATGAATGTATTATGATGATATGTTAATGGTATATGGGAAGGGTGTAGGATGTAAATTTATATGAAGGGGGATGAATGGAAGGTAAATGGGTAAATGGGGAAATAGGAGGTGAAATGGATAAGCATAGCGTAAATAAGAATGAGGGATACAATTTTAGGATGTTTCAAATGACCATGCCTTGTAACCATTAGAACTGTGACTCTAAATGAGCTCAATTTAGACAATTCTGATAGACAAATGACTAAACCCCCTTTGACTTGACATGACAAAAACATGTGCGACCATGACTCCCATTAACTTGACACTCTTTCAGAATTTGAATGAACCCTTCATGTAAGAAACTCAAAGATGTTAGACAATGATCTAGAGGTTATGACATCAACAGTAGTCATAGGCTCAACTACTCAAAACTAAAAATTAAAAGATAAGGAAAAACATTTTACAATAAAACTTATGACTCTAACACACATGACCAGAATACGAACAATAAACCAGAGAGTTTAGCTTGAAACCAATTTCATTCGTGGAAATTCTACTTATGAATCAAATCCCACATGTCAGTGATTTAAAGAGAGGAAACCACAACCATGAACCCAATATGATCCCAAAATCTTCACAACATTTCCATCATTAATAAAATGGAAGCATAACCATTGATTGTATAAAATGTTGAAAAGAGGAGGGTACTTAAGAATGGGGTACCAATGTTATTTAACCCAGGACGCCATCTAAGAGCCAACCATTCGTAGATAAAACTACTTACCCACCAAATCTCATTGCTCTAATCCTACCACCCGGTCCCAAAAAACATCGGAATTAAAAACGAGTTTTTGATAATCCATATCAACCTTAATTAACTTCCTTCTTTTTCCACGAATGATGGAAAAACAATTTCCGTTGATTACGAAATTGGGTTCAATAACCAATGGGGATACCAAAACATTTGAATCCACGTGCATAGTTGCATGTACAGAAGATGTCCCAAAGGGATAGACTCCCGACTTGGGGCAGCCACGACTCTCCCCCTTAATAGTTGCATGTACCAACACATCGAGTAATGGCACATCACCACCCAAGTTTCCTTCAGTATCAAGTGAAATCCTACTGATAGATGTAAAGGCCAGTTGTACAATAGACACCACTAAGACTATGCAATCTCTCCTATATATGCACCAAAGTAGAGAGCATTACTAAAAAATACCTTATGTAGTACTGTATGAAAAATAAAATATGTAGACAAGGTAAATTAATTTCACTTATCAATTATTGACACCACTCGATGTAGGTTGTCACCAACTCAATCCAATAGGAAACCCCTTCAAATAAAATAGACTGGCCAATCATCATCGACCAATTTCCTTCATAAAATCTAGTCAATCACACATTTGACAAAGATATTCAATGGTGGTGCAAACCATTAATGGATCGTCCCTCATATAATCAATGACCAACTTAGAAAATAAATATCCCCCTAGACCAATTAATGACCCCAAGTGACTCCTTCGTGATCGAATTCAAAATTGAAATATGTTACCAACTCCACCAAACAAAATTAATGCACTTATGTAGCAGTAAAGATCCTCAAAAATCCTCTTATCAACTAATCCCAACCTAGAGAGGAGCAGCAAGATCCATGGGGGAAAATGTTAACAAGAAATACTGTGTAAAACAATCAGCTAATATGTCGCAGATAAACCATAGAGAAGAACGATAGGTAGCATCTAAGATCCTCGAAAATCCCCTGATTGGCCATTCCCAAACCAGGGAAGGAGCATGAAGATCCAAAGGAGCAAAGGTTCAGAAGAAAGACAATGTAAAAAACCAGCTAGTGCGTCTCAGATAGACTACAAAGTATATCAACAACTAGAGTGGAAAATAAAATGTTATTAGTGTACCTTGAAACAAAAGAACCAGTAGAGATCCCTGATATCATTCAAAATTAGGATAAAAACTAAATCTAGCTCAGATAATTATGCATAGACGCATTGAACCAAACAACACTAGTAATTGCACTAGTAAATTCTACATTTAATCCATCTACCTCCACAGTTACAACCAAAATTACCTCCCTAGTGAATTTTGTGACTAATGCTTCCACAATCCTATCTTTTATCCTCGATGTCTGATTCTCGCAAAATTTGTCGTAGAGATTGCATATTGTCTACCAACAGATATTCTGTAATTTGTCTCACCATCCTTTAAGTGAATCTAATCCATGTTGTCAATGACCGTCAAAAGTTTCAGCACAACAATGTACTGATAGCAGCAACCAACAGATAGAAGTAGCGCTCAAAATAAATGAAATAGTCAAAAAACACAAATTAAAACACTATCGATGGAGACCCCAAAAAGTACTCCAACTATGTTACTGCCTATCCATGTTCAGCGAAAGTGTCTGTAACTCCTCTCAACGAGCACCTCTATTGTCGGCCTCCATTTCCCTAAATCCCATCAGTTGTTCTCGGCCTCCATCACCCCGCTTCCTGAAGAACCCATCAACAACATAAAGACAAACCCCTAATCCCTTACTTTTGCCTCTTTTACAAGTGCCTCATATCAAAACATTTAAGACAAAATATTTCATTTATCTTAAAAGCCCCCTCCGTGTAGTAGTGTAAAATGAAACGACATACAAGTTGTCTCTAATCATATAAATAGAGATCAAAGGGACATAAGAGCTGGGATTAATGTCTGAGAAATCCTTCTAGGAAAATTTTTCGTGTTCTTTAGAGTCAGCTACCCCACCAAAATGAAGAGCGAAACAAATTGTTGTCTTTATATAAGATAGCGTGAATGATAAGTGAAATAGAAACCTCGATATAAGCACGACACAGTAGTAGCCTACATGTTGGGAGACTTAGGGTGCACTATTACAGTCAATTTTTCAAGTCATGTTAGATAATATTGTCTTCAATTGATATGGTCTTGTCTTAATTGTTGTTCGTTTTAAATGAATTTCGTCTTAATTTCCATTGTCTTAAGTGGCCATTGTCTTGATATAAATTTCTTCTTAAAATATTTTTGTATCAAGTTGTTTTTGTCTTAAATATAAAGTTTTGTCTTAAAATATTTTTGTCTTAAATTTATTTTTTGTCTTAAAACATTTTTGTCTCAAACGATTTTTTTCTTAAATATAAAGTTTTGTCTTAAAATATTTGTCTTTAATTTTTTTTTTGTCTTAAAACATTTTTGTCTCAAACGATTTTTTTCTTAAATATAAAGTTTTGTCTTAAAATATTTGTCTTAAATTGTTTTGTCTTAAAATATTTTGTCTTAAATTGTTTTTGTCTCAAAATATTTGTCTTAAATATAATAATTTGTCTCAAAATATTTTTGTCTCAAACTATTTCTGTCTTAAAAAAATGTCTTAAAAATACTCTTCAAATAATAGTGTTAGTCTGTATAGTGCAGCTTCCTAGACACTGTTATTCAATTTCAATACCATACCACCATACATACTCTCTAATCAAAATGTGGTTGACATCGTTCAAACAAAACATCATCTAAGCGGCTATATAACTTCAAACTTTGAATTTGAATATTTTTGGGAGTGTTTTCAAATTCAATCTTTCATTTCAAATGAGCATGTCATACATTTTATTTTAGGTATATCGTATATAACTTCAAACTTTGAATTGGAATATTTTTGGGAGTGTTTTGAAATTCAATCTTAGATTTCAAATGAGCATCTCATACATTAAAATGTATGTATATCGTATAGTGTCAATGAAGATAAGGCAGAGGCACCATGATCTCGAGGCTCGTTCTGCAGTAATCGGAGTGGCCAAATCTTGGGGTTTCTTCTATGGCCATACCATGTCTATGTTTGTCCATCCATGTGCTTCATCTGCATTAAGGATGCAACGGGATGCTGGTTGGTATGTATGGTGGGGTGTATTAAAGCTTGGATAGCTTTGTAAAAATTGCTCCCATCACTACATCGTGAATGTATTGCATTGGGGGACCAAAATCACATAAGTCAAGTGACCCTTCATTCTCTTGATTCTCATATCACACTGGAGAGTCGACACATACACCACATAATTTTGTCTTTGTTTGAACTTATAAGAGAGAATGATGAAGATGGGGTTCAGTTTTGAACACCAGTAATATATCATTAAAGAACAGAGAACTTACAAGAGAGAATGATGAAGATGGGGTTCATTTTTGAACACCAGTGATATATCATTAAAGATTGTATTTAAAAAATCATAAAAAAACCTTTCAATAATGTTATTGAAATGAAGTGAGTGAGGTTTTCTTTACTTTAGCACATGATTTTATTTTCCCACAATGTTGATGTCTATATCAAATATAGAGACATTTTATATCTAAAACTAAATATGAAGACATGTTATATCTAAAATTAAATGGAACTAAATTTAGTAATATAAAACGACATCCTAAATATGGTATAACCAATAGAATTGCCACTATTACGAAATTTTATTATGTACTAAATTGAAAATGAAAGTCATGTATATTAATAATAATATTTTTATTAAATTTAATTAAAAAGATAAAAACATAAATTTAAAAATGTGCATATATATATATATAATAATTTTTTTGAAATTTAGCTAATAAATTTTTAAAAAGATTGAGATTTATTCTTACTTTAAATACACATTTAAATATAAAAATAAATTCAAAATCTGGAAAAACTAATAAACTAAATTTTTAAGAAGATTGATATTTATTCTTACTTTAAATACACATTTAAATGTTGATGTCTATATCAAATATAGAGACATTTTATATCTCGTGGCTCGTTCGGCGGTAATCGGAAGCGACATGGTCTTGTTCCGCATAATCGGAAATCTCTCTGTGGCCATAGCCATGCGATGGTTGCCCATAGATGTGCTTAGTCTGGATGCAGAGATATACTAGTATGTATGGTGGAGTGCCTACTTAATTAGCATTAGTGTATCAATAGCTACATATATATTGGTTGCCATACTCAATAGCTACATATAGCTACGTGACTTTGACTTCGAACCACTTGAATTAATGCTCACGGGCTTCGTCTTTTTTAACATCTCATTGGGCTTGCGCATCACGACACAGTAAAACTGCCAAAAATTTAGTTTTGGTAACTATGTGACAAATTATTTCGCTTTTTGCACCAAGTGTTAAATTTCACACATGACTTGCTCACTTTTAATTCTTTAACACTGTGATAATTTGCATCCCGACACAGTAAAACTGGAAAAAATTTACAGATTGTTGTACTTTTGCACCAAGGAAGTGTAAATTTCACACGGAAATTGCTCACATTTAATTGTTGGTCTTTTTCATTTGGCTTTTTTCTTATTTCATTTTGTTGGCTTCGTAGATATTGTGATCTTTCATCAATTCTGATATCAATTTGTTGAAAAGATAAAGAGGTAAGACAAATAATTTACACACAATAATACTAGTTGCAACTTTTTTTTATTGATGGCACAAATCTTTTTATTAATCACACAAATTTTTTTATGTGACTCTTTAATTTTAAGAACTCTTAATACACTACTACATAAAGGGGGGTTTTAAGACAATATTTAAGACAATTTTTGGGTAAATTGTCTTAAGGCAAAAGAAAACTTGTGTATTGTCTTAAATCTTGTCTTCTCTCCAGAGACAGTTTCATTTTTGTCTCTCTAGAGACAATAGTAGCACTACAACACAAAGGGGAGTTTTAAGACAATTTTTGGGTAGATTGTCTCAAATTATTGTCTTAAAATTTGTCTCTATAAAGACAATAGTTGGAATTAAAGACATATTGTCTTTATGGAGACAATGTCTTTAATCCTATATATTGTCTTTCTAGAGACAATATAAAACAATGAATCCGGAAAAATATCTCACCATTAAAATAAATCAATATAAAATTATTTAATTAAAAAAATCTACAATATCATTGAATAATTTATATTAGGGTACAGTGGAATCGAACCACCAACCTCCTGCATGGCAGGTGCTCTTTCATTGAGCTAGCACTCTTTAAAGAATTATGTGAAGAGTTATGACAATCCTTGAAATTGTATAATAGGCATTGATTTTTAAAAAACTTTCAACACATAATGGCATAATCCTTGTAAAATATATAATCATGCAAGTCATTATTTTTAACTTAATAAAAAAATAACTCAATGGAGTTAGCTTAGTGTGACACCCTTGTAGCTTGACTTGCAGAAAAAGCTAATAATAAACAATAATCTACAAACAAATTAATCTAGCCATACAAAGAAATTAACTAGAATTAGCACAAACAATACAACCACTACCCAAAGAGCTACACCAACTTTCTAGTAGGCACTGATGACACATATGATGTACACAACAAGCCATGAGTACATCGTCAACTCATTCAAGACAGATTGGGCACTCTCCTCATTCACCGTTACTAATTTCTTTGACGACTTCTTCAATGTAAACTTTTGAACGTATAGAACTAGAATCTCCATTAACACACATTTAGCTTCCTAGAAGAAAATGCCTTGCCCGCTTATACATATCAAATGACTGTTGTGTATTAGTACTACACATATATGGACTCAAAATTATTAGCGTGTTTATATTTTTAGGTTTTGTATGATGTCATTAGAATTACAGTTATATCTAATTTAATAGTGATTGCAAGGTTTAGGTTTTTAGATATTCAGTACAAGATCTGTGCTTGATTTTCTTGTTAAA
Organism: Pinus albicaulis; assembly: GCA_034641835.2. NCBI lineage: Eukaryota > Viridiplantae > Streptophyta > Pinopsida > Pinales > Pinaceae > Pinus > Pinus albicaulis. The sequence continues at coordinate 658,664,994 of CM076584.1, read as the reverse complement.
GGGAATACTTGACATTTTTAGAGTGGTTTCATATAGATACTATATTTTAGTTAGTTTCATATAGATAAAGATATTAGTGTTAGTATCATGAAATATGAAAAGTAGTGGTGTCTAAAGATACTATTTCTGGTTATTTGGACAAGTTTAGTTGGAATCTTTTTTCCTTATAACCACTTGAATACCATAAATTAATACTATGGATTCTTATAAACCTAGAGTCATATAAACCTAGAACACGAGTTATTTGAGCTAGCCAAGTTACCTGAACCAACATGAACCAACCTAACCATTAGTATTTGGCATTTGGTCTCTTGTGGATTCATTCCTTTTCTTAAATGAAATAGTTTGAACAATATATTAGACCGAGTTATTGTGTTTATAATCACCTATTATTGTAGATACAATCCAGCCTGAGGTTATCAGAATTCATGGCCTTGGTTATAGTTTCAAAAAACAGGAAAGTAAATTGAGGATTGTTATCTTCTTGTGCATTTGTGTCATTTCACAGTCAAAATATGATTTTTATTTGTGCTAATTTTAGCTCTCTAAATACAGGTTTGAGAAGGTGTGGAAAGAGCTGCAGACTCGGATGGTTAAACTACTTGAGACCGAATATAAGGCATGGAGGGTTCTCAGAAGAAGAAGATAACATGATCTGTAGCCTCTATGCTAGTATTGGTAGCAGGCAAAATGTAATCAACCAGTCTTAAAAAAATAAATAGCTTCTCATTCATTTGCAAAGTCCTTTACTAGTTTTTTTATTCAAACACAACAGCTAGCCTGAGAATTCTGGCATGCATTCTTCAGGTGGTCTATCATTGATGCCCAGTTGCCAGGGAGAATAGATAATGATATCAAAATTCATTGGAACACAAAGCTGAAGAAGAAAGTACAACTAAACAAATGGAAGGGTCATCAAACCCATCTACCTGCTGCAGCAAAACAAGAAAGTGACCACCTGCAGAACTATGCTATGTCAGGGGCCATTACAATCCCAAATATCTATGGGCCACAGCAAGCTCAGAATGTAATGAATATTAATATGCATGCCTCTTGCTCGAACTTCGTTCCTGGAATAATCTCTCAGATGTTCGAGCAAAATTTTGGCTCAACAATTACTGAATCCAATTCAAGTTCAGAACCAGCTAGATCTCACTTGAATCCTCAGAAAATCCAGCTTGATCAGGAAGTGTTGGACCATGGTTCCTGTCTACGAGAGCTGTTCCAAAGGCCTGAAGGAATTAAAGTGGATTATCATTCAAGAAATAACATGACTATGATCAATACCAACTCCTCATTATAGGCATCCAACTACATTAACACTTCACAGATACAACTTGGTAATCATCATTATAACTTGGACACTACAAGCCAGGTTTTCTATGAGACATCAGGCACTCCAACACCCATGTATGTAACGCACATGGATAATTATATAAAACAAGAAAACCGGCCTGCAACATCAGTTGAAAATGACAATTCATTGATTTTTTCTGCATCTAGCTCACCTGAGCAGGGACACTATAAATCAGGTTGGATGACCTTCAACATGGAAATTAACAACTTGGGAGTCTATGAATTCTGAACAAAATTGAATGATCTATTATTGTACACCAATGGCTCAGAAGTAAAGCAGTTAGAACCCTGCAATTATGCTTGTGGATCAATTAGCTTATATTAGCAGGTTGCAAGTAGACTAGCATAGCAAAGAGAACCTATTGTTATGTTATGATTGTGGGTTAATCCACATTTTTATTTTATTTAAAAAAATCTCATACTTCTTGTTTCTATACAAATTATTGTTCAATTGCAACTTCGGCCTTTAAAATTACAAATTATTGTTCAATTACAACTTCTAAAATCATTTAAGATAGAGTTTGTTAAATCATAAATTATACAAATTATTATTCAATTACAACACTTTTTGGATATGTATATTTTATTAAAGAATATTGATGATGATGATGGTTACCGTCCACTAAAACCAATGCCATCTATAGGACCTTAAGAAATGAGAAAGAATTTAAGTTTGATTCTTCAAAATCTTGTTTCTATGGTCAAAGAGAAGGGAAATAAGTGCTCCAAGATAGCTATAGGTGGGTTGGCTTAAGAGGTCAAGAAGACTGGAAGTATGGCAGATGGTATGGAATTAAGAGCTAAGTGCTTCTCATCTTCACCTGTTTAGAACAGCAAATCTGACAAATTCTATCATTCCAAGGGGTATTGGGAATAGACCACCCCAGTCTCACTTCTAAGCTCATGATAATTAGTTTTAGTATTAATAAATAGAGATTCATTTCTTTCAAAATTATGATTATAAAACTTTAACAAAATCATTTTTAACACTAACTCTATCTCTGAGTTAATTACAACTACTATTGCAAAACCATTGAAGTCACCTGTGATCCATCTCCCATCTTTCTTACTTTGGTGGAGCCGAATGTCCTTTGTCAGCGCTCTTAATGGGGAGAATAATTTGGATGGTGGGGGACGTTTTCCATGCATTAGTTAAAAAATAATTTTTCCAATTGCTTTGGTTGGAATAAGCCAAAATAAATTTGTTTGGTTTGTTTTGCTGCTATGGTTTTTATAAATTGTTTTCTCTTGATCGGATTGAGAAGTAGAAGATTGATGCAAAAGTGAACGTGATTGTTCTCCTTGTTCTGCTTCAAGCTCTAGCCTTATATCAGAAGACTCCAAAAATTGACTGAGATCAGGGTGGAGAATGTGTGCATTCCTGCACCTAGACTAGGCATCCAAGCCAATGTGAAACTTTTCACCCGATCCTACTTTCCAAGCCAAACCTGCTCAGATGAATCCAGCTAGGCCTTCTGATCCATCCATTCATATTTTGTGGCCTGTGTGTAGCTTTAAACATAGTTTTTACTATTAAATATGACTAAGCCCATTGTATGTCAATATCTAGGAGTGATGTTGCAGGATAACCACATAGAAGTTATCTCCACAGGCATGAAGACTTAACTTACCTTAGAGATGAAGACTACCATGACATAAAGAATACTGGTTAAATAAGATTTAGCAAATAAGAAATTTTCAATACAATACAAGCAGAAATAATGCACCTATAAATTTTCTATTGATTTTCTACATCTACTAATATTGAGGTTCTAAATCACTAGTGTCATTAAGTATAAAATAGTAAGTTTCCTAGACTTATGGAAGTAGATGGGTAAAACTAAACCTGTGCTAAATCACGTAGCAAGGAAGACACATATAGGGTAACTGTCTAAATATTGGGCTCCCTTGACACATTGGATCGTTCTCTTGGGTGTTTTTTATGTACCGCATTCACAGTTCTTCCTCAATCTCACATTTCCAATAATGGAATGGGATAGAGGCCTTACTTCCTGTGTGTGATACTTGCATCAAGAACATACTCATACAATAGATATCATATCATTGTTCCATAAGACAGGAGAAGCTAAACAGTTTAAACTTGTCCATAATAGGATCAACATTAACAACAGAAAAAACACAATACACTACACATCCCTTGCAAGTTGTTAGCATGAAAATTTTATGCATAGACTACTGCACCACATCAACTAGGTACCCATTTGACCTCAATGTGAGTACAGATATGATTCAAGCTCTTTCTAATGCAAGTTACCATCCCAATTGTACATTTCTGAGAATCAGCATAATACTTACCTCCTTGAAATGGTGTGAAACTTCTTCTTCCCCACCATTAGCACTAGTTCCAAACCTAAACTTGTTAGGTTGTTTTTGCATTAAGCATTTCATATATCAAAAGGCTATCCATAAATGTCCATGCTTGGGGTTTTATAAATTGGATATAAAATTATCACAAATTCTTAAGTAAATATTCAATATTCATAGAATCTCTCTCTAGTGAGCCATGCAACTTGGTTGTCTAAGTTTGGAAATCATCGACTGTTTAAAATAATTTCTACACATATGAAAATGAAGGACACAGTGGCACCAAATGAATAGAGATAATATGCAAGTTATTCCACCTTTTTTGGAAAATATGAAACCAATTGGAGATACAGAAATACAAAACCACAGCTAAGGAAGTTGGCCCTAGAAACTAATAGATGCAGTCCTTGGTTTTGAGTAGGTAAAACAGTGACAGATTCCATGCACTAGGTGGATCAATGACAGATCATGTAGTGGACATTAAATCTAATTCTTATATGGTCGAGGGTTCTAAGATTTGAATGAATCTTCTTCCTTAAGGGCTATTGCATATATCATATATGTAAAGGTTGTGTCCAAAAAATGGTTGGATAGTTGATTTATTGGTATTCTACAAAACAAGGCATTTTTACAGAAGTCAAACAATTTAAATAATCACCAACACAAATAGATCAAAGATTAATATACAAATGTATTATATGGTTAAAACTCTCAAGGATGGAAACAATCCAATTTATGACAATTAATCTTTATATATGGACTCCATATGATCTTCGAAGAGTTTGGTTAATGTTTTGTGCTCAGATGAAATTTGGTGTAAAGTTGGCTTCAGTTTGGTGAGCAGCCTCAAATCCTACTCCTGGATGGGAAAGGAAATATGAAGGTTTTTTATTTTGGGTTGTGTTTTGCACCAAGTGTCATATTTTATTAATACATTTAAATAGTCCCCAATTACTTAACGTTTCAAAATCATAGTTTTTAGCTATGAAACCCTGTTCACCGATTGTAATTTGTAACAATAACTAAATTTTCAGAAAATATATTCTTATCAGAAGCAGAAAGGACATAAGCAGTATCAGTTGATATGAAATTGAGGCAGTAATTTAGATACAATTTTTTGGCCCAAGCATACAAGTTGAGAAAGTAAACACCAAATGAGCTCAAATTTGTTATTGGTCTTTACCTTAGTTGATAAGGTAAACACCAATAACAAACTTGATCCTTTCATGACAACTCTCACTTGGCTCTCAAGTACAACAAATCCATGATAATATCACTTGTCTTCAAGTTTATTGAGAAGGTAAACACTTTCTAGTAACAAACTTGATTCTTTCATGGCACTCTCACATACCCCTAAGTCCAGCCAAACAAAGATACTCTGACTTTCCCCCAATCCTAACCAAACCAAGATATATTAGGATAGTAAAAATTTAACAATCATCAATCCTTCTAGACTCATCTTTCAAAGACTCCCATGCATATAGCTACCAAATCCCGACTCCAAAAGCACAATGCATTGCAGAGCTACATACCACCATGCTTAGAAAGTGTTCACATGTTAAAGTGGCTCCATAAGGCAAAATCATGACCCTGCATGACGTTGAGATCCTAACAAATATTTAGAGTATCATACCAGGACCAACTATCGCCAACATATTTGGTATGACTTTAATTCCTAACCTTGAATTTTCAAAACATCCTATTTCCTGAAATGTAGACCTTATTTAAAATAATATTTATAGCATTTTCAACACCATCCTCAAAACAGATTATTTTTGCAATATAAACTATACGATCTTTCATTTCAGCAGCCATAGCCATATGGATTGAGTCAAAAGGGGATTTGCAGCTTCCATAGTACTATCTTCATTTTTATCTAGGATAAGATGTTGCTTCTTTAATGGTGGTGGTTCAACCCCTATCCAATTCATACATTCAACCCAATAAAATTGGTCTAGTATGAAAGGAAAAATTATCTTTGGTACTCCAGCATGTGATGATGCTGCAGTTGTTCCACTGTCACTCTGGGGTACTCCAGCATGTAATGTTGTTGCAGTTGTTCCATTGCTACCGTGATGTATTGCTACATAACATTTGGGTAATGGCCAACTATACAACATGGAACAAGAATAGAAAATTAGCATATTTTTAAAGAGTTGTACTCCATCTTTAACAAGGTCAGGATTGCTTTCATAATAATTAGCAGATGCATCATGAAGTTTGTTGGCACCCAAAAATTCTCTAGAAAAATATTTAAGGCCCCTTGCACCATTTATGGCCCCTTGAGAGATTTATGGACTTCCCCTTGCACCATGAGCAGAGAGTTGCTTGTTAACTCTCCAACAATTCAACTCATCCCAAACAGGCTATACAAGGATGAAAATAGTGTTTGTACGACATGCCTCCACCATGCCAGAGTGATAAATATCCACATCTTCCTTTTGAAATATCTAGACAAAGAAACCTTCAGAACAATCTAAGCAAGGAAATTATTGTTATGGCCTATGGACTAGTCATTCCAAATCCTGAACCAACTAATGATCAAGATGGTCTCACCCCTAAGGACCATAATCATCCCTCGCTAGATGGGGGGCTTATCCCAGCCCCATTTAAAATAGAAAGCTCATTTGTAACCTAGACTATTAAGAATTGGAATATGACAACAAACCACTGGGAAAGAACTTGTTGCTCATCGGCCTGCCTTTTTCTCAAAAGGATAAATAGAATGCTAAAGGACATTTATCCCCTGAGAGGACAAATTAAATTGAAAGGCCACAACTTAAGGGAGACTTTCACCTAAAACATTCAGTTAAGTTTACTTTTGAAAAATGACAAAAATCTTATTTCCAATACTGTCTCTTCCAAGATCAGTATCAATCCTCTACATAATTGGTATAAGTATAGGGTGTGAAATAGTAAAAAAATCCTTTGTTAGGAATTGATGGGTACAAAATGGTTCAATCAGAAACCAACTTTAGATGCATCAATACAATTATAAATAAATTTTTGGGACTTTATAGAATTTATACGTGCTTATTTGCCTTGAACAAAATCTGGAATGCCCCTCTAGATCCAAAGGTTATTTTTGTATGGTCTTTGTTGCATGGTAGCCTTTCTCTTGCCGAACAGTTGTGATATCTAATAATAGCCTTTACACATGAATTTCTATGGCCAGGTTGTAACTAATATCTTTTTTATTTTCTAGGAAGGAAAAAGCTAAAAAGTGGCTTGGAATTGAGCCGTGGATCTCTATGGTCACTTTTCAATAGGTCCACTTACTTGGAAGGCCACACTATTGGGAAATAAAATAATATGCACTATTAAGTGTGGACAATTATTTTAGTCACTAAAAATATTGTAACAATATTAAATTCAAGAGTTGAGATATTGATCAAATTTTTCTTGAGCTGATAACGAGGAAATCATGTATAATTTATGTCTGCAGAATGAGAAGTTGAGATATTTACCAAATTTTTTCTTGGACTGATAAAATGGTTGTCATGTATAATTTGTGTTCACAAACGAAGGCTCAATTTCACTAGTTGACCATGGACTTAAACATCTTTTCCAAATGGATTCGACAAAAAGTTGGGAAATACTCACAATTACAAAATATAAAGTTATAAATATAATTTGACACATGCCCAGCAGAGGTGAAATGGAGTAAGTCTAACTTGATCAAACTTGGTCAAACCGAGTTTGACTCAAGAATATGATGAAGAAATCATTTAGGATCTTATCAGAGTCAAACTCAATAACTCACAAGTTTGACTCATAATACTAGTAACTATACTTCCATGCTCTTTAGTGGGCGGGCTTCTCCTCAGTCACCCCCCCCCCCCCTTTCAAGTACTCTTTAGATGCTCCAAATCAATTCCTACTATCTAAGTATGATATGAACAAGGTGATTGGACAGGATCTACAGAAAATACATCCAGCTCAGTTGAATCACATCCCCTAAGTGTCTTATACCCAAGATGGCTTTCTATTTGAGCACTTCATGCAACTAAAAGAGATGAATGTAAAACCTAAATATACATGGAAAAACTTGTTTCAGACCTTGAAGATCCCTTTTGGAAATTTTTGAGTAGGCTCTCACTCAGTTTGGTTTGAAACCAATCACAAAATTCGACGCCTTGATGGGAATTTCCAGCTATAACACTTGGAAAACACAAGGTCAAAGGAGAATATCCTATCTAGATCTCCTATTTGTGAGAACTAGAATTTTTAATACATTACCAAGAATCAGGTGGCTCCCTCTCTACTTTCTTCTATTATCCATACCAGCAAGCCATAACTACTATTCATGACGAAAATTTTCAAGACTAGATCACCATCCCTACAGGGACCCCCAAACAGTCTCCTTTGATTGTGCTATAATTTCAAGATGGCATGAAAGTCTTGGAATAGTGATTCCTCAACTTCTTGGTGAGTAGTGTTCGGTCTTTGTACAAGCAGATGAAAGTTGCTACTGTTTTTCCCAATATTATCACATTGAATTTACCTATCAAAGCTACTCCATAGCTTTAGAAATCAAAGAAGTTAGTATTTTTTGCAAAATGGGTTTGTAAGTATGCAGCTCAAGTCCATATACCTTTAACTACATCATTCAAGGGTTGTGTGATAAAGGTAGGACAAAAGAAGCTTCAGAATTTTATAAATATATTCTCTGCAGATGATTGTTTCCTAATAAGCACATTTATAATGAGTTTGTCAACAATATTTCACTCGAAAGAAGACTATAGGATGCCAGTAAAGCTTTTGAAGAAATGGTAGATCATGGCATGGGGCCTAATTACATCACTTATAGGATTGATATGGATATGAATTGTAATAAAGGCAGGCAGTGGGAAGCCTCTAAACTTCTTTGTGACCTTCATGATCAGAGCCATTGCCTTGATGAGTTACCTTATAGGATATTGGATAATGACTTCAATTTGCTGAGCATGCAAGGGTTTCATTTGATGAGATTTGAGAGTTGCCCTGTTGAATTTTGTAGCTTGGGAGGTACTCCACATCCCTGGGTACTTGGCTTGCGTTAGTTGGCAACACAAAAGCTCTTTAAGGACGAAATAACCAAGCGGGGGGATCTTGCACCCAAAGCAAGCATGGTTACATGTGTGGCACCCTTAATTGAAAAAGGGGCAACTAATACAAGTTGCAACTATGGGAGAATTGTTAAAATGAAGGAAAAGACTTTTGTATCTATATGAGTGGGATAAATGACATAAAATTTCAGGTCGGCTTGGTTTGTAGACATTCCCTTTAAGGGCTGATTGTTGCACCCAAGTAGTATATAAATAGAAGAGGTTTTTGACTTCATTTGGCACATCACAAGAGAAAGACATCATAGGAGAATAATTTTTGAAGCAACCAAAGCCTTTCGGAGCCTTATCAAAGGGTGAAGGAGCTGAGTTTCTTGTGTCTTTTTCTATGATTGGTACAGGCCAAGTTTGGGCAATTGGTGGCTGAGGTTGAGGGTATTTTTGTCCTCACTTTTATAATGTAATTCTATATGAATCAGTCTGAACATTTCTGTGCATGTTACATGAGGGTTGAAACCCTATATTAGATATGGACAGAGGTAGATAAGCTTGGAAAAACATGTATTAGGCCGAGTTACAGTGCAGTGAAGGGAGGCTTGAAGAGGAAGGGTTGCACAGGTTTTGTAACATTCTTCCATACTAGTAATGGCATAAAAGATCTTATAGCTAAATACTAGAAGTTCTTACTCAGTCATAGTGTTAGAGACAATAAGTGAATCTTAATCTAAGAGGCATACTTCGGTCTCAGTCGAAGTTTTCAAAGAAGAGCACAACATGTACCTTCTTGTACATGAGTAAAGATCACATCTTCTTTAGGATTCACAGTTGTCCTTTCTTCAATAATACTTTACAGTACCATGACTAATTATTAATGATTTTAGAAGTAGCTCAAGAATCTTTGTTGCTAGATTTATGCATCCTTTCTCTAAGACATATCTTTATGTCGATTAAAGATCTAGTGTTGTCTCTGTTGGATTTTGTAGGCCACAAAGATTAAGCTTCATGATCTATGTATGGAATCTAAGCTCATTGTCACAGGGATCCCAACTTTCTACAAATCTTCATTAATCCACAATCCGTCTCTGGAGTCTCAACTCAACGTAAAACTGAAAAGACAGATAGATTCCTATCAACATAATTTATGCTTCTACCATGGCACAATCAGTTGTTTAGACGACCAAGAAACTCGTCTCTTGATCAATGCATGACTAAGTAATTTTGTTTATATGAAGTAATTACAAAGCGGTGTAGATTTATTTAATCGAGATTCTTCCAAATTGAATTGATTTTAGAGGACACAAGGATTTGTAAAACCCAAATTCCCAGTAATTTAACCTTCATTATAAAGCTCCAAACTATAGATCTAATCCTTAGTGGGCCACAGATATGAACTACAAAGAGCCACAAATAAGCATGAGAAAAATTATAATTTCCATCCAAAACCTTAATAGATATGGTCAGTAAGAGTTAAATATTGAGAGTGCTTCACTGTCACTACAAAAATTCAGTGAAATCCCAAGAAGTGAAACACATGTGACAGATAAGAGCTCGTCCAAACATATTTTGGATAATCCTTGCAGAAAGCATGTTTCTATCACTTCCTCTAGGCAATGTTATATTTTCCCAGTGATTACTCGATCGATCACCAGAGCCCATGGAACCTGCTCATCAAATCTTGCTTTCTTTTGAATATATGTATCATAAATTGAAATACCACGGGAAGCAGATTCGATACTAGATTTCTACAAAATATTTAGCTTAACACAGAATAACTATGGATCTCTACAACCCTTTGTTGTATTATCGTAGTAGCCTCGGTTTGTCGCAGATTACTGACAAGTATATGCTACACAGTGAGTCACATGCGTTTCGGATTCAGACTTAAACCTAAGTTCAAATTTTGATAAAAAATATTGCAGAATTGCACAGAAGATAGATTGAAATATTCACTCGCAGCATAGTGTTAGATCACGAAATTAAAGGAAATAAAGCTATGGTAAATGGAGTCATCTTGGCAATTACAACAAGCCCCACTGGAACTACTGCCGATTATAATTGCTAGAAACTAAACTATTGCTATCTTCCAATAGAAATACCAAAAGGTCACAGGATCTTCTAATTACAGACCTGATGTACAAAATTCGAAAAGATCAAATAACATCACACATAAATAAAGAAAATAAAACAGAGGTGCGCAGAAGAACATATAAAATGCACTTGTGTACCTTTGTTGCTTCTCTCTGGGCACGACTTTGCAAGATCCAACAGAACCCAATACTGCCTTCGTGCATTGCAACTTCTGCCTTAGCAGTAGGATCAACAATTAAAATCTCAGCATCAATCACCACGAACATTGCAAGTGCAGTGACTACTCTCCATAAATCAATGCACACATAACCTTTAAGATCTCCAAAATCAGCCTTTAGGATATCCAAAATCGGCGACCTGAAAGCCACATCTAGGGCTATATCCCTGCGTGATACATCCACCACAACCAATATCAGAAGAGTGACCCAAAGTTTCAAATCCATTGTCCATGTTCTGAGAACCTACCACAAACAAAAACCTAAGAGTCGATGCATTTCCTAGCACTGTCTCATCGGAAATCATCCAATCAAAGGGGCTAAGCTATGAAATGTTCCTAGAACTGCCTCCTTATAAGCTTACGCTCCATAATTTGTTAGACACATTGGTAAAGTCCAAATTCCAGAGGAATGATGAAGAGCCTAAAAACCCCTGCAAATGGAGGCAAGAGGCAAGGTTAGCCCTATCAAAACCCCTGCAAAGGAAAATGGAAGCAAGAGGCAAGGCTAAACCTATCAAAACCCTGCAAAAGAGGTGAGGTTGGCCTTGTCAGTGGAGGTGAGGCGAAGTTGGCCCTGTCACTGGAGGCGAGGTTGGCCTTGTCCCTAAAAACCCTTCCAAATGGAGGCAGGAGGCAAGAGGCAAAGCTATCCCTATCAAAACCCCTGCAAATGGAGGCAAAGGCAATGCTAGCCCTATCAAAACCCCTGCAAAAGGAGGCAAGGTTAGCCCTGTCAAGGCGAGGTGAGTTTGGCCCTGTCACTAGAGGCGAGGTTGGCCTTGTCCTCGATTCGAGAGGGAAAACATGCTCCTCTTTCGACCTGCTTGTAGAAATTACCTGTTTCCAACCTTCATGTGTCTACTTCCCCTCTTCTTTTTGGTCATTTTGCTACTTGAACAAATTGTTTAATTTTTAATATTTATCGTCATTTTGTAGCTTGAACGAATTGTTTTTATTTCTAATAGTGTTAATTACTAGCATTTGCACAAGGGTGCAAAGGGAACGCCGGAGGTGCATTAAATGGATGCTGGGTGACCGACAATCCGAATGGGAGGAAGAAGCTGGAGGCGACAGTTGTCAATTTTTTATTCGACAAAAGGGCAATAAGAAAAGGTTTTGATTGGGTGCGGTGAACAGTGTTTGCTCACCCCACTCCAGCAAAGATAACACTTCCGACGTAAATATAGACTAGATAAAATCAACTTATGTTTTAGCAACACATCTGAAGAAAAAAAGGAAAGAGGTCAATCGTAAACTCAGTAACAGTCTTCAAACACAATGTGTGAGTTTCGCAACATTACTGAATTAGAAACAGAAACAAATGGTCAGAAGAAGCATTGAAACATTGATAATCAAAACAAAATAAAGCAAAATTTTGACACAACACTGGATCAGATTTATTGCAACATAACTTATTAGAATCCTGTATGAGGCATAGAATACACCCCCGACACTGATAGGACAACACTAATTTGACCATTTTCCAGTTAATGCATACACTAATTTTATCATTTTTCGGTCTAGAGTGCCAAGCTAAGTCGGTTTTAGAATGGAAAAGGGACAAATATCCAACATTGCAAGCCTCCAGGTCAGCTCACCAACACCTCCAAAAGAGAGAAAAAAAGGCCAAATAGGTAGCATAGACATTATCCATAGCCCATTCAGTCAATGTGTATGGGATGACAGAACAGTTGAGAGAGATGAATACTCTCACAGATTCAATTGGGCACAACCCATTCAAGCCAAAGTATAAAAAGCGCAGACAATGAAAATAAAGGCCCACATTGATTCAGGTACCTGCTATAGATTTTTCCTTTAGAAGAACATCAGACATTCTTAATATGGTACACGGTTTGGTATGTTGGCTATTCTGGCTTGGTTGGAAAGAGAGTGATGCCTTTTACAGTACTTGAACTTTTTAATATACGAGTATTTTTTTAGTAACAACATAAAAAAATCCACACCATACATGATCGGTCCAAAAATTGCAGCCACCTAACCATTGAGGCCACATTGGAAAAAGGAGTCATCAAAAAAAAGTTTTAAGGAAATGGGTGCAAAAATCCCTTCTTTGATTTTGATAATGTTTGTTCCCTGGAGAGAAGAAAGTGGGGATGAAAAGAAGATAAAGCTGCAATCCCAAAGGACGCAGACATAGACGGAGCACTAAAACCTTGCTTCCAGTGGCGGCGAGCAAGGACTGTAAATCTATGAAATACTCTGTACCATCACTCTCGATGAATCAATCAACATTTTTTCACTCTACAATAGACGTTATTTTTCGTGTTCTGATTTTCTGCTCCTTATTTTTGTAGCATAGTATATTGAAAATTAATTAAATAAAAAAAGGATAGTTCCATGTTTCGGGGCTTCTTCATAGACCTGTTTTCCATTTGAATTTTGTGATGTAATCTCCACTTACAGTTTTATCAAAGCATCATATAATTTTGTTATTAGCTCAGATTTCTTGCTGTTAGAAACCCTTTATGTAGCAAAGGTTTCCCCACTGTAGCTTTTGTTTGTCTAACAGACCAATACAATATATATCGAATATCATTTTATGCTTTGATCTATAAATGTACAAAAAAACACAAAATGGAATAAAAAAAGGTTTTGAACACATGAAACAAATCTAAATTTCAAACCTAGCGTTATGTAGCCTCTCTTCTAAAATACAGAACAAAACACACGCATTGTTGCATAATGTAGGTTAACGAGACTAAAAGAACCCACATTGCAGTACAAGAGCTTAGGCTTACGCTTACCTCTATATCGTTACACATGGGAACCTGAACCAGAACCATCGGATACTCTGCTGACGCACCTTTCTCCAAATCCGCTGCTGAACTTGGTAATTCGAATTGGGGCACCTACTTAATCTTCTTGATGTCGATCCACAGGCATCCCATCGCCAACACTTGTCTATCTGTCGACTAGATAAGAAACAACACAATGCAGATGTTGGCCAATTCCTGAAGAGGAGGGGCGAGATAAGTGGCCCTGACAAAAACCCATTCAGAATAAATGGAATGCAAAATGCCCTGGAATTCTAGCGCTGGAGAAAATTCTAAATGAGGGCGGCTAAAGTGCCAACCTTTCATAAAAGTCGCAATCTCAAACCCTAGCATCAAGATGGAAAATAAGAGAAACCCTCTAATGACTCTGTACAGTTTACTTTACCTTGGTTTGTCCTCCTCTGTCACATGATTTTGATTCTTGCTCAAAGTGACTCTTCTATTTATGGCAGAGATAAGGCTCCATAGCCCCTGCGCGAGCCAGGCGACACAGCCCGCAGCGCGATAGGCTTTTAGCAGCCATACCCAGGTAAGATGCCTGGCATTTTTTCCCCAACCCTGCTTATCTGACTGGTGGAAATCGTCTTCAAGGCTTTGCAATCCCACCATGGAACAATTTGGATTCTCCATTTTTACTACCACGGAAGTTCCCCTATGGATCTCCTTCTCCTTGTTCCACCATTCTTGAAGCTCAAAATTGGGAGTCATACATAAGAACCAAACGACACCCCACCCCCCGGGGAGTCACATGAACAAAAAAAGGAAAAATCACTATGCCTAAACCTGGATAGCACAAACCTAGATCTTCAGGTCAGAGAATGCAAAGTCAGGATCTTGGTCATAAGTTGGAAAGACTTTTGACAACAATAATAGTAAGTGTGTTCTCCTCCTCCGTTTCCTCCATCTTCTAACTGATAGAAAACGAACCCATCGGCAACCTTTCCTATATAGAAGCCGCCGATCTCACAATGCGGAGGCCGCCTAGAGTTTGTGAGATTCGATCTGCAAATGTCGAGATGCGATAAGCCAGGCGTGCATGCAATCAATAACTGTGGACATTTTACTTGAATACAGAAAGGGTTGGAACCAGAGGGTAATATAGGACGATAAGCCCAAATGTCAAAATTTAATTGGTTGCCAAATATCAAAATCTAATTGGTTGGAAGGGCGATAGGAAAAGCTTCTTATTGGTTGGGGTGAACAATGTTCTTACCCCAAGCCAACAAAGAGAACGCCTCTGGCGTAAAAATAGTTTTAATTTTTAAAAAATAAAATATTAGTGGACAGTCTTAATTTCTAACTTACCATAATTAAAATAGTTTTAATTTTTAAATTAATAATTTAGGATTTTAAAATAAAATATTAATCGACCTTAAAAAAATGTTTTAGAGTGATATAAAAATAAACTAAAATAATAATTTAAGATTTTAAAACAAAATATTACTCGGCCTTTAAAAAAACAAAAATTGTTTTAGAGTGATATAATTGTTATGTGGAGTAGTGATATAATTGTTATGGTTGTTTAATTATTTATTGGGTTTATAAATAGAGCATTACTATTTTATTTTATTCATGAGGATTATTTTAAGATGTTTGTGCATAATTTAGGTGTAAGTTTAAAATAATCCAACATAAAATGTTGTTTTTGAGTGTTTTAAAGAGGATAGAGATTAAAGTACAAATTAGATTATAAAGGGATGTGATGAGTTTCTTAATTAAAATACGTGTAGTGATTAGATGGAAAATAAGCAAAGAATATGCATCTTATATGAAAGTAAAATTTAAATAAGTGCACTCTAATGACAACACAATCCTTGTAGCATGATAACATATACAAAACAACCACATGAACTCAAAGAGCTATAAAATAAGCATATTAGAAACCATTTGATATGTGAATGAAATGTTAGAAAGTAAATCATAAAGATATTGTACCATGGGCTACCCTATCAAGCTCTTACATGAAGTGCTCTCAAGTCTAAAATGGATGAGGGTAGGTGATGAGAAGTTCTTGACACTTTTGTAAGTAAATCCACCCTCTAGAATGAGGACTTGCACCTCTCCTTTATAGAACAGGGTAGGAGGAGAGATAATGTAGTCTAGGAAAGAGAAGAGGATCAAATTGTGGGTTAAAGGCTTGTGTGCTAGATCATTTTGGATGTCACAATTCCTCTCTAGTGAATTTTCTCTCTTTCAAAACCAGGTTTGTTGAAAGTACACACCTGCCTAAAACACTTCGTAGCTAATGTTTTTCCTTTAATTGACAAATATGTTGAAAGTATCTTTAGTGAGGTGCATGTCTTCTAAAATATGTGTTGTTTTATCACGTAATACTCATGATAATGCATTAAATGTATGAGCAACAAGTCAACACAACACCGTGGCACAATCAAGTCCACGATATATATTTTTTTCTTATTATGAAGTTCCAACCTACTAGAAATAGTTCAATATGGTGCCCCCTTTGTAATAACTTATTGTTTTCCTTTAGTGACCATATATATCTATTGATTGTCGTTTGTATGGATGAAATACAAACATTGCCTAGAATTATCCTCCTTGAGCACACCCTCTCCAAGACTGTTCACTGTTTGAATGGTTGAAACACGAAATCTGCCAATAATAATCCCTTTTGACTACATCACCTCTCAATATTTTCCTTTCTCATTGTAATAATTAACATGTGTGGATGAAAGTAGATCTAATTCGACTTCATGAAGAAAAGTAACCTTGCATATATGGCTAGGTTGAATTGCATCATTACCCAGTTAACCCAATCATTATCATCATCCTTAACCTCAGTCCCTGCATCCTCCTTTATTGCACATATAACTCAACCCCTCTCCACTCCTTCAACCGGGATGAAAATGATTCAATTTCGATAGCAAGAATCGACGAGATGAAGAAACTCTAGTAAGTTGCAATCCCGGCATCCTCCTTGACTATTCTTGTGACTCAACCCGCTCAGCTCCCCCTCATCTCCTTCAAATGGGATAAAAAGGCTTCAATTTCAATAGGAAGAACAGGCGGGATTGGGAACCTCGAGCAAGTTGTAGTCCATGCATCCTCCTTGGCTTCGTCTGTAACTCAACCCCCTTAGCTCCTTCAACCTGGATTAAAAGACTTAAATAGGAAGAAATGGTGGGATCAAGAACCTCCAGCAAACTGCAACAGGAAGAAATGGACAGATCAAACTATGCCATTCAAAACAACAATATAACAAGATTTTCTCCCATGCGGTATAAAAAAAAAATTGTTTAAGCATTTGTTCCATATTTGAAATTTTAATAGATGAGAAGCTCAATGATATATAGACAAGTTAAATGTGCTTTGTAATAAATTAGAGGTTTGTAATGAACATTGAAAATATGACGTTTGAGCTTAAATATATTGGAGGAGAAAAGGACATACATGTTGTGCATCTACAACACAAAACCACCTACATATTGTATGGTAATTCCTCCATTCAAATAAGAGGAAACTACCACTAATTTTGCTTGGATCATAACCTAAGAGGAAATAAATTTTAAAGGAAAACCAATCCAAACCTAGCTAAGCTAATAAAAGAAGGGCCTAAAATTTTGGGAGTAGATTTAAGGCTTATGCACCATGTTCATTAAATGCACCATGTTCATTAAATCTGGATAGATGAAAGCTTTTATGATAATTGTCAAATTGAATACAATCTTCATAAAGACACATCTAAAAACCTTGGATATGTACAACATCACTTGGATACACTAAAATATGCCAAAAATGTTAATGGCACGCACCCAAGGAAATACTTTGTTCCAAAACTAGTAGAAGTTCTAGAAAAAAAGGTTTTCATGAGAGATCCAGCCATATAAAATTGGTTGAAAAGATAGAGGAGAAAGGATGAGGGAAAAAATGAAATCTAAATAATATTCACCAACACAATATCATTTTAGCCCTAAACTGCTCAACCCTAGCAATCTCTCGGTGCATATAAAATTTTTACATTGGCTTGTATTTATTACTTCAATTAATTGTAAAGGCGGGAAATTTACTCACCGATAAAAACCGGGCCCTTGAAATCTGAACCAAAGGGGAAGGCACAATATTTTATCCTATGTACACCCAGCTCTGCACTTTGTAGCAAGAGGAAACCCAAAACAAATATGGAAATGAGAAATCAATGTAAGAACAAAGGTCGACATCCAATTAATTGAAATATATAAGCCCAAAAATCACTTCCCACCATACCTCTAAGTCTTGCTGCCCCATGGGTGATAGTAAATGATGGCGAATGACCGTGATATCAGTAGTTGTTTCCTTATCTATTTGTAAGGAAATTTCCCAACTAATGAATGAGTCTTGTGCCATTGGTATTGAAGCACGCAAGTTATCTGCCAAATATATTATGGAGGTGTGAGCCAAAATGTCCATTCTCCTCTGATACGAGCCATGTCATCGTTGTTTAAAGCTTGGTCTTCACAAAAAGATCTATCTTGAGCATTACATGGACCCATCGATATTTTGCTCAAAAGAACTCTAAATGATAAAACCTCTCACTTTCTAAAGGGTGCACCCTAATGCTACTCATGATAGGTTTTGGTCTTTCTAGATGACATCCCCATTCATATTCGGGAGAACTATAAACGAGTAATGATATCATCCAAATCCCATAGGTTTTTATTATATTTACTTTGAACAAGGTCCTACAATTTGAGATTGAGTAATATATGTTTACTCCCAACTCTTATTGGCTCAAATAATGAGGGCAGATAGGAGAGTTGTCTCATGTCGAACTCTTTGAGTGAAAGCGTTGTTCAATTCTCTTGCCAATAATACCACATGAGTGCACCCGAAAAATAGAATATTGCAAGGGCCTTCAAAAGGGGAATTTATAATTCAACACCTCTTATTATGTTTCCTAGCAAGTGATTGAATTCACAAATGAGGACTTTTTAAAATGAGGGTTTTTTATATGACTGATGAGCTCGACACTCCTCAGTTGGGGCTCAATATTCATCACGTATACCATGTTCGTACACTGGCACGATGGTACTCGAGGAAACTTTGGAATGGGAAATTCCCCAACTGTACACCCATTTATGGCATGCAAATATGTCATAGATCAAATTACTATAGCCCTAAACCTCTTATGAACTGAAATAAAAGGAAAACCCAGTTAACCTAGTCATTATCATGTCCCCTTAACCTAAGTCACTACATCCTCCTTGACTGCACATACAATTCAACCCCTCTCCACTCCTTTAACAGGGATGAAAAAGATTCAATTTCAATAGGAAGAATCGACGGGATGAAGAAACTCGAGTAAGTTGTAGTCCCTACATCCTCCTTCACTATTCATGTGACTCAACCCGCTCAGCTCCCCCTCATCTCCTTCAACTAGGATAAAAATGCCTCAATTTTAATAGGAAGAACATATAGTATCGGGAACCTCCAGCAAGTTGTAGTCCATGCATCCTCCTTGGCTTCGTCTGCAACTCAACCCCCTTAGCTCCTTCAACCTGGATGAAAAGACTAAAATAGGAATAGATGGTGGGATCAAGAAGAGGAAGAAACACTTACTAATGTGTTCTAATTGTTTGAGCTCGAGGAAGGTAAAGTAGTAGACATGATATAGCCTAAGAAAAGTGGATCTAATCCAAACCAACCACCCTATGAATTTTAAAATCCTAGAGGTAGTCCCAACTTTTTATTATACTTTTGACTTGAAAGTGCCTTTTCTTAGTCTCAATAAATGAATTAAATAGTCTCAACCCCTTGGAGAAGGAAATTTGAGAAAAAACAAATAGCATGAACAAACAAAGAATCCAATGAGCTGAGCTGAGAGGGGTCTCCCTTTATAAATAAGAATCCATAGGCTTGTTAGAGTTAGTCTGAATCTTTACTAGAAGGTGAGTAGTCTTCACATCACCAACCACATCCAATAGAAAGGTACCAACTCCTACAATAAAAATTATGTCTCCAAATAAGGTGTAGTCAATACCAATAATATCATCTTATGAATATATTACAATATGATTTGCAAAGTATGTTTCCATACATGTGTGAAAGAAACAATCCATCTGGTTAGCAAAAGGAAGTCTTTGTGAAGGGCTTAAGAAACCCCCTTGAAGGAGACAATAAGGGTTTGAAACCATAGAATACAATTTTATCTATGAACCCTAGTTCTGCAACCCTTAGGATAAATGTTAATAGTCAATAGTCTAATCTCAGATCAATATTCGATAACATTGTTGTTCCCTTCAATTGATTGAAAAAATCATCAATCATCGATGACGATTACTTATTCTTAATGGTCACCTTGTTCAATTGCATGTAATGAATGCACAATCTGAGAGTATTATCCTTCTTCTTCACAAATAATACTTGCATGCCCCATGGTGATACACTTGCCCTAATGTAGCCCTTGTCCAACATTTCCTTCAACTAATGTGAAATAATCGATGCATGACCGACATAATCGATGCACAACCAAAATATGTGTTATCAACTGATACACATATTCGATGCATGACCGACATGTTTAGTCAATTTAGTGTCCTAAATTGTTAACATAAATTATCGACCAAGGCTAGTAAACTGATGAAGTGTAACGCACTATATGTGCCTAAGTATCCATTTTTCCTACTTCGTTGTTTTAAGGTTTTGTTGATGTTTTTGGGAGTTTTTATATCTTGATTCTTAGCATTCTATGAAATTAATCTATTTAAAAGGGAAGGAAAGAAACTGTTTATCAAATGATTTAAAGCAGAGTTCTATTCACAAGGTTTTGAAGTTTATTTTCTAATTAAGAAATGGTGAAAACTAGAAGTCCTAATCCATGGATATTGCAACTCAATTGAGAATTCAAGAAATGAAAACAACTAATAACTCAAACATTACAACTAAATCCAATTCATATAATTAAGATTTATTGGAAGAGCTTGAGAAAAAAATTAAGTGTAATGTATGAGGATATCCTATAACATGAAATGAAACACTGAAACAATAACTCAGACTTTACAACTAAATCCAATTCATATAATTAAGATTTATTAGAAGAGCTTGAGAAAAGGATTAAGTGTAATGTATGATGATCTCCTATAACATGAAATGAAATACTGAAATAATAACTCAGACTATACAATTAAATCCAATTCATATAATTAAGATTTATTGGAAGAGCTTGAGAAAATGATTAAGTGTAATGTATGAGGATCTCCTATGACATGAAATGAAACACTGAAACAATAACTCAGACTTTACAACTAAATATAATTCATATAATTAAGATTTATTGGAAGAGCTTGAGAAAAGGATTAAGTGTAATGTATGAGGATATCCTAGACAATTACTATATCTACAAGTCACTAACCATTTCAATTTAAGATTTAGATGGTCTTTACTTGGTTGAGCACAGTAACTATTTAACCATAAAAGAAAAGAAATGAAACCTAAGCAACTACTGCACTTGTGAGTCACTATCCATTCATTTAACAGAATTTACTCAGTTGGACACAATAATTGCAATTTATGAAAGCAGTAAAGAAAATACAGAGAAATGCTTAAACAAAAATTAGAAAGAACTTATCTATAAAATGCATGAAACCTCCTCGAATAGCAGGGGCCCTCTGCTACCAATTCGGTGTAATCCTTAGCTCCTTGAAGATGTGATCAAAACAACATCAAAGAACTTCTTTATTGATAAACTCACAAATCTACATCCCATTCCATCTCAAGCCTTGTTACAAAACATGCTATAATCCCTTCTCTTCTTCTCCTATTTTTTTTTTTACACCCATGGTAGGAGAAATTTTCCCCTATTTATACAAAAATATGAGAAGTTATCTCATTAATGAGAGTCCATGAATCTCTCCCTCTATCTCTAGAGTTACAATCAAAATAGGAAATGATAAGACACATGTCTTTTTAGAGTTTCAATACAAAATAGGAAATGAGACACACATCTTCTTAGAGTTTTAATACAAAAAGGAAATGAAACACATATCCTCATGATCCCATGATCTTCTCCACTCAAATTCGAATTTGGTTTTGGTAGGCCACATAAAGGTCTTTTAGAAGCTTCCTTTTGACCTACACATGGCAAAAATCTCATCCCACTTGTTAGGTATAAGCATATGCACATTATTTTCTAATTTTTAACCACAAATTCAGTTAAAAATGCTAAGAATTAATAAAGTTTGGAAAAACATAAATGTAACCCAATAGTGGTAATGGTAAGGTAAATGTAATGAAATGGAGGTGGATTGAAGGTGGTAATATGGAAATATAAGTGAAAATGTAATGGAATTGAATGACAATTTCAAAGCCCAACATACCCCCAAACTGAAGCTATTGCATGTCCTTATGCAATCTATTACATTAACTCTTTTTGATCCTTGAGCTTCGACTTAACTTTGTGTGATATCATTTGATAATTTCATACTTCTGCAAAGTGTTTTACTTGAATTGCAACATGGTTGGTTCTTGTGTTACAACCATATTTTTTTGTTGCATTCAATTTTGACCTTTGATCTTTGCATAATGATAATTTGATTTTTATTGCAAAGTATATCTTTATTGGATTGCATCATGGTTGGTTCTTGTGTGACAACCATGATTGTGTTTGTATCCAATCATATTTTGAGTACTTTTGAAAAGCCATTGTATGCTCATAATAATAATGTAATAGTTAATATCTTTTGGAAGTATGTGGGTTTCTGAATGTGATATGAATGTGGCAAAGTATGAATATGAATGTATTCCCTCCCCCCCCCCCCAACTAATGGTATTGGAAATTTTATGAAATAAGGAAGAGATGTTTTTTTTCCAAAAATTATCATTCTAGCTTTTCAAGGAATTCTATGGTAAAAAGTTAGAAAATGACGTACCTTAACTTACCCTTTGGAAATGGATGAGTTGCATGTGTGTACTGAAGAGTGTGGCTGTTGATGTTGTTGGACTATGTAAACAAATGAATTTGATCTACTTCTTTGTTCTCTTTGTGATGATGACAATATTGGGATCTTTATTGTTGCTGATACAAATTGATTCCTGCTACAAACTGCTAAAATGATGTAGTCTTCAATCGTTACAAAATCCGATGGTACAATTCTAGGCATGCGAATAAATGTGTTGATGTCGAGCATGAAGAGAAGTCATTGGATTACCAACCATTGATGAATGTCATTAACCAATGCGAGGCAAACTCACCATTAATGTCAATGAGTGCCAAGGTACCTAAGTACATCAGCCCATCTTGCGAATAGATGGGTTGATGTCGAGCTACTTGCAAGATCTGACGATCAAGGGCCATTGATGTATTCCCATGATTGTCAGCGAGAAAACTTGTCATTAATGCATACAAGCCTCAAGGTACTATTAAGGACTCTAGTCTTGGACCTAAATAACATGCTGATGTCGATAGGCCAAGAGTTGTTAGAAGGAAGGCCTTAAGGAGTCCTCCATCATCTAACGTGGGCATGAAAGAATAATTTTTGAAGGACTATGGATTCAATCATTTGTATTGAAGGAAGATTTATTTGCAAAATGAAAAGGATAGGAAAAGGAAAATGGAAATGGACGATGAAAAATGGAAAATGACAATGGGAAATAAGCATGTAGGTGAGCTTCTTGCTTTTATATGTGGGGTAGACAAAAAAGTAATGGAAAGTGTATGTGAATGAAGGAAAATGAACAACTAACTCTTGCTGGGAAAATAATGGTGGTTTTCTTTGAAGTTTTTGGTTGGATTTACAATTCAAAAAGGGAGGAAAAGTAATGGTCTTGATGGATATGAACATGGACTTGTTCTTACATTTCTCATGAAATCGGTCCTTTGAAAGCCAACTGTGCACTCAATTAGTTTCCTTCAATGATCATTTGATCATTACAAACCTGCAAAAAAACTTGACATAAAGAACATAAATGCGTTCAAAAAGAAATGGCCAATTCCTTTTGTATTCCTATGCAAAAATTAAATGTCAAATGAAACGGATTAAGGTAAACCAAAAAGTTCTATATTCGGTCCAATTCAAGATATCGATAACAATCCATTTTTAAAGAATAACCATGAAAAATAAATCAACTCCCTGTTGTCAGATGACTTCATGCACTATGCTCAGTAAAACAATTAGCATCACAAAGATTTGATGTGTCCTACAAGATAAAACTTCATAGAAAAATACACATCAATAATATTAATGCCAAATGTTCAAAAATCATCTAAATAATCTTCAATTATCCTGAAAACCATTATTAAGAAGAAATTATAATAATTTTTTTAATTATTTTTTTTATTTTTTTATTTATTTTTATTTTTGAATGATTTTATTTTAATTTTTTTTTTCTTTATTAAAAATAAATTATTAATAAAGTTGTTGTTGTTGTTGTTGTTGTTGTTTTTTTTTTTTTTTTTTTTTTTTTTTTTTTTAATGAAATAAAGCATGGATGAAATAATCGTCTTTATGAATCTTTTTGAAACAAAGTCATTCCAATGCCTCTTTCATGCAAGATAAAAATAAAAATCTTGAAATTTCTAAAGTCAAGTTTCCAATTATGAAGGAGATGGAGGCAGAATCCTTCTCAATTTATACAACTTGCATTTGATGCACATGTGATAATGACTTTGCCTCAAATAATCCATTTTTCATTCATCATGTGCCACCACAGATGAATTCTGCCACATTTTCCTTCAGATAAGGAAATCAGATCCTTGATTATTTCTCAAAATCGAATTTTATAAAACCGCGACTGTTTACATTAAAAAAAAAAAAAAAAAAAAAAAAAAAAAAAAAAAAATGTTTTTCTCTCACTCACACTGCAAATTAGTGCTCCGAAGAACCCTGAATTTCTCCCAAATGGCTGTGAAATTCAAAATTTTCTTATAGGATTACCTAATTCACCCTGTTCCCGAAAAAACTCATGTTTTAGTTTTTTCTAATTCGCCTCGGTTTGCTCAGAAAATGCATTTTAAAATCGGGTGTTTTTGACAATTACGCATTTCATTTTCTGGCAATTACTTCTGCAATAAAATTGATGTGGTTTTATTTGTTTTTATTTGCAGGTTTTGAAGTGTAATGGCCTGTCTCTCACAGAGAAGTTCAAATTGATCTTCCTCATTCCAGTTACTTGCAATGGAATCTGCAGTCTTCTCTTCATCAGCAGTCTGAAATCTTCTCTTCACCAGCAATTTCTTCATGTCATACACTTTCATTGTCTGTCCTTGCAATTGAATTTGTAATCTTCTCTTCATCAACAATTTACAATCTTCTCCTCATCAACAGTTTCTTCATGTGATATACCTTCATTGTCTACAAATTTTAAAAATAATTTCTAATAACTGTTATTTGAGGAAAAATGAATATGAAAAAGAGAAGGTTCCATTTTTTTTATTGCAATGCATGGATCTTTGTGTGGATTGGAGGCCTACATATATATGTAAAGCCAAGCCAAAGGTTAGTCTCACGCATATGCATGGGTCTTATTTCCATGAGCCAATTTATTTTTTATTTTTTATTTTTTAATTGATTTGTTAATAAAATTATATATATTATATTTTCAAAATTATATATATATATATATATATATATATATATATATATATATATAAACAAAGCAATTTATTGACAATAAAAATTTCCATCATTCTTTTTTAAAGTTTATTGTACAATTTAAATGAAATGATGAAAACATAATTTATTATTATTATTATTATTGTTATTATTATTAACATAAAAATTCTCTTTTTTTTTATCCTCTAGAACACATAAAGTGCAGGAGGAGAGCATAGTCAAGAAATTATTAATTTTTTTAGATGTAAGAAATAAGGCTACCTAGTTACACTTCCGCGGCAACGGCGCCAAAATGTTTAGTCAATTTAGTATCCTAAATTGTTAACATAAATTATCGACCAGGGCTAGTAAACTGATGAAGTGTAATGCACTATATGTGCCTAAGTATCCATTTTTCCTACTTCGTTATTTTAAGGTTTTGTTGATGTTTTTGGGAGTTTTTATATCTTGATTCTTAGCATTCTATGAAATTAATCTATTTAAAAAGGAAGGAAAGTAACTATTTATCAAATGATTTAAAGCAAAGTTCTATTCACAAGGTTTTAAAGTTTATTTTCTAATTAAGAAATGGTGAAAACTATAAGTCCTAATCCATGGATATTGCAACTCAATTGAGAATTCAAGAAATGAAAACAACTAATAACTCAAACATTACAACTGAATCCAATTCATATAATAAATATTTATTGGAAGAGCTTGAGAAAAAGATTAAGTGTAATGTATGAGGATCTCCTATAACATGAAATGAAATACTGAAACCGTATAACTCAGACTTTACAACTAAATCCAATTCATATAATTAAGATTTATTGGAAGAGCTTGAAAAAAGGATTAAGTGTAATGTATGAGGATCTCCTATAACATGAAATGAAATACTGAAACAATAACTCAGACTTTACAACTAAATTCAATTCATATAATTAAGATTTATTGGAAGAGCTTGAGAAAATGATTAAGTGTAATGTATGAGGATCTCCTATAACATGAAATGAAATACCGAAACAATAACTCAGACTTTACAACTAAATCCAATTCATATAATTAATATTTATTGGAAGAGCTTGAGAAAAGTATTAAGTGTAATGTATGAGGATCTCCTAGACAATTACTGTATCTACAAGTCACTAACCATTTCAATTTAAGATTTAGATGGTCTTTACTTGGTCGAGCACAGTAACTGTTTAACCATAAAAGACAAGAAATGAAACCTAAGCAACTACTACACTTGTGAGTCATTATCCATTCATTTAACAGACTTTACTCAATTGGATACAATAATTGCAATTTATGAAAGTAGTAAAGAAAATACAAAGAAATGCTTAAACAGAAATTAGAGTGAACTTATCTAGAAAATGCATGAAACCTCCTCGAATAGCAGGGGCCTTCTGCTACCAATTCGGTGTAATCCTTAGCTCCTTGAAGATGTGATCAAAACAGTATCAAAGAACTTCTTTATTGATAAACTCACAAATCTACATCCCATTCCATCTCAAGCCTTGTTACAAAACACACTATAATCCCTTCTCTTCTTCTCCTATTCTTTTTTACACCCATGATGGGAGAAATTTTCCCCTATTTATACAAAAATATGAGAAATTATCTCATTAATGAGAATGAATCTCTCCCTCTATCTCTAGAGTTAAAATCAAAATAGGAAATGATAAGACACATGTCTTTTTAGAGTTTCAATACAAAATAAGAAACGAGACACATATCTTCTTAGAGTTTTAATACAAAAAGGAAATGAAACACATATCCTCATGATCCCATGATCTTCTCCACTCAAATTCGAATTTGGTTTTGGTAGGCCACATAAAGGTCTTTTAGAAGCTTCCTTTTGACCTGCACATGGCAAAAATCTCATCCCACTTGTTAGGTATAAGCATATGCACATTATTTTCTAATTTTTAACCACAAATTCAGTTAAAAATGCTAAGAATTAATAATGTTTGGAAAAACATAAATGTAACCCAATAGTGGTAATGGTAAGGTAAATGAAATGAAATGGAGGTGGATTGAAGGTGGTAATATGGAAATATAAGTGAAAATGTAATGGAAATGAATGACAATTTCAAGGCCCAACACAACATAAAGTCACACAAATACATTCAACAATGACACCATCAAATTTCACATGGAGACACCACTACAATCATGACCAATGCCATGCATACACAACAAGCACTTAGATCACAAGCAAAAGGACCTATATGCAACCGACATGTACATACGACAACACATCCATCCAAGGGGAACATAAACCAGACGTCACCCAAGGAGAACGGAACCATGCTATGATACCACTCTATAACACCCTCCTCCTACATCTACCCAAGTAACCGGCCAACCGAGGCAAACATGTGACGAAGAGTTACTATGATATTATTCAACTCCCTATATATTAATTAAGGAAGTGGAATCGACGGAACACAACCAACCTGACCTTCTCCACTTGCAACAGAACCCCCAGGAGCCATCCAACCCATCTAGGTGACCAACCCTTGAGACAAACTGAAATTTTTCTTCATCAAAGCCTTATTCGCTCCCTTTACATGGGCATGCTTGCGACGTAGAACATCCAGTCACTCCCACAACAAGGCATGCCTGTGACTACGGACTTTTCTAGGTAGTTTTGTGCCAATGACCCTGGATTCTAAGCCACTTTTTTAGATCCAAGACTCATGCCACTACCAAAAACTCCATGAAACTTCAAAAAATTAAAAGTAACATCAAAATAATGATAAAAATGTAAATACTTGAACAAGGACTTGAGCGGACCCCTAGTATCCATGACAACCGTTTCGTCAAACATGTCACAAATATGCATTCTAAAGGTTAAAATAATAGACATGAGCACAAGGGTCTCACAATTATCTAAGACTCACTAAGAAGCATTGATGCCTCATCATAATAAATGCATTACCATCTATAAAGCCATATAGTCATTGTAAATTCAGTGATTAACCAAAACATGATGAGAGCCATACATTATCATTTTCATAAAACTCAATCATAACCAACATATAACCAACAGAAATATCAAGGATATAGCAACGATATAAGCCACATTTAAACAAGTATATTTACCCATAAAATACCAAGGATAAAGAGCTCCCATTGATGATTGCATAGGTTGACTAGGTATGGGACTTCCATGAACCACCTGACCATAAGCTAGGATGAACCAAATCTTTCTTTCATCCAGTCACCCTCATGCCATATTCCAAGCATGAATGTGTGATCTCATAGAACAAATCAATCAAAACCAAACCAAGGATTCCAGAGGCCAAACCACCTCAACCCTCAATTAGTGATTCTACTTCGCGGTCGAACATCACTAACCATCACCATATTGGTCTCTAACCAAGTTTTCCAGGGCTCCAACGCCTTTTTTCCAACCAAGGTTTCCAGGACTAGTACTCAACACACAGTTGTTTTCGGACTTCCAAAGCATTTTTCCAACCAGGGCTTCTAGGACTAGTAACTCAACCCACCAAGGGCTTCTTGAGCATTTTTCCAACCAAGGCTTCTAGGAACTAATAACTCAACCCACAACTAAAGGCACAAGAAAACCAACCAGAAAACAAAAGTAAAACCCACAACAACATGGCTATCCAGGAAATAGCAAGGCTAGGAAAAACCATTGTCAATCCATGAAATCCCCCATGCCATTGACAAATCATAACCAAATAACCACATGCATATGCCATGCATGCCAAAACTTGTAAGAGAACCATACATGAAACTCATTACCTGCAAGAAAAACCCACTATAGCTATTGATCTCATTGTCCTCTTGTGCTTTCTTGCTTTTCCTTTGCCTTCTTGCTCCAAATCCAAAGTATGCCACAATCCTCCAAGAGTGTTCCAAGAAAACTCAAAGAGTCCAAGAGTATGAGAGAGAGAATAGAATGAGAGCTCCAAAAATTGAACTGAAAAAGTTTGTGCAAAAGCTATCAACTGATCCTCATAAGCCTTTTTATCAATGAGGCCTATAATTTCTTCATTTTCCCATTATTTTCCTTTATTTTCCTCCTCACATGCAACCTATGACCTTTCACCTCCCTTTTCTCCTGTTTTCCATTATCATAAATACAATGCCAATAAATACCTCATACCTTTCCAAAGCCTTTGCCATTTCCTTCGCCAATTTCCATAACCATTAATAAACGAAAATGAACACCCACTAGGATGTTTTTGCACAACATTCAACTTGGAATATGTGTCCCACGGCCAAGGTCTTATTTTACCTTTATTAACTTTTACATGGATTTTTTACTAGGGTTGTTACAACTTGCTGCTACAGTGGTAGCTTCAACCTTCAATTCTTCATCAAACATGGCACTTTCCATATTTCCACAATCAATCCTTGTTTCGAAAAAGAGACCACAAATTTCATCAACATAAT
Source organism: Pinus albicaulis (assembly GCA_034641835.2). Lineage (NCBI taxonomy): Eukaryota > Viridiplantae > Streptophyta > Pinopsida > Pinales > Pinaceae > Pinus > Pinus albicaulis. The sequence goes on along the minus strand of CM076584.1, from coordinate 658,635,215 downwards.
TTTCATCCACTTTGTGGTCATATATTTGAGCATGCATGTGCTCATTAATAATTTCAACTTCACCAAATTCATCATTTGTTGCTGGATTCATGAGAGATGCACATTCAGCCCTACAAACCATTACTTCATATGAAAAATTGTCTTTTTTATTTTCAAACTTAATGCTTCAAAATCTGATGCAAAGAGACCATCATAAACTACAATCATACCAACTAGATCACACATGTCAGTCACTTCTTTATTGAAAGCTTCACCATCATCAACAAGGACTATTGTTGGTTTCACCAATTCACTACTCACTTTTCAGTCACCATCCACATGTGTCTCATTAGAATGGGATTCATCATCATCTTCAGCATCCATGTTACATTGGGGTTCTCAAGAATTTATATGTTCTTACTCTACCTCACACATAGGGGCTTCAACTTCTTACTCTGCAATCTTTTGTGTGTCTTCTTGATCCATATGCATGTCTGAATGATGGGTTTCACTTTTGAAGTATTTATGACCATCATCCACATTTGAGTGGGATTCTCCAACTCTATTTTCCTCTTATAGTATTGCTCATTTAATCTCAAAACTGTAGTTAAATTTCTATTGATTCTTCAATAGACTGTAACATAATTTTTTGCTTTATGTCACTTCCTTTATACCAAATTCTACTTCCAAAGTCTTCCATGCTTCTTAGGAAGATGTATCTTTTGCTACCTTACACAAGTACTTCTCATCCAATGCATGTTTTATAAGATCCAATAATAATATATCACATACTTCATCACATGGTTTATTAGACCGACACTTAATCAATTCTTTACATCGAAGAAAAGTTTTCATTTTGATAGTTCCTAAAAAACAAAATTTTTACTAGTAAATTTTGGAAGTGTTACCGGATTTATCCTGATCCATTCATCCTCAATTTTTGTCTACTTGTCTTTTAGATGCCTCGACTGTGGAGAGAACCTCTATGAGATCTTCAAGATACTTTGGCTCTTCCTCTCGATTTCTTTTCTCAGTTTGCTTCATTCTTACTTTGTCACCCATGGTTGTAGTCTTTCTTTTTTCTTCTACCTTCTTTCCTTATTGTGTTAGCCTTCTAGAAATTAACATCTCATACACTTGATTATCTTTAAAAATAAACATTTTAACCTTCACTTTAATGGTGGCTCCCAACAACTACTAGCAAGTTTGCTAAGCTCTTCTATGCATATTCTTATGGAGGCTCATGGCTAAAACTTACGGTGGAGACTCTTTCTTTGGTCTGTGGTGGTGGCTCTATAGGCCACTCACCCTAATAATTTAGTAGTTCGGTTTACAAAATCTCAACGACCTCTAGTTTCTACTTATGGACCAATGGATGCAAACTTCAACTTGTAGACTACTCATAATAACCAAGGATCTTAGTGGAAGTAGCTCATGACCTTCTTAACTTGTTTGGTGCTTTGAAACCTTCATAAATATGGAATCATGCAAACTCTAACTTTATTTTCTTCATGCAAACTATGACTTGACGCTTTAAATAAACTTTTCAAACTTCACTTTAACATAAATTGACATTTTTCTTTTCCTTCACTTAGCTTTTCTTGACAAGGCTTTACCTTTTTAAATTTGACTCACTTGACTTCTAATATTATACTTGATTAAAGATTTAACTTGCTTTCCTTCACTTAGTTTAACTCTTCATACATTCCATGCATATGAGAGTACTTACTATTTCTATTAAGTGAAACAATTTTGATCTATGACAAAGTTGCGATTGATGATTGTAAATGAAATAAGAAATTTGGTGGTAGGTTTGTATGAATTGTGTGCTCTTATAATTTAAATTTTTATACGAGACTAGAGTTCACTTGATTGTACAACACATTTGAATATTTGATCACTGTTAGGATACTTAGGTTCTTGATTCTATAATATTACTTTCATTCATATCATTTGCATATTGGTTATGTTAAGCCATAATTGTATGGAATTATTATCTACATACTTCAATAAGTGTTAAACATATGAATTTTAAATATCGTGAAATATAAAAAGTGAGGTGTAGTATATAATCACATAGTTTCAGATTAAGAAAATCGATGAGATGAAATGAGTCGGATGCACCACAAACCTATAGTGATGGGCCATCTGGGTGCACTAAGTCAGTCTCTGATATGGGTGACTATAGGGGCTTGAAAATGGCTCTTTAGGTTAAATTAAATTTTATGCTAGAGTACTCTTTCAACCTCCTTCACAATTTCTTTACATATATCTCTATTAAGTGAGGAAGATAAACCATATAATCGTTATTCCCTAGTTTGAAATGATATCAATTACTAATATTACTTGGTTTCTTATTAATGCATTCATATATATAATTAAATACTAAAATTTTATATAAGAAATAATTAAATTATTGTTACTTACCTCTTTGATATATTTGTTCAACAGTGAAAAGAAAATTGAGATGTGACTATAAGACAACTACAAGAATCAAAATTTTGATTTTTTATTTAGAAAGAAAAGAATGAAGGTTTAAAATGCATATATGGATGAATTTGTATTTTTTTTATGTATAGTTTTGATATATATATATATATATATAACAATTCACCCTGAAGGATTTTTGAGAGGAGGGCGAACAACAATGGTGGCTAGGGTTTATGGGTTTGAACATCAGGGAGACAAGGCAACGAACTCCCTTACCTACGATAGGACCAAATGGTGGCTCGGGTTGCTTCCTTTCTATCATTCGATGGCTCAGGTTTGGCATTGACACTCCTTGGCACCAACTACAGATGATCACCACCGTTTTCTCAAGTCTCTCAGCCTCTTAACAGAGGTGATTCCCCCAGAAAGCTACAAACTGCAGACGCAATTGATCAGCGAATGCTAGAGCACAAATTGGGATTAGGGGTGAATATTCACATAACCAGCACCACAGTCCAGCTCTTTATGAATCGTTGGGTTCGACTGCGGATGAGGCGTGTTGGACTCTGTTTCGCTTCCAAGGGACTCTGCACTTACCGCTTCATTTGCCTACAGGGGTTACCCTATCTCTCACACAGGGTGACGATGCTTTGCCTCCCACATTGTTCCTCTCCAGCGTTTGGATGCCTGTCCACTGGCCAACCCTATAACCAGTGCTGAAGCCCAGGGACGATATCGCAACCATCAATGACAACGAGGTAAGTGATGACCATTTTCATATTTTCATCAAGCCCTCTAAGGGAAACAATATTTTGATTTGGGCACAACACCATGAAGAGATCACAGATTTGAAACTCAAAATTGGTCAAATTACCGGGTACCCTAGTCAACTACAATCTTTGATCTATAGGGGACGATCACTACAAGAACTTTGCACTTTACATGAGTACTCCATATGCTCCAGTTCCACTATCATTCTCAATCTCAAAATGAGTGGATAGGCCAATGAACAACACAGAACTTCAGGCAATGATAAAGGAACCAACACCTCAAGACATGAAAATTTGAAAGGCCCTCCTAAAGGAATATTCTAAAGCGAAAACTCAAAATCGCTACTCTAGCAGAAACAACAGACAATGCTCCCAAACCTTACATTGTTGAGAAAATGAATAGCATATTAGAAGTGAACATAGAGCTTACAGAAGTAGATAAAAACCGAATTGTTTATGAAGCACAAGCGATTATCTGCAGATTCAACAGTTTCTGGCCAAAACCAATGGAGTTGTTCCATTGCATTTTCACAAACTGGACTATGGACTGTGAAATCCACCTCTGTTCAAAGGGGTTTTTCAATGTCAATTTTGCATCCTCTGAAGCCAGAGATAACATTTTGAGGGTGGGACCATGGTTCTGGGGCTCCACTGGGCTCTTCATCACACCTTGGTTCGTGTATTTCGACGCAAACACCATGGAAGTGTCCAGAATTCCAGTCTAGGTCCGATTTTACAATCTGCCCTTGCATTTCTGGAATGAAAGTGTTCTTACTTGCATTGGGAACATTATGGGGAGATACATCAAAATAGATACACAACACTTAGAGGAGCGTAGCTACACTTTTGAGCATATTTGTGTGGAAGTGGACCTCAGTAAAGGGCTGCCAGAATTCATACATTTGACACACAAACAACAGAAATGGATACAACATCTTGACTTCGAAAATACTGCATTCAGGTGCAGAATTTTTAGAAACACCGGCCATTTTCAAACTACATGTCTAAAATAAAAAAGAGACAACATGAAAAAAAAGAAGATAGTGAAAATTTTGAAAGGGTGGAAATTTCCCACGAGAGAGCTAGAAGAGGAGGAGGAAAAAGAAGAAGAAGAAGATGTTCTCAAACCAAAAGAACATCAACAGACAACCATAGATATAGAGTCAAAAGAAAAAGAGATGCAAGACCCCTTCGACATCACCCCCTCGGCCCAGTTGGCAAAAGAACAAGTGGCAACAGACCCCGGGGGTAACAAAAGACAACACATTTCAGACAATTCAGATTCAGATAAGGACAATGGTACAAACAATGAAGAAAACCAGTTAGCCCTTATCACTGCCACGCCATCACAAGGTGATTGGAAGAAGGTCGAAAAGAAGAAGGGGAGAAAAACTTAATTTTCTCTCCATGTATTTTATTTTGCTTGCCACTCATGACAAAGGGCAAGCGTGACAAGCCCAACCCTGCAGACTTGTTTTAAGTTTATTTTTGGTAGCCTAGCTACAGTGACTAGTACCAACACATCGAGTAATGGCACATCACCACCCAAGTTTCCTTCAGTATCAAGTGAAATCCTACCGATAGATGTAAAGGCCATTTGTACAACAGACACCACTAAGACTCTGCAATCTCACCTATATGTGCACCAAAGTAGAGAGCATTACTAAAAAATACCTTAGGTAGTATTGTCTGAAAAAATCTAGATAAAATATGTAGACTAGGTAAATTAATTTCAGTTATCAGTTATTGACACCACTCGATGTAGGCTGTCACCAACTCAATCCACTAGGAAACCCCTTCAAATAAAATAGACTCGTCAATCATCATCAACCAATTTCCTTCATAAAATCTAAGAAATCACACATTTGACAAATATATTCAATGATGGCACAAACCATTAATGGATCATCCCTCATATAATCAATGACCAACTTGGAAAATAAATATCCCCCTAGACCAATTAATGACCCCAAGTGACTCCTTCCTGATCGAATTCAAAATTGAAATATGTTACCAACTCCACCAAAATAAATTAATGCAGTTATGTAGCATTAAAGATCCTCATAAATACTCCTGTCGACTAATCCAAACCTAGAGAGGAGCATCAAGATCCATAGGAGAAAAGGTTAAGAAGAAATATCGTGTAAAACAACTAGGCAATATGTCTTAGATAGACCATAAAGAAGAAAAATAGGTAGCATATAAGATCCTAGAAAATCCCCTGATTGACCATTCCCAAAATAGGGAAGGAGCATGAAGATCCAAAGGAGTAAATGTTCAGAAGAAAGACAATGTAAAAAACTAGCTAGTGCATCTCAAATAGACCACAAAGTATATCAACAACTAGAGTGGAAAATAAATTGTTATTAGTGTACCTTGAAACAAAAGAACCAGTAGAGATCCCTGATATCATTCAGAATCAGGATAAAAACTAAATCTAGCTCAGATAATTATGCATAGACGCATTGCACCAAACAACACCAGTAATTGCAATAGTAAATTCTACATTTAATCCATCTACCTCCACACTTACAACCAAAATTACCTCCCTAGTGAATTTTGTGACTAATGCTTCCATAATCCTATATTTTATCCTCGGCATATGATTCTTGCAAAAGTTGTCGTAGATATTTCATATTGTCTACCAGCAGATATTCTGTAATTTGTCTCCACCATCCTTTAAGTGAATCTAATCCATGTTGTCAATGACCGTCAAAAGTTTCAGCACAACAATGTACTGATAGCAGCAACCAACAAATAGAAGTAGCGTTCAAAATAAATGAAACAGCCAAAAAACACAAATTAAAACACTAACAATGGAGACCCCAAAAATTACTCCAACTATGTTACTTCCTATCCATGTTCAGCGAAAGTGTGTTCGTGTAGGTTTTAACCCGATACAGAAATTATCTACAAACGAATCTTAAATACAGAAAATAAACAGTAGCGAGAGCATAAAACATAAAACAGATAAACAGAGAGATTTTCCCCTGGATCCCAAATCGGGACGACCAGCTTGATTTTTCATTATATTCCTTTTAGTGCTACAACACATATATATACATGCCAAAGCATACATAAACCCCAATCCATTAACCCTAGATTAGAACATAACCGTAGTTCCCTTGACCAAATCTACAAAATACCAGGGGTTGAAAACCATCATGCCCCAAAACCATGTGCAAATCCATGCACAAAACCATGGGCAGGTCCGCCCACCGGAAAATAAGGACCAAAAAAAAAAAATTTCTAGGGCGCTACCCCAAACCCCAATAGGGGGGGCTATCGCCCCCCCTATTACCCCCCTGTGCGTGACTAGTTATGGAAAGAATATAACGCAAACCCAACATTCTCTCACTCGTTGTTTTCTTTCTGCAAGGGGCCACAGGAGAGCTGAGTCATTAGCCCAGCTTTGCAACACCCATTGTTTCTCTACACCAGGAGAACTTCTGAGTGCTCACAGACTTTGTCAATGTATCTGCAACATTCTTCAAAGTGTCCACCTTTACCAGCAACACCCTTTTAGCCTCAACCATATATCTCACAAAGTGATATTGAACATCAATGTGCTTTGTCTTTGAATGATAAGCAGGGTTCTTAGCCAAGAAAATTGCACTTTGGCTATCACAGTATATCCTTATAGCTTGTTGCACCAATCCCATACTTGAACATAATCTCTGCAACCAAACTGCTTCCTTCCTTGTATGAGTGGCTGCCATGTATTCTGTGTTTGTAGTTGAAAGAGCCACTACAGACTGTCTTTTACTCATCCAACTGACTGCACCTCTAAATAGGCTAAACACATACCCACTTATAGATCTTCTTTGGTCCAAATCTCCAGCCCATTCTACATCAACAAAACCATGAATGTCCAACACTCTTTTCGATCCTGGTCTTCCCTGGTAGCACAAGCCATAATCACTAGTGCCACGCAAATATCTGAAAACCCGCTTCACTATTGTCCAATGCTCCTTCCCTGGGTTTGACATAAACCTGTTCAATACTCCCACTACATGTGCAATGTCTGGTCTAGTATAGACCATTGCATACATCAGGCTACCCACTGCACTTGCATAAGGAACACGGTACATATCCTCCTCTTCTTCTTGTGTCTTGGGACACTGTTCAACAGACAACTTTGTACCTACAGGAATCGAAACATTCACTGGTTTACTATCCTGCATATTGAACCTCTACAATATAGTCTCGACATACTTCCTTTAGTTTAACTAGATCTTCCTCTTTGCCAGATATCTCTTAATTTCCATGCCCAAAATATAGTTTACAGCACCAAGATCCTTCATGTCGAATTTGGAGAACAGTTGGGTCTTCAAATCTTGGATAATTTCTTTGTCATTTCCAATCAACAACATATCATCCACATACAAGACCAAATAAATAAAACAATCACCAATTATTTTAAAATAAACACAGTGATCCTCCTTTCTTCTGGTGAAGCTAAGTCCCCTTATATAGGTATCAAATTTATGATACCACATCCTTGGTGACTATTTTAACCCATACAAAGACTTCTTTAACCTACATACTAGTTATTTCTTCCCCTTCACCATAAAGCCTTCAAGTTGTTTCATGTAGATCTCCTCTTCCAGATCCCCGTGAAGAAATGTTTTCTTCACATCCATCTGTTCTACCTCAAAATCAAATACAACAACAACAGATAAAAGTAATCTAATAGAAGTAACTTTGGTAACAGGAGAAAGGATATCACCAAAATCAATTCCCGACGCCTGGGAATAACCTTTTGCTACCAATCGAGCTTTGTATTTCTCCACCTTGCCTTCTACATTAATCTTCTTCTTAAACACCCATTTTCTCCTGATGGGCTTCCTTCTAGCCGGCAACTCCACCAGATCCCATGCCTTATTTCTATGCAAGGATTCCATTTCATCAACCATGGCCTCCTTCCAGAGTTTTCCATCCTCTTAATTTACTGCTTCCCTGAGAGTTCTGGGAACATCATCAGTTATAGTTAAAGCAAAATTTGAACAAAAAGCAGATGGACTATACCTTTCTGGTTGTCTTATTTCCCGAACTGATCTTCTCACAGCTAGAGTTTGTGGCTCTTCCTCTTCGGTCTTTTCTTCCGTTGTAGAGTCCGATTCATCCTCCCTTAGCTCAAACTCTATCTTACTCACAGTTCCTTTGGTAGGACTTCATGTTTAACAATATCTTTCACCTCTCTAAACACCACATCTTGGTTGTACACAACCTTTCCTTGTTTCCGGTTCCAAAGCTTGTAACAACCTTTAAACCATCCTTATACTCAATAAAGATGCACCTTTCGGATTTATTATCAAACTTGGTCCTTTTCTCCTTTGGAACATGTACATATGCATCACATCCAAATACCCTTAGATGTGAAAGAGAGGGTTTCTTACCAGTCCATACCTCATGTGGAGTCTTATCCTCCAACACTGATGAAGGTGATTTGTTAACTAAGTAACATGCAGTCTCCACTGCCTCTGCCCAGAATTCTTGTCCTAACCCGGTACCACTGAGCATGCTTCTTGCCTTTTCCATCAGTGTTCTATTCATTCTTTCTGCAACTCCATTTTGCTGAGGTGTGTATGGAGTAGTCTTCTGTCGTGCTATACCACACTTCTTACAGAACTCTTCAAATTCCTTCGTGCAGAACTCCCCACCATTATCTGTCCTCAACGCCTTTATCTTCTTCTCTGTCTGGTTTTCCACCAGAGCCTTAAATTCTTTAAATTTGTCAAAGACTTCAGATTTTTTCCTCAAGAAATATATCCATGTATTCCTTGAGAAGTCATCTATGAATGAAACATAGTACACAGACTTTCCCAGTGACGGAACTGACACAGGCCCAAACACATCACCGTGCACAAATTCTAATATCTTGTTTTCCCTCTTAGCACCAGAAGGAAAACTCACCCGATTTTGCTTCCCATATACACAATGTTCACAGAAATCGAAATACATAGAAAAATTAGACATACCTTCTACCATACCATCTCTATGCAATATCCGAAGTCCCTTCTCTCCAATATGTCCAAGCCTTCGATGCCATAGCATGGTCTTTTCTCCAGAGACAGCTAGTTGCCCGCTTTTAACCAATTGTTGCACCTTTTCACAAAGGTGTTTTTAAAAGCGTTCTCGAAGCTTGTACAGAGTTCCAATCCGAACCAGGGAAAATTTTAAGGATGGAAAAATATCTTGAAGTTTAAAAAATTGGCGAATCTCACTAGTCCCTAATATGCAAACTATAAAATGTTTATTGATGTATTTATAAGATTATTCAAATTTATAATGATTATATATACACGCTCTATATAGTGTTGGCGATTTTAAACGTAAAATACTTTTATATTATAAAATTTGGGCGAATCTTTTTTATAAAAAATGGAAATTGGCGAATCTTTTTTTTGGAAAAATCATGTAAAAGTATCCCAACTGCGAATATTAGCTCCTAAAATTTTCCATGATCCGAACTCCTCGCATTAATACCAATGCTCCTCGAACCATCTTACAGGTATCTTTCTCGAACACTGTTGTTACACCTGCATCATCCATCTTTCTTACAGAAATCAGATTTTTGGCCAATGAAGGAATGTGTAGAACACCAGGAAGTGTTCTAATCCTTCCACCTTGCAGCTTCAGCTTGAATTTTCCACGTCTGACGATTCTGGCCTTCCTATTATCCCCTAGGAAGACATCACCGCCATCATATTTCTCATACTCGCAGAACCACTCCCTGTGGGGAGTGAAGTGAAAATATGCACCCGAGTCAATCAACCATGACTCATTAAAATATATGGGGAGTGTTAAAATATATAATTAATTCCCGCATGCAGAGTTAGACAAACAGTTAAGTGAATTAGCTGAGTTGAGTTATAGATAGATTTGGTGAGTGAGGTAGAGAGTGAGTTAAGTGAGTTGATCAAGTTCAGTTATGTGAGAGGGAGTGCATGTCAATTTAGGTTAAATACCCTTCACCGAGTTCATTGTATTTACTTTTGTGATTCAGAGTGATTGAGATTAATTGAAGAGCCGCAGCTCATTGTTTCGTGGGTGAAATATTTGTGTTAATTGTGTAATTGAATCCTCTGGCTATCCAATAGAGGCAGCGAGATCTCGTGGCTCGTTCGGCGATAATCGTAAGCGACATGATCTCGTTCGGCGTAATCGAAAATCTCTCTATGGCCATAGCGATGCCATGGTTGCCCATAGATGTGCTTAGTTTGGATGGAGAGATATACTAGTATGTATGGTGGAGTGCCTACTTAATTAGCATTAGTGTATCAATAGCTACATATATATTGGTTGCCATACTGAATAGCTACATATAGCTACGTGACTTTGACTCCCGACACAGTAAAACTGCCAAAAATTTAGTTCTGGTAACTTTGTGACAAATTGTTTCACTTTTTGCACTAAGGTGAATTTCACACATGACTTGCTCACTTTTAATTCATTAAATTGCTCACTTTTAATTCATTAACACTGTGATAATTTTGCATCCCGACATAGTAAAAGTGGCAAAAATTTACAGATTGTTGTACTTTTGCACCAAGGAAGTGTAAATTTCACACCGAACTTGCTCACATTTAATTGTTGGTCTTTTTCATTTGGCTTTTTTCTTACTTCATTTTGTTGGCTTCGTAGATATTATGATCTTTCATAAATTCTGATATCAATTTGTTGAAAAGATAAAAAGGTAAGACAAATAATTTAATACAAATAATTCATATACAATAACACTAGTTGCAACATTTTTTTTAATTGATCACACAATTTTTTTTATTAATCACACAAACTTTTCTATTAATTATAAGAATTTAATTAATTAGTTAAGTGACTCTCTAATTTTAAGAACTCTTAATTAATTATCTCTAACCCTTTCAATTATATAAAATATATTAAAAATAATAATTATATTATAATAAAAGCAGGCTTATAAAATACATTTTCCATATATCACAGAAATCGAGAAAAAACTAAAGTTCCCAAATCCGAACAATGATAAATAAAAAGATAAGTTTAAAATTATCGTAAAAAAGTAACCTCCTTTCAAAATGAAATGACCTCCACCTTAAAAATAGCTATCAAAGAAAATGATCTCGATATTTTGGTGAGGACGATCTAATTCATGCGAACAATTCTTCGACCTCCACGTTACATCAACGACGATTTTACAGAAGTACCACTTTAATGTCCTTTAAGACTTCATTCAACGTACGCCAAGTTGAAAATTCTTCGGTAAAAAGGCTTATTCAAAATTGGTTGGTTGAAAAGTCTCCAAATCTCACCTAAACTGAATAAATCATACAAAACTCTGAACGACAAAATATGACACACTAAAATCATGTTAAATTGTATTTATGGGGCCTGCACTACACATCCCACCGGAGGACTAAACCGTGTTAACCTGAATTCACATACCATCCATCCAATGATTCCATTCACGTATGACTTCCCGGAAGAACAAATCCGGCAGAGTCGAAGCTGCCTCAAATGTTTTTGTGACCCCACGTCCTTTCCACGATACCACTGATATTAAGGACTAATTGAAAGCTCTACCAACTCTGTGTTTCCTTCTCGAATGTGTATTTCTTCTGTCCTCTCGTTAGCAGAACGAGACGACCCAGTCATCGACGAATGTTGCAGGAAATTCTTTTATTTTTATTATTTTCCCATTGCTAACGCGTTCTTTTACGAAACGAAGATATAAATAGCAGGCAAGGCGATGGAGGAAGCCAACTGACTACTTGCTAAGCTTCAGTATCAGCTAGGTTTATTTTATTTCGTTTTCTATAACCGGCCGTTACTGTCCGGCCTATTATTTGTTTCCCTTCCTTACTATGGCGCGATCTGTAATACTAGCATTAATCGTATTTGCTCTGGCCCTCTTCATCGCCGGGGTTCGAACTCAGGAAGTCGGTAATTCCTCTCGTATCCTTTAAAGCTCTTTTTTTAAAATCTTAATATAGAATTTTGCAGAGATTAATCTGAAACTCGATTTTGTTGGTTTGCACGAGCAGAGGATGAGAGTGAGTTCGAGTACCAAGAGGGTCCCAAGGGGCCTGAGCACTGGGGAGAGCTCAAGGAGGAATGGAAGGCCTGCGGGAACGGGACGCAGCAGTCTCCCATCGATGTGGTGAAGCGAGATGCCGTAATTGATCCGGAGCTGGGCACGCTCCGCAGATTCTATTACCCTGCAAAAGCAACCCTTGTGAACAGGGGCCACGACATCATGGTCAGTAACGGAACTTTCTTTTACCGCTTTTGGGGTTCGATTCTCTCTTCTTTTAATGCTTTTGCCATGCAAAGGTTTCGGGTTCGATTCTCTCTTCTTTTAACGATTTTGCCATGCAAAGGTTTCGGGTTCGATTCTCTCTTCTTACACCTATGGCGGCTGTATTGCATCAGGTGAACTGGTCGGAAGGCGCCGGCAGTGTTGAGATAGAAGGGAAAAGATTCACACTGCGTCAAAGCCATTGGCACACCCCGGCTGAGCACACTGTAGATGGAAAAAGGTAAAATCTCAAAACTTTTTTTTTTTTTCCACAGAAAAAATCGAACCTTCTATTGTAATATGCAGTGCATTGTCCTTTCCCTTTTTCAGAGAAATCCATAAGCGGCTGTTTGTAGGAAAACATCAGAAAATCCGCCCTACAGCCCTGTCAAAAAGATCTATAGGATAAGCAAAAAACTGTGGTGTAACCTACCCCGGCTTCCATATAGGAAAAACACCGAAACGGAGTAGGCTGAAAACCCCCTTTTAAATCCGGGTTGCGGTCAATTACCCTTTGCTATGTAGGCATTGCTAAAGGGTTTTGCATTGAAACAGGCATCCGTTGGAAATCCATATGGTGCACCAAGCGCAGGACGGTAAAATTACGGTGATTGCAATCATTTACAAGTTTGGCAGGCCTGACACTTTCTTGGCAGAGGTATATTCCTCGTATACAAATCTCATTTTGCCTCATTAGCAGATTATGAGGCGATTACGTTTTGCTGACTATGTTTGGGTATAATGAACAGTTAATGGATAAAATAAAGGCCATTGCCGATATGGAACCGCCGCAGGAACCCCTGGGCCTGGTGAATCCGACGCACATAAAATTCGGTAGCAGGAAATATTACCGGTACACGGGATCCCTGACCACTCCTCCTTGCACGGAGGGAGTCATCTGGAACGTCATTCACAAGGTATTTTCATCGCCCGTTGCATTATAGCCTAATTACAAATTACAAATCTGGGTCCGTGGGTATCGATCCTGTGACCTGATGCTTTTTCACTAAACCCTGTGCAGGTAAGGACGGTGTCGAAAGAACAAGTGAAGGCTCTGCAAGAAGCTGTGCCTGATGTACGTACTGGGTCTTCTCTATCGCTTGCTATTAACTGAATAATGTCACAATGTTACAGTTTCAGATATTACTTAACCCTGGATTTCTTGTTTGATTTTGCATCTTTACTTACGAAAAATTTGTTACAGTTTAAGATATTACTTAACCCTGGATTTCTTGTTTGATTTTGCATCTTTACTTACGAAAAATTTGTTACAGTTTAAGATATTACTTAACCCTGGATTTCTTGTTTGATGTTGCATTTTTACGTACGAAAAATTTGTTACAGTTTAAGATATTACTTAACCCTGGATTTCTTGTTTGATTTTGCATCTTTACTTACGAAAAATTTATTATGAAGGCAAATAAATAATATTTAAAATTTGTGTGAAAATTGGTTTTGAAAAATAGTTGTGACAAATTAATCATTTATCTAGAAGCATGGGCTTTTTAAAAATTAACATCTAATTTTAATGCATTTTTAATATAATTTTCTTTCAAAGTTTTGTTAATTTTAACTTAAATATCTAGAATAAAGTTATAAGTTGATATATATTTTTTTTGGTTTTGATATTTTACATTGATTTATATATGAATTTTTAATATTCTGATATTCAATTTATTGTATTTGCAGGGTTATAATGCAAGACCTACACAATCAATAAATGGAAGAATTGTTAGCATTTACACTCCGAAAAGACGTCATGCTTGAGTTCGTTAAATCTTATCAAACATATTTGGACATATACTCCATTCCATTATTTATTATTTTATGGATTATTTTATGAGATTCATAAAAAAAATAATGACCTTGACCATGTATGTGCATCTTGTCAATGCTAATGCCATGGTGTGATATGATAATGTATTTTTAAAGTCTTTTTCAAAGCAATATTTTATTGAATATGAATTCATTTCTATGAATAAATATCATTTTTTAAAATTTTATTTTAATGATAGTTTGATATTTTTTTTTGTCAAATTTCTTTATGACATGTTTTATTGATTTTATTAATTGTTTAATATGGTTTTAATCATATTCTCCTTTTATTTTTGTTGGTTACTCTATCACTTGTTCATATAAAGTATCTATTTATTTGTATGGTTCCTCAATCTTGTTTGATGTAGAATTAATCTCTAACCATTTGTTCTTGGTTCAATGTAGAATTATCAAATTTATTTGTAATCCTAACAATTTGTTCTATTATTTTCTATTTTTAATTACATATATGTTAAATGTTTCTAACCATTATTATTTATATGATTCTTCAGCTTGTACTATTTTAATTTATTCTTCTTTTCTTTTAAAAAAAAAAGCATGTCCCAATACAAAATATCTTTATATAACTTCTTAATTTAACAATGAAATGAAATCATCATTTTAATAACCTTGAACTATAACTACTTTAAAAGTCTCCTTACAATGTGTTAGCACAATACAAAATATCTTTATATAACTTCTTAATTTAACACTGAAATGAAATCATCTTTTTAATAACCTTGAACTATGACTACTTTAAAAGTCGGGAATATCAATATCCTTTCAATATGTTAGCCCCATCAAATTTAGAACTGTTTATACATTTGGGAAGCTTAAAACCTATACAAGTATGTCTATGTCTTATTAAGTTTTTCACTTCTATTTTGTCTTTCTTTATTACCAAAGTTACTAAATTTTGTTCATACAACAATTTGTTTTATTTTGTAATATATATGTTCTTTTACATGAAAAAATTAATAATTTAATATATTACTTTTTATATTTTAAACATATATTTTTTATATTAATTATTTTTTAATTATCTAATTTAACATATATTTTCTAATTATTTATCTCAACTCTTTATTATCATATCTTACATTCTACTTACATCATTTTAATTTATTATCCATATATTCATTATTTCTAACTATTTATTCAAATTAACAAATACCATTCTATTGAAAAAAAACACTCAATTATTTCCATTATATAAAATATACATCTAAAAAATATTATATAAATAACAAAATATCTTATATAAAAACATGGGAAAATCTAAACTTCACAAATGTTAACAATGATAAAAATATGGTAACAAAATAACCTCCTTTCAAAAATTATGGTAACAAAATAACCTCCTTTCAAAACTGCCAACAAAAGAAACCACCTCCAAGTTAAAATTCCCTCCCAAAGAGAGTAATCAGTAAAGTTGTCTCTATGGGCATTGAGGCATTTGAGTAATATAAGAACAGTGTCGAAAGACCAAGTGAGGGCTCTGCAAGAAGTTGTGCATCATGTATGTACTGAGTCTTTTCTCTCGCTTATTATTGATTCATATTGTTACTTTTTCGTTGCATTGATCCACCGCGATTTGAACATTACATTTTTTTTAGTTTATTTCATACCTTTTGTATTTGGGTTCGCTTGATCCAATTTGAACCTTAATTTTTTTAAGTTTACTTCATATTTCATAACACGGCCATTATAAATTGAGTTATAAGCATGGTTTGTTGTTTGAGTTTGAATCTGTCTTTTGAAAAATATATTATTAATCGAAATAAAACATGTTTAAAAATGCGTGTTGTTTAAAATGTGTGTTTTTCCTAGTTTTGAAAAAACTTCGAGATATAAATGATTTTTGAAAAATTAACAACCAATAATAATCATTAATTTGGGAAATGATTTTAAATAAATTATTAAAATATAAATTCAAAATTCAAAAATATAAATTAGTTAAACTGTTGATTTTTTAGTGCTAAATATTTTATAGATAAAGAGATATGATTAATTAAATTAAGCTGTTAAAAAATGTAGTCTATTTTTTTTACATTTTAGTTTTTTTTTGGCATATTTTCCTCTCAGTTTTACTTAAAATATAGTAAAGTTGTCTTAGCAACACAAGTTTAAGTTGTGTAGTCTTATCCCACTGTCTCATATGTTTTTGAGGGCATTCATTCCATTTATACATTCAAAAACACATTTTTAAATAATGAAATATCACAATCTCATGCAAAATTGTATCATTGCATTCCTACCAAGCGATAAATGTTTTTGAATTTGTTGTTTTTCCCTCCAATGACTCAAATATATGATGGAGAAGAACTTAGATTGACTTTGTGGTTGGATTCTTTGTAAACTTACAACTTGTTGGAATTAATGGAGAAAGTCATAATTAGAATATTGTTATGATGATGATAGGATTGAGATGCTAAAATTAGATTTCAAGTCCTAATATCTAGGGAGTGGTTGAAACCATCCCGTTAATTTGAAAGCCTATATATAGTAGGCTGTTCTCTTGATTGAATGTAATAGATTGTATGAGTGTTTGTACACTCTCCAGGTTCTCACCTGGAGAGCTATGCAATCAATAGTTACAGAATACAAGTTTTATAATGGTATCAGAGCTTCAGGTCGAAGCTAAGAGGCCCTGTGCTGTGTGTAAATAGTGAGGAGGAGCGCTGTCTGCGCTTTCTGTCTGCGTGTGGAGGATCGTGCGTGTGCTCCTGCCGTGATCTCAAAGAGCGCTACCACCGGAATTGTGGTGTGCAGAAGATTCCCTTCTCTCAACACCAACTTGCTCATCGGAGAGGCGTTGCTACACGTGGAGATTAACTCGTTGATGTTGAATGTATTCGAGGCGATCTGTTAATATGGAATTGCTGATGTGTGGGGAAAAGAGCAGCTCGACATGCTGTGTTCTGCAGGCCAATCTTCCCAACGACAGTTAGAATCTCTCAGGCGATGATCTGTGTGAATCTACGTTGTTAGCGTAACAAAGATTGGGCAATACATATTAAATCGAATTGTGTATTGGCGTTTGACGTCACCATTATCACAGACTCTCTGCAAACGGAAGAATGCATTCAATAGAACTGAACGATTGAGCCTTCCTAGGGATATTTGCGAAAATATTATGTTATTCCGGAGACGGTAGAAAGAACACGCCAATGAACTTGTGGTTGTCACACACTGATGGGATTTTGCTTGCGGCTGAGGAGATAATACCCAGAAAAATATTCATGGCCCTCGAAGAAAATTCAATCTTGTAAGTCAACGCGGCTACTATGGAGGTCATTTGGCGCTGTAGCAAAGCACAAATGCAGATGTTGATACAACGTTTCTTCTCCAACAGTTGCAACATGACATGATCCTCGAATCTCGTGAGATCCTCGAAAGCAGTTTTCTAGAAGGTTATTTCAGAGTTGCAGGTTGTGGAGATCCCAAAGTCAATTGGCTAAATTTTCGTCTAATTTATTATATGCCACATTGAAAACGTGAAAGTTTTTTGTTGTTTTGAACCCATTTTCAGAAATATGTGTCATATGAGAAATTGTTAATTACATGCATAAGAATTAGAAAGTGATAGCGTCGCCAGCTTGCTGAGAGGTCGTTTGTTTCTCGTCGCAAGAGCCGAGGGCATTGAGACCTGCGTGGCATAGAAGCCACAGTCTACAAGGTTCTATTATTGAAGAGCTGCCAAAGGGAGGTTTCCCGCCTGCATGTTAACGGGGTTGTTGGAGCTCGTTAGAGGACCGAGTGGAGTCGAAATCTGGAAGCAAGATAAAACCAGATAAGATGGACCTTTAACAACATGTCTATATTTTTAGATATTTTTTATTCTAATGATGATGATTATTTTCTCATGTGGAAATTTGGAGGCATTAGCCTGGGTAGCATTTTTTCAGAAAAACAATGTGGTTCTGTTGATGACCACCAGAAACAAAACGCACAATCTGTTGTGCAAGATCCTGATATTGAAGAATCACGAGTTGATCTTCATGAAGGATGTAAATATGAACAAAGTGTTGAAGATCAAGTGGACGAGCCACATGAAGCTGATTGCGAAGGTGTGGCAGAAGAAGACAGAGCTGGAGAGAATGTAAATTGTGATGATCTCATGAATATTTCTATGTGTGTAGATGTTAACAGCAACAAGGAAAAAGCAATGAAGTTTGAAGAAGAATTGAAGTTTCTTGAAGCATGGCTTGAAACACCATGTCTTTATGAAGCCAGCACAGAAGTTGCATCCATAAATGTTGAAGACAACTTTGTGAAAGTTCACATGTGTGACATCGGAAATCGTGAGAGAAAACATTCTCCTATTAAGTCTGTCATAACTTTGAGAAGGAAAAAGATAAACGTTCAAACTTTACATCACAGAGGAAGAAATGAGGTGCAAATACATCACTACCTCACGGCGAGGAAAGTGAAGATGAAACCTCGACTCAGAATGAACAAGTATGGAGTCACAAGCATAAAGACAAAAATGAAAACTCGGTTACCAAGTTTTTTCATGTTTTTATTGTAAGCCTTGCTGAGACTAGACCAGCAGGCATGTGTTATTATTCAGTACCTTTTCTCCATTAAGAGGGAGTGTTGGAATTAATGGAGAAAGTCATAATTAGATTGTTGTTATGATGATGATAGGATTGAGATGATAAGATTAGATCTCAAGTTCTAATATCTCGAGAGTGGTTGAAACCATCCCGTTAGTGTGAAAGCCTATATATACTAGGCTGTTCTCTTGATTGAATGTAATAGATTGTATGAGTGTTTGTACACTCTCCAGGTTCTCACCCGGAGAGCTATTCAATCAATAGTTACAGAATACAAGTTTTATCACAACTTACATAACATAAAATTGATGGAAAACCATTTAACCATTCAAATTAAAATATCATGGAAATGTGCAAAATGAATATATTAAAATCTTAGAAAAAAATTTACATATGATTTGCATCCTTTTGACATGTTTACTATGCTCTTAATTTTTTCCCCTTTTTGGCATTTACATTGAAGTTAAAAGGTCACATTTTTTAGGTAAATAAGGTTGTTAATATTGGGATTCAACTTTCAAATTTATTTGGTTAAATTATTTTTAATAAATCAAATAAATTTTAAGTCATTTTTATATTATAAATACTATCTAGTTAATTGTCCAAGATTAGAAGTCCTATTTACTATGGAAAAATAAAGGACCAACAAGTATGATTTCCATGTATAACATAAAAAATGTGTTAATTAATGGGGAGTTGGGGCCATGTATAACATAAAAAATGTGTTAATTAATGGGGAGTTGGGAAAGTGTGTAAAGAAAATTTGCATTTTTTTAATAATCAATTAATTGTCTCAAAACTACCACTACTTACATCAATATCAACTAATATCCTTGCAATTGACCTTTATCTTTCATAGACAAAGTTATCATCCACGAGAATAATTTTTCCTAGGTTTTTTTCAATTATGCATAAATCTCGAATAATATAGGGCTACATAGGGAGCCCAAGAAAACTTATCCATACTCTGTGTCTTACACGGTCTCATCCCTAGATTAAAAAAATAGTGGTTGGGTTTTATAGACAAATAAGCCCTATCCATAAACTAAACTTTATTTGATATAGAAACTACATCTTATTCCTTGCAAAAGACAAAACCAATGCATACATCTTGTTACTTTTTTTTAAATGAAGAGAGCTTGCTATGGTTGGTGCCCATGTTATCATGGCCTATCATAACAAAAAAACTATTTCAGAGCTTGCACAAGAATGACAATGACAACCAAAGCAAGCCAACAGAGATGCCCTCTCCATAGAAGTATGGGCTCATTACAATTATAATCTCAATTTGCTCCAGTATATCACTTGGCTTCGTCTAATATAAGTCCATGCTCAGCAGGTCATGGCACTAAAGCTCATGTTATTTCCATCAATAAATTCATTTGCTGTCAATTTGGTGCCAGTTAAGTGCCCACTCACATTCTCATCAGCAATGCCAAATTTTACCGAATTTTAGCGAATGGGAGGTATGTATATATGTGAATCATTAGTTGAGGAAAAAAACTATTAGGAGATCAGGAAACACTAAGAGATGTTGTTAATCACTAAAAACTGAGAGAAATGATTGTCTCTAAAGAAACCATTATTGGGATTCCACTTGTCATGGGACCAATTTACTCAGAATCCTTTTGTCATTAAATATGCTACATTACACATTAATACCATGGGGAAAACCATGGATTCATCATTTTAGCCCCACTTGACCAAGTCAAGTTTAGGGGAACTACCCTAACATTCTTGAGAATTCATGAGATTGAACAATACCAGTGTAAATAATTTACAAGGATTCATAAAAATCTTAGTACTCTGAATAAACTACTTTTCTATTTCTGATTCTAACTTCCCATAAAAATTAACCAAATGATTTCACTTAACCTCTAAAATTTTCAATACAACACAATGTTTCGATATTTTAAACATCATTCTTGAAGATGTTTATTAACCTTTAAATAATCAAGTACATGCAAATAAATCATTTGGGACCTGCATTCCTAACAATCCTCCTCCTACCTTTACTTCTCAAAGCTATAGGTGCGTCAAGAATTGTTAATGTAAACTCTGTGGTATGATATTAATCAACCTTGGTGCGCTGCTCTATAATTTGCATGAAGTCATGCTTGATATTTCCTAAGGTTTAATGCCCATCATGTCTTTATTATTAACCTGTCTAAGCTCACCATTGCGGAGTAGTAGACCCTTAGGATCTCAATTTTAAGGATCTAAATCTCAAGTTGAAGAAAAACAATTTCAACTACATTCCTACTTACGGTGCAAGCAAACTTGCTCACGTATGTAAAACTATGATTTTGTACTACTTGAATTATGCTATGCTAGTTTTTACATTCCAATGTAAGTATGTTACTAATACAAATCTCATGTTATTTTTTTTGGGTTTTTTTAAATGTTTACAGCACTGATAGACTTAACCTACCATTATGAGTTGGTTATAACCCTTGGTCATAAATGTACACGTTCTTGACTGTAATGTTTACTTATTAATTTGTGTGTTCTTGTTGAAATTTGCAACAAGAACTAATGAAATTGGCATCTAGAAATAACACACACATTGGTGTGGGATCACAAGTCACACAGTGATAGATCCTAGCAACACATTAGTGTGCAACCAATTTTTACATAAATTGGAAAATTAATAGTAATCTTGTCTCATAACAACTTGTAATAGTTAACTAAGTGTGATAGACTTAGTTAGATCAATAATTTCTAGTTGAGGGTCAAATGATAGGCATGTAGAGTGATTCTATTATTAACAGGGTCTAGTTGCATTTGTAGCACTAGTTTAGTGTGAGTGGGATCAGTTAACTCACAGAAATTGAGTTAAAATCAGTTTCAATAGTTCTAAATGTTTGATGAGCTAGTGGAAGATCAAGTGAATTAAAATCGATTTAATTCACCAGTAGTGATATACCAAGTAACTGATGATTCACTATTTAGTTGCGTGCATGTTAATTTTGGGGGAGACCCTATTGAGACAAAGGTTCAAGGCAAGTAAACTATTAGTTTTATTTTTAGAAAACTGCCCAGATGCAGTTATAAAACGACAGGAAGTCCATGACGAGTTGCGAAATCAAGGAAGGTTGAATTTCCTATTAAATAGAGGTTTAATTCTCTAGGGATTGCGTAATAAGGGTAGGTTGATAATTGGCTATGTGTTTGTTCAATTTTTCCTAGATCATTGTGAAGCAATTGGTAGTGTATGAGGTTGTGGTGATCACAAATACGTTATATTGTTTCATGATTCCTTGGTTGATTATATAATAAATATGGAGGGGTTTTGAGCAGTTTCTATCCCTAGGAATATCTGGTGTTGTGTATTTACTTACTTCTTTCTCTTACTTGCATGTGATTGAGCGATCGTGTTTTATATTCCGCAAATATTTTAGAAGAATTGAGTATATTTATTTAGTACATTACATGATCGGATTGAGTCCATTGATATAATTTCTACATGGTATTATAGCTGTGTTAGAGATTTTATACATGGTATCAGAGCAGTAACTTTTTGGGCGGCGAGTTTGCGAAGAATATGTGAAACTTTTGATGCCAAATTTTCAAAAAAAATAGCATATTTGGATTTATTGCGAAAAAATACCCAAATTGAAAAAACAAATCGGTCGAATTGGAGCTCGGATTAGGGAGATATCATCGATTTAAAATCAGTGCTTTTTTTATAAAATTTTGCGATTGCGGGACAATTACAATGTGCGCGAGTTAGAAAAGGAAAGAAAGCCAAGGGAAAGAAGTCCCAAGGAAAATATGGCAAGAGAGACTTATCCAAGATTAGATGTTTTCACTGTCACGAGCATGGGAACTATGCTTCGAATTGTCCATAAAATAAGCCAAGCAAGAAGGAGCCTGCAGTTGTTGCAGGTGAAGCATTGACTTCACAGTTCAAGCTAGATTTTACTCTCATTGCATGCATGACCAACGCTTCAATGGGATGCATGTGGTATCGAGACAGTGGTGCCTCATTCCATATGACGGGGAATAGAGATCTCTTCAATGACTTGAAGGAGAAGGACGTCCAACAAAACATAGAGTTTGGAGATGATGGGAGGTATAACACGACCGAGATTGGTACTGTTACCTTTCAAAGGGAGTCTGGCTCCCCTCTCAAACTTGGAGATGTTTTTTATGTTCCAGGCATAAGGAAGAATCTTGTCTCTGTAGCGGTATTGGAAGACTGTGGTTATGAGGTGATGTTTAAAAAAGGAAAAGTTTTCCTTAAACACATAGCCATGGGATAGGTGAATTAGATCGGTTGAAGAGTCAAGAACCTATATGCTCTCGAGGTTCAGGATGCATGCAAGGCTTTGAGGAGCAAAGCAGTGCTTAATGACTTTGTGGTTGAGAGGTAGAAATTATCTCTCAACATCTAGCCTCAAAATCAGTCTCATGATCCAGGTGGATATTGGTGGCCACCCACCTATTCCATTTGGACCCACACAATCAATTCTTTCAATTTTCACTTTCAACACAACTTACTATTTTAGCAGGTTTTCAGGTCCTGTACATCCGAGCCATTTTGGGGCCCTAATGATCCAGGTGGATATTGGTGGCCACCCACGTATTCCATTTGAAATGCCACCATTAGTTCTTTCAGTTTTTCAGTTTCAACACAACTTACTATTTTTAGCAGTTTTTCAGGCCCTGAACTTTCGGAGTTGTTTTGAGGCCCTAAACGACGTTTTTTGGGAAAACCGGGAGCAACATGGGTCCATATATTGATGTTACACATGTCGAAAGTTGTACTCCTTGGATAGATCTTTCTAACGAGATATTGAGCGCGTCAAATGGAGATCGTATGCCAAAGTTATGTCCTCGGGAAGTTGAAACACCACTTTACCCAAACGGGGCCCATAGTTTTGATGCTTCATCTTCTAGGGTTAGGTTTTTGGATATTTAGGGTTCTCAATTGTTTCTAAATAATAAATAGGTCCTCGAGCCTCATTTTAACACAGTTCATAGGCATGTAGCCGTCACATCTCTTCTCAGAGATAAGCTACCATCACCCTAGCTAGTTTATTTCCATTCTCTTTGTAAACATATTTCTGTTATTTGATATTAATGAAATGAAGTATTATTTCTGCTACATCTCTGTGTTTATTTCTATTTCTGTATTTCATTGTGTTCCTGCATAAATCTGAATTAGTGGCATTACAGCTATCTACTCTTTCTCTATTTTTCTTTGCATGTCCCCAATGCGGTCAGGGTATAAGGAGTTAGGGCTCGATCTGGTTGAACCCTTGTAAGATTAGGCTCATAAACCTCGACGACCTCCCATGGCGAAAGAAAATAAAGATGAGGGAGCAGGAGATCGTGTCAAAATATTGCTCGAGGAGGCCCTCGAGAAACAAAGGAACACAATGATGGATAACTTTTCTCAAATCCTTCAGCGTCTTCCCACCTATAGTGCATCAGCATCCAACAACCACTCTGGAGGCGCCACTCCCTTCAAGGTACATGTAAACTTTGGCATTACTGTACTTGAAGGCTAGATAGATGTAGATTCCATTGATAGATGTTGAATTTTCTAGAAGGGTATTTCTCGGTCCATGATTTCGCCGACTGAGAAAAGATTATTTTTGCACTCCTCAAAGCCGCCCCCCATGTCAAGGACTGGTGGGATACCTACTGTGAGAAAAAGGACGAGGGGGGACCCTCTCTATTCTTACCCGCACCCACTTGGAATTCGTTCTGAGACAGCATCAAGGAACAATGTTACCCCATCAGGAGCTATGAGGACAAGTACATCCAATGGACCATGCTGCAGCAACAAAGGGATCAAGATGTGCATGAACTAATGAATTTGTTCCATACCCTACATAAAAATTTGGGTATTAAAGATTCATAGAGACATTTGGTGCTCAAGTACCACAACTTTCTGCACAGATACATTCAGGAGGAAATGGAGCTCCTCGACATTACCTCGCTTGGCACATCATATCGCTATGCCGCCAAGATCGAGTAGAAATTTAAGAAGAAGAAGCAAGACTTTGGATCCATGAATCCGAAGCCAGGGAAAGGCGCCCCCGAACCACATAACAGTGGGCAGAGCCAAAGCGAGGCAACTCAAAACACCACCACAAATCCAAAGAATGACACGGGGAAGTGGTGTGAATTTCATAACATCCCCACTCACAACAAAAACAAGTGTCGGGCCAAATAGTCGTTGGTGGCCAAACTGAAGGCACCTGAATCAGATGCACGTTCTAATCCTAAGATAGAACTAGATAAGGGAGATTAAAAAGGGAAGCAGATCATTGATGCGGACCCCAGTTCCATTGTTTCCATCACCAAGCTCCAGAGGGAGGATCCCAAGGATCCATAGGAGGGGGAGCGCCTCTTCTATTCGTAGATGTGGGTGAAGGGTTCTCCACTGCAATTTATTTTCGATAGCAGCAACCAAAAGAACCTCATTTAAATAGAGGTCATGAAGCAACTCGACCTACCGACCATAGCACACCTGCAACCATATACAATTGGGTGGCTTCACCCAGGGAGAGATCTTCACGTTCGCCAACAGTGCCACCTTCCCTGCAACATCAAGCCATTCACAGATGAGGTATTGTGTGATGTTGCTCCTCTTGATGTAGCTGATGTATTATTAGGCCAACCATACTTGTGGAGGCAACATGTTGTGTATGAGTCTAAGCCTCATTCTATTGTTATTACTTTGGGAAATAAATTGTACAAGATACCGGAGGTAGTACTACCTCCTACGATCTCCTTGACTATTGCAAAACAACGCAGTAAGATTGTTTCCCAAACTAGGAAATTTATTTTCCTTACAACTCAATCACAGGGAAAGAAGAAGATTGTGACCACAGACTCAAAACAGGGCTCCCCTACATGGCTTCAATAGAGGGACAAAGTTGTGGAGGAATACTAGGACACTTTCTCCTCACCCACAAAGGTTCCTCTACACTGTCATAACAAGCACTCCATTGGTCTGACCCCCGGTGCACCGCCACCTGATATTTCCATATCTCATGCAACTACATAGACATAATCTACACATGTAATGTCTGAGGCAACCAAATTTATTGAACGCATCAGTCACGTCTGCCAGCAGGTGCATGACATCCTCGACAAATCTAATACCAAGTTCAATAGAATTTTCCTCTCATGGAGGAACTTAACGCAATGGGGACCATTGCTTCCTAAGTAGGGAGGAATGATCCAGGTGAATATTGGTGGCCACCCACCTATTCCATTTGGACCCACACCATCAGTTCTTTTAGTTTTTCACTTTCAGCACAACTTACTATTTTTAGCAGGTTTTCGGGTCCTGTATATCTGGAGCCGTTTTGGTGCCCTAATGATCTAGGTGGATATTGGTGGCCACCCACCTATTCCATTCGAAACTTCACCATCAGTTCTTTTAGTTTTTCAGTTTCAACACAACTTACTATTTTTAGCAGTTTTTCGAGTCTTGAACTTCCGGAGCCATTTTTAGGAATTAAGTGACATTTTTTGAGAAAACCGGGATAAATAGCAATGGATGGACCGACGTTGCTCACACTGAAAGTTGTACTCCTTAGATATATCTTTCTAACAAGGTATTGAACACGTCAAACAAAAATTTTATGCCAAAGTTACGTCCCCGGGAAGTTGAAACACTAATTTACCCAAATAGGGCCCATAGTTTTGGTGCTTCATCTTCTAGGGTTAGTTTTTTGGATGTATATGGTTCTCCATTGTTTCTCAATAATAAATAGGCACTCGAGCCTCATTGTAACACTCTTCAAAGGCATGTATCCACCACATCTCTTCTCAAAGATAAGCTACCATCGCCTTAGATAGTTTATTTCCATTCTGTCTGTAAACATATTTTAGTTATTTGATATTAATGAAGTGAAGTATTATTTCCATTGCATATCTATATTTATGTCTACTTCTGTATTTTATTACATTCTTGATAAATCCGAATCATCTCAGAAGTTTGTGGCGCAGGCACAATTGGAGAAGCAGAGAGGAGTCTGAGTGGAAGAGTCCACTCAAGTAGAGACCTCCAGGAGGGGGAAATTTTGAGCCATATGGGTAGAGGGAGTCCATGCAGCTATATCTCCAGGTGTGAGGTGGGGCGATGTCAAAATTGAACCCAATAATAAATTTGGGCAGGGTCCATTGAGATGGTGTGTCTCATGGATCAAACCTAGATACGAGGAGCCCACAATACAACAGTAGTATCAAGGATCAATTAGATTGATGCAGTCAGATGTTAGGAGGACAGAAATCAGAGTGACACATGTCGAATGCTGGAGCGCAGATCAGAGTTGGTAGCAGTGCAGACTGCATGGATGCAGATGTCAGTAGCGCAAAGAGTTTAGTAGACATATTTAGTATCTAGTAGCAGTCAGAAGACTCTGATGAAAGATGCATTATACTGATTCAGTTGGTTGGAGGCTATTTAGTTTTAGGAGATTTGTATGTGCGAACAACACTAGAGCAGTGTTGCATGCAAAACATTCCAAAGGTATCGGATTGAGACAGATTGATTCCTTTCTTCTTGAGAGGGAGTGTTGAAATTTGCAATAAGAAATAGTGAAATTGGCATCCAGAAACAACACACACACTAGTGTGGGATCACATGTCACATAGTGATGGATCCTAGCGACACATTAGTGTGCAACCAATTTTTAAATAAATTAGAAAATTAATTGTAATATTATCTCATAACAAATTGTAATAGTTAACTAAGTGTGATAGACTTAGTTAGCTCAATAATTTCGAGTTGAGGGTCAAATGATAGGCATGTAGAGTGATTGTATTATTAACGGGGTCCAGTTGCAGTTGTAGCACTAGTGTAGTGTGAACGAGATCAGTTAACTCACATAAATTGAGTTAAAATCAATTTAACTAGTTCAAACTGTTTGATGAGCTAGTGGAAGATCAAGTGAATTAAAATAGATTTAATTCACCAGTAGTGATCTACCAAGTAATTGATGATTCACTATTTATAGCTGCATGCATGCTAATTCTGGTGGAGACCCAGTTGAGACAAAGTTTCATGGCAAGTAAATTATTAGTTTTATTTTTAGCAAACTGCCCAGATGCAGTTATAAAACCACATGAAGCCCATGATGAATTGCACAATCAAGGAAGGCTTATTTTCCTATTTAATAAGGGTTTAATTCTCTAGGGATTTCATAAGCAAGGTAGGCTGAGGGTAGGCTGATAATTGGCTATGTGTTTGTCCAATTTTGCCTAGATCAGTGTGAAGCAATTGGTAGAGTGTATGAGGTTGTGGTGATCACAAATATATTGTATTGTTTCATGATTCCTTGGTTGATTATACAATAAATATGGAGGGGTTTTAGGCAGTTGCTTTTCCCGGGAATATCTGGTGTTGTGTATTGATTTACTTCTTTCTCTTACTTGCATGTGATTGAGCGGTCATGTTTTATATTTCGCAAATATTATAGAAGGATTCAATATCTTGCTTTAGTACATTGCATGATCAGATTGAGTCCATTGATATAATTTCTACATGGTATTATAGCTGTTTTAGAGATTTTCTACAGTTCGTGTACCAAATGATGTTCCTTTTAGTACCATTCAACAAGCTTCCAGCCAATACTGAAATCGATGTGATAGTTGTTCATCCAAAAAATTTTAGTACAAATCTGGTTTGTTCCACAACACTACCATTGATATTATAAGCCCAATGGACTAATAAACCCAAGGGAATAATACTAAAAATCTAGGTGATTATAAACCCAAGGGATATAGACCCTAAGATAAATATTATAAACCCTAAAATAAACATTAAACCCTTAGATTCATATCATGAAATTTACTTTTAATATTATAAATTGAAGGGATTAATATTAAAAACCCAAGTGAAATAACATTAAATCCTGGGATGAATATTAAACCCTAGGAATATAAAATCTAAATTAATAAACCCAATGGATTAATATTGTAAACATTAGGCTTATTATAAAACCCTAGAATAGAAACCCTATGATTCATATTATAAACCCAAAGGAATTATATTATAAACCTAATGGATTATAAACCAAAATCATGTGTATAAGACCATAGGATTAATATTCTAAACCCTATCAATAATATTATACCCTAGGAATATGAACCCTTAGATTAGTAAAGCGAAGGGATTGACATTATAAACATAATGCACTAATAAAAACATGGAATTAATACTAAAAACCTAAAAAACAGAAAGGGTTAATATTATAAAACCACAATATATAAAACCTAAGATAAATATTATAAGCCCTAAGACAAACATGATTGACCATGGTTGATTTTTATATTGAGACAATATTTGTCACAATGCAACATTGGACCATGGTTGACCATGATTGATTTTCATATTGAGAGAATATTTGTCACAATGTGACGTTGGAAGATGGTTGACCATGGTTTAATATTAAAAGCCCAAGGGAATAACATTAAACCGTGGGATGAATATTAAACCCTAAGAAAATAAACCTTAAAATTAATAAACCAAGGGATTAACATTGTAAACAAAAAGCTTAATATCAAACCCTATGATTAATAATATAAACCTAATGTATTATAAACCTAGGGATCTATATTAAACCCTATGATAAATATTAAAACCCTATCAATAATATTACACTGTAGGAATATGAACCCTTAGATTCATAAAGCCAAGGGATTGATATTATAAACCCAATGTACTGATAAAAACAAGGGATAAATACAAAAAAAATAAAAAAACCCAAAGAATTAATATTGTAAACCGAAGGTATATAAAGCCTAAGATAAATATTATAAATCCTGAAATGAGCATGGTTGACCATGGTTGACCATGGCTTATTTTCATATTGAGACAATATTTTTAACAACGTGATGTTGGACCATGGTTGACCATGATTGATTTTAATATTGAGCGAATCTTTGTCACAATGTGACGTTGGACCATGGTTGACCATGGTTGACCATGATTAATGATGGTTGATTTTCATATTAACAACTTTTGTCACAATGCGACGTTATACCAGGGTTAAACATGGTTAGCCATGGATGACCATGGTTGTGACAATGTGATGTTGGACCATGAGACAATGTGTGTCACAATGTAACCATGACTATTGCTGATCATTGACCATGATTGGCAATGGTTGATTTTCATATTGACCATGATTAACCATGGTTAATTGTAATTGACCATGTTTTACCATGGTTGGCCATGATTGATTTTCATATTGAGATAATATTTGTCGCACTGTACCGTTTCAATAAATATTGTAAACCCTAAAATAAACATGGTTGATCATCGTTGACCATGGTGGATATTCATATTGACACAATATCTATCACAATACAATGTTGGATCATGGTTGACCATGATTGAAATACATATTGAGACAATATTTTCCATAATGCGACATTGGAGCATGGTTGACAATGGTTTATTTTCATATTAAGACAATATTTGTCACATTGTGACGTTGGACCATGGTTGACCATGGTTGATTTTCATATTGAGACAAACTTTGTCACACTGCGGTGTTGGACCATAGCTGACAATAATAATATTATTTAATGTTATTAATATTAATAATTAATGTTAAAATTAATAATAAATATTAATAAAATTAATATGTAATATTTGTGTTCATATTAACCAATACTAATATTAATAATTAATAATTAATTAATATCAAATTAATATTAACATTAAAATTAATTTTAAAATTTATTAATTAATAATAATAATAATAAATATTTCAAATTAAAATTTATTAATATCAAGGTTTCGAACCAGTGACCTTGCATACAGAGTGCCTTAACAATGCACTCCATCACCAACTACTCTACACCACATGAGCTAATATTATTGTTAATGTTGAGAGCTTCTGTAAAATTGTGTATATTGCTCGTTGAGAGCTGAACGAATATGAATATTGAACTCAATGAGAAATATACACAGTTTTCTAGAAGCTCTCAACGTTATTGTTAATACTAACCGTTATTAATATTATTTATAAGTCTTAATATTAATATTATCAATTTAAATTTAAATTTATTAATATTATTGTTAATACTAAACGTTGTTATATTATTTATTAGCTTTAATATTAATATTGTTTATATTAATGATGTCAATATCATTAATATTAATAATTAAAATTGAAATTAATATAAATATTAATAATATTCAAATTTATATTTATATTTATATTCATATTAATTTATATGAATATTAATAATGGATATTGATATTGATTGATATTGATATTGAAATTGAAATTAAAAAATAAATAAATTTATATTATATATTATAACCTATAATGAATTTTTAAATTAATATTAATAATTAATATCAAAATTAATATTAATAAATAATATTAGAACTTAATGTTAAAATATTATAAAAATTTAATATTATTAATGTCAACAATATTAATACTAAAATTTCTGAATTAATATTAATATTAATAATATTGATCAAATAATAATAATAGTAATAATAAATATCATAAATAAAATTTTATTATTGTTAACATTAAATGTTGTTAATGTTATTTATCAATATTAATGTTAATATTACATTAATATTATTTATGGTAATAATATTAATGTTATTAGTAATATTAATATATTAATTGAATGTTATTAATATTTTTTTTTAAAGTTCTAGGCTAAGCTATATTAGATAAAAAAAAACTTTACATAGGCGTTGAGCTCAGATGGTAAGCGGTGCTCAGCCAATCTGAGCCTTAGAAGCTTTCAAAATAATGAAGGTTTAGGGATGCCACCTAGGAGGAAATGAGCCCCTTAATAGCATAAAACAATCATTATTTACATAGTGATCCGTAACATATAGAAAAACAAAGTATCTGTAGTATATCCTGAAATGAAAGAAAATAGAAAATAACTGAGCAACAAATCAGTCATGGTGTTCCTTCATCATCCTTTGTAGCAGGGTCCTCCTCCTCGATGCGACATCCACATTCCCACGCAATGGCCTCCTCTGCAGTGGGCTCGCGCAGATGATAAGAGCAACTGGGTACTCAACATCTGGAACTCTGGTCCAAAATCCATCCGAATCCATGATCCACACGTAGGTATCCTCTTCCGTGGTCTCGTGAGCTAGGAAAGGCTCGATTTTCTGAGGAGTGGGTGTCTCAGAGTGCGCAATGGTGGACTTCTTGGGGCCTCTTCTGCCCCTCTGATTCTCTGGAGATAAGGCTATCTCATCTTGGGTGCATTCAGAGCTTTGAGTTGCCTTTCGGTCATGGCTTCCAGAAGAGGAGCCCTAAATGGATTCCAAGTGGTGGTCATGACTGAGGTGATAACGACCCGATAATGCACCTCTTTGGCTACCCCTAATGGTCTTTTGACGTTGTCTCGGAGCCATAGGGGGGCTAACAAGAACAGGTGGGGGGATTGGGCTCAAAGCAGTGAGGTGCACAGTAGGAGAGCATGTAGCAAAAAAGCACAGCGAGGGGGTGCGTAACAGGGGGCCACACAACAAGGCTCGTGCACCAAGGGAGCCTTCCTCAAAAAGTGCGTAGTGGGGGGAAGCAAAAGAGGAGATCTTTCCATAGGGAGGCGTGCAGTCGGGGGGCACAATGAGGGGGGCGCGCAACCAGGAGAGACATAGAGGGAGGATCGTGCTACAAGCTAGCACACGACAAGGGCACACGTCAGGGGAAGCGCGCAATGGGTGGAGCACATAGGGAAACTGGAGCGGCAACAAAATGGAAAAGGAAGAGGCAAAGAAGGATTTGGAGGCCGGATGTAGTAGTAAAGGGATGACAGAAAGAGGAGTAACAATGCATTTTGAAGACCTGTGGCATGAGTGCAGATGTTGTATGGTGTCATGGCACCCACGCAGATGTGAGTTGGGACAGTTCACTTGAGAATTCATGTGACTCATTGTATGGAAGGAGATGAGGTGCAACAGAGTACTGGTGTCAATTATTACTGAGATGAGGTTCTGCATCAGGTTAAAGCTGGCTTTGAAGGGCGCCATCATTCTAAGCATGTGAAGATCTGGCTTAGCACGACCGAGGCATGTCACCCGCATCCGAGAAAATATTATTAATTTTAATAATTTACATTAAAATTAATATTTCTAAATATTAATAGTATTAAAAAATATATTAATATTATTTTTTATTTTTCACAAATTCGGTTGCTAATTGGTATTCAAAAAAAGTGTGGGAGACAGAGCTCCAGAATTACAAGAAGGCGTTGGCAAAGAGAGGGCCAAATGCAGATGCGTTTGATGGTAATTTCATTTTTACAGCTTGCTTCCTTCACAATGTGGAAGAAGGAAACAGTGTAAATTCTGATAAACCGAAATAACAAAAGACAAATTTTACATGTCATTTTTTACTTTGGCAAGAGTAGTGTAATTTCCGCCCGTTGATTTGACGGTGTTACCGCCCAATTGTTGCAAATTTATTCTTTTTTGTATGCCATACATTTGATTTATCTTCTGGCCTGTCTGGGAAAAAATACCGAGGCGAATGCAAGAGCTTATGGGAACAAAATCTGGAGTAGATAGATTTTGTCTGGGCGGACAGAGGAGCAAGATTCGTAGGGCACGGGCGGTTATTAAAACAAGGGCGCAGCGCTGAATGATGTTGGACGAAGTGACCCAGAAAAAGTAAGATTTTGGAGCTGCATAAGTTGCATCTGTGGCTGGGTTGTGAGGTTGTGCAGAGCTGAACAAAAGATTCCAAAGACCAAAAGCGTTGATCTGCTGTGAAACTTGACTGTTGTGTAAGATAGACCTGATCATGGCAAGAAAAAATGCTGATTTGAACCATTACATCGGAGATTACCAACAGTATGAGAGCATGCTCTGCTTGCTAGTGCATCAGCTGTTTTGTTGAGGGAACGAAGGACATGGTAAAATCAATTGTCTTTCATCTACTGGTCAAGAGATTGACAGCGTCCTATGATTTGTTGTAAAGTCAAATTAAGTGCTTGCCTGTTACTTACCATGAGGCTTATAACAATAACAGAGTCTCCTATTATTGTAGCTGTATTTATACCAAGTCTTTGAAGCTGGAGCAGACCTTTGAAGAGGGCGAGAGCTTCTGCTCGGTTATTGGAAACAGAGCCCAATCCCCATTCAAATTCAGTTAACACATCTCCATTACCATTGCAAATGATACCTCCAGCCCCAGCATATCCCGGGTTGGACTTGGAGGCACCGTCGAAGAAGGGATAGTGGGTATTGCTGTTCCTGAGCCACCCTATAAATTCTTTTTCTTTCATCCTAAGTTTCCAACTGTACCTGGAGTTGGCTCTGTGAATGGGGTTTCTTCTGATTTGGGTTGTGTTTCTTTTATCTAGAAGATGGCCTATGTAATTCCTTTCTTCAACATGAAGATCCAGGATGCTCAATTTCCCTTGACATTTTGTGGACAGAGCTTCCAAATTGAGGCTCCAAGATTTGTTGTAGAGCTTTCTGACGCTGGTTTCTTCACCTTTGAAGATCATGTGGTTTCTTGCCAACCAGATGTTCCATAGAAGGGTGCAGGGCAATGCATTCCAAACCCTTCGAGCGATGTTGGTTGTTTTTTTCCCCCACGGGTAATTTTGCTTCCATATGTTCAACACTTCTGAAATGCTAGTGCCAGGTGCCCAAGGGAGATTGTGGCTTCGAAAGGCTTCCATCCAGCATGCAGAGGCAAAAGGAAAATCTATGAATAGGTGTTGACTTTTCTCTTCTTCAGATTGACAGTTTGGGCAGCGAGAGGGCCCATTAGAACCTCGCTTTCTAAGGTTTTCAGAAGTGAGAGTTTTCCCTCTTAGAAGGGTCCATAATAAGAACTTAATTTTTGGGAGAGACTCTGATTTCCAAACAAGCCTCCATTGCGCCCAGAGAGCCATGGGATACTCGATGTTGCAGATCTGATAATAAGCAGCCTTAACAGTGTAGATTGTACCTGAAGGGTCCCAACGAAAATCATCAGCAAGGTATCGTTTGGAGGGTGCTATACCATGGAGATAGTCTTGCAGCTTGTTGAGGCTAGTTCTTATATCTGCAGGTATGTGTGGGAAGGTCCATCCTATCCAAGCATGAGAGTGGGCATCCCACTGAGAAATATGATCCAAAGTTTGTATCCCAGTGCTGTTTAAAAAGGCTAGAATTTGCTGAGTACCAGGCCATTGGCTTATGGGCTGTTGTCCCATTATTTTATCAACTCCTATTCTTATGTGTCAGCCACCTTTTGGCACTTTGGAAGTGTTTTGTTGAAGAAATGGTATAGCATTCTTACACATCCTCCATATTTTTGAGCACGCTCTGTTCGGCAGCTCATGATCCAAAAGCTGGTGTCTTGGGAAGCTGAGATATTTTTTTTCCAAAACTGTCTTCCACCAAGCATTCCTGCCAGATATGAGTCTCCAAACCAGTTTTCCAGCAAATGCAAGGTTAAGGAGTTTAGAGGCTCTGATTCCAAGTCCTCCTTTTTCAAAAGGTTGAGTAACCTGCTTCCAGCTTACCAAGTTGTATTTTTTTATTTTTTTTTCTGTTCTCCCACCTTGCCAAAGAAAGTGACGTAGAAGAGCATCCATTTTATTATGAAAATTGGCAGGGGCTTGTATGAGAGTAAAAAAATACAAAGGCAGGGAGGAGGCCTGATTTAAGAAGAATTAGACGCCCTGCTGGGTTAAGCCAGGATGTGCCCCATTGTTGTATCTTTCTTTTCATCTTGTCAATGATAACTTCCCAGGCTGCTGCTTTTAGGTTGCCGACACTTACAGGCATGCCCAAGTAGGTAAAATGCTCCCAGTCCAGCTTACATGGAACTCCAAAGATATTAGCAATCCTGTGGAGAGTTTGTGCCGATGCATTCCACCCATAAATACAGCTCTTAAGATAATTTATCAGTCCTCCGGAATAGCTCATGTATTTGTCTAGGAGAGCTTTGAAATGGCTGGCTATGATGTTTGAAGCTCCCCCCAATAGGAGTGTATCGTCAGCAAACTGAGAATGATTGATATTCTTGATTCCATTGTCAAATTTGATTCCTGTGATGAGTCCCATACGGTGATTGAAATCTAGAGCTCTGCTAAGTGACTCAGCCATCAGAATAAAAAGATAAGGTGAAAGAGGGCAGCCTTGTCTTAGTCCACGAGTAGTTTGGAAGGATGGTCCAGGTCTACCATTAATAAGTGGGGAGATCTAAGGTCCACTGATGCAGGCTTTAATAAGGCTGATGAAGGATGTAGCAAATCCCATTTTTTCAAGCACAGCGAATAGGAAGGAGTGCCTGACACGGTCAAAAGCATTGGCAGAGTCTAACTTTAAGATGAAGCCTTTCTCATTTCTAGCTTGACTGGAGTGAATAGCCTCTTGGACAAGAAGGATGGAGTCCGATATTTGTCTATTGGCCAAAAAGCCCCCTTGGTTCTCAGAAATGAGAGAGGGGAGGAGAGGTTTGAGGCGTGTAGCCAGGATTTTTGTCAAGATTTTGTAGGAAGAGTTACACAACGATATGGGTCGAAACCGAGAGAAGGACAAGGGTCGATTTTCTTTAGGAATGAGGGCAAGGTGGGTGGCGTTAGTAAATCCTCCTATTTTTCATTTGCGTTGAGTCCATCTTAGCATCTTGACAAGGTATTTTCTTATAGTTTCCCAATATGTTCTATAGAAACAGATTGGGAAGCCATCTGGACCTGAGGCTTTATCTGGCTGAAGAGCCCAAATGGCAATTTGTATTTCTTCTTCATTGATTTCTTTAGTTAATTCTGCGTTGATATCCTCACTGATTTCTTTGGGCAAGTGCTGTAGCAGATCTGAGTAATCCTCTGTTGCTTTTGTCTCTGTTAGAAGAGTGCTGTAATAATATGAGGCTGTTTGTTTGATAGCTTCTTGGGTTTTTTGAGGGCGGCCTTCCTCATCATTGATCACGGTAACATTGTTTCTGATTTTTCTTATAGTTGCTTGCTTATGGAAGAAAGCTGAATTTTTATCCCCATCTTTTAGCCAAAGCTGTCTTGACTTTAGCCTCCACTTCCGCTCTTCTTCTCTGTTGACATGATACAGCTGATAATATAAGTCACTTTCTAAAGTTTTATCTTCATGGGTGAGCCCATTCTCCTCTATTTTCCTGTGGTTTTCTTTTAATTTATTTTTTAGATCAGCTTTGGCATTTTCTGGCTCTTTATAATGTTGTTTTGCCCATTCCTTCAAAGCATGCTTTACATTTTTCAATTTACATTCCCAAATGAAACCCGGAGATCCTTCTATGTGGTGCTGCCAAGCTGTTTTAACAATCTGATCCACAATTGGATTGTTTCGCCATAGAGAGCTGTATTTAAAAGGTAAAGGCCCCAAGGGACAGTGAGCTTCAAGGACAATGCTTGTGGGATAGTGATCAGAAGCTAAATAAGGAAGAATTGCAGCATGAGCAGAAGAGAACTCAGAAAGGAGAGTAGTGTTTATCAATATTCTATCAAGCCGCTCCATTATGTTTTCTTTTCCCAATCTGCGGTTATTCCAAGTGTACCTCCGGTTTTTGGGAATGATGTCAACTAAGTCGCTCTCTTGCATGATGTCTTCCAGCTTTTCTCTATAAGGGTCGTATCAAAAGACTCCTCCTCTTTTCTCATTGGAGTGTAGTATAAGATTGAGGTCTCCCCCAAGGATAATATTGTTGTTGTCTTCAGCTTGGATGTCTTCTTGTAGAGTGGCCCAACACTGCTCTTTGTCTCTAAAATGGTTCGGTGAATAAATGTTATAGACGACTATTTGCTTGTACTCTGCTTGCTTTTCTAATATGACTTTGATCCAGTATTGATTGATAGTATTGGATGTGCATGTCCAAATATTTTTATTCCACATAGTGGTGATTCCACCAGATGCTCCTCTTGCTTCACATATACTTCCATTGTATTGCTTTAGCTAGTCTATAGTTCTTTGCATCTCTTGCTGTCTTTGCTTAGTTTCCTAAATCATAATTATTCCTGGCTTCTCTTAATCTATAAGATCTTTCAGGGCAGCAGTTTTGGAGGGGTGCCCCAGTCCCCTACAATTCCATGATATAACTTTCATCATTGAGAATGTGGGATTCAGAGAGATGCTCGTTCCCCATGCTCCTTATGTGTTTTTTCCTTGCTATTTTGAGCCAATATATAAGTTTCTATAGGATTTTGAGTTCCCATGGCAATGTATTTCTAGGCGTTTTCATCCCTTTGCTGTTTGCTAGATTTCCTGCCATGTCCTTTCTTTTGAAATTCTTGATTTACTCCGTGCTCTTTCGAGGAGCTCCTTGTTGTTCGGGGTGGGGGAGGGTCAAGGGAGTGGGAGGGGGATGATTGAGAAAGTGAGAAAAGGATGGGAGGATCATTTTTGAGGGGGATCAGGGGATCAATTTCAGGGAGAGAGAGGGCACCAAAGAGATTTGAAGAGATCAGGGGAGAGTCAGAGGTTGTTCCTAGGTTGGGAGAGATGGGAGGGCCAAGGGGAGAGGAGGAGGGAGGAGCAGCTGAGGTAGAAGCTTTGGGAGGGGATGAAGGGGGGGTTGGAATGGGAATGGCAGATTTGGGAGGGGCAGCTTCTGAGTTTGCTTTTGGGCCAGCAGCAGTCTTCTTTTTTTTTAACAGTTTCCCATTGTTCCTCAGAATGTGCAGGTTCATCATTAACTAACTTAGAGCAACGGTTGGAAAAATGGCCATATTCGTGACATACCTTGCATTTAAAAGGAATTTGCTCGTAGTCTAGTTGTTGAATGTGTGTCCAGTCATCCACCTTTAATCTTATTGCTTCTGGAAGACCCTTGCCGAGATCAACTTCAACACAGATACGAGCACACGCCTGCATATTATCCTTGGGCTCACTCCGGTCAATGTATTTTCCTACAGCATTGCCGATGGCTCGAACCGAGTCATCTCCCCAGCAGTGGAGCGGGAGATGCGGAAGACAAACCCAAACCGGGACTGCGTTGGGGACATCCAACTCAGGATCGAAGTCTGGGGTCCATTTATTCAGATACAAGCCACGAGAGTCCATGAAATATGGGCCATTTCTAAATATTAAGTCCTTGTCTGCTCTAGATTCAAAATGAAAGGTATAATAACCTTTTCCACAGAAGCGAATGGAGATTTTTCCATTAACTTTGTATGCCCAATTTCTTTCGATCCATCTCTGAATTGTTTTCGGAGAAGGCCATAGGCCAGTGAATTGACCTATGAGCCCTCGTTCAGCTAAAGAGAGCACAGCCATTTGAGGAAGAGTAGGAGGGAGGTCGACTTCTTGCAACCCATCTAATTTCTTGACAAATTTTGACAGAGCAGGGCGAGTTCTTTGAGGCTGTAAGGACTTGACCAGAGCAGAAAACGCATCAGCAGCAGACTGTTCAGGAGAGCCCTCCGTAGCTGCATTCGGAGAGGACATGGCGGCCCAAAGGCCTCGCGCGAGGAAGAGAACCAGTACAAAACAGCTATGGTGAAGGGTGCGCAGCAGTCAAACCAAGCGCCACGCAACCATGGTGCGCCACGCAGGAGCAGGGGGGTCGATTCAGAGCGCCGCGCCTCCCAGTGCGCCGCAGCACCCTTCCCAAGCTCAGCGCAAGGAGAAATGAGCAGCAGAGCTTCTTGAGTTTTTAAAAAAAATATATTAATATTCTTAATCATATTAACTAATTTATTAATATTATCATAATTTTCTAATTAATGTTTTTTATTTTACGAAATATTATTATTAAAATTAATATTACTAATATTAATAATAATTTTATTTATCAATAAAATATTAGTATTATATAATAATAAGTAATATTAATATAATAATGATGATTTTGTTAACCATTAATTTGCTATGAACATTAAACTTATTATATATATATATATATATATATATATATATATATATATATATATATATATAATTACTATTATTATTAAGTATATTTAATAATAAAACAGTAAAATTGAAATTAATGTAGAAAACGAGTGAAATTATAATAAAGAAAGTACTTGCAAAACTATCATATTTTCTTTAAGATATTTCCATAGCATAATCTACTTTAGAGCTCCTTCCATCACCTTCTTCAAGTGAAATAATTCCCACAACTAGAACAATAATTAACTACCATAAATATTTTAAAGATAATATTAAATCTTTTATGTGTGGATTTTTTATTGGTCATAAAAAAATAAATTTTTTTAATGGATTAAATGTGAAAAAATATATAAATTAATTTAGTGGTTTGAAATTAGTAAATAAATCTAAACAAAGAAATATAATTTTTTTTCTTAATAATCTCACTTTTAATGGATTAAATGTGATCAAATATATAAATTAATTTAATGGCTTCAAAAGGAATAAATTAAATTAAATTAAATCTAAGGAATTAAATATAATTTTCGTAGGTTTCATAATGTTTTGGAATAAGTAAAATAGTTTATATCATATGATATTGAATATTTATTTATAGTATTTCCTAAAATCAATAAATTGAATTATATATATATATATATATATATATATATATATATATATATATTAATTTTTTTAATTTACTCATTTTTTTAAAATATTTTAGAATAAGTTAAATAATTTGAAGTTTTTAACATATGATAATGGCTATTCATAGCATTTCCCATAATATTACAAGAAATGAAATATATGAGCATGTAGAAGTGATCATTTTAATGGAACTTAAAAATTAATGATTTTTTTATATGTTTTTTCCACTACTGAGTTATACAAATAATTCAAATATGTTGCTAATAAATTTTAAATTAAAACATTACATCTAAATTATTTAGAATTTCCATTTTAAATAAAACTACACAATTTTTTTTTAAAAATAAAATGTCTAAACAAAATCAACAATAAAATTTTGAATCATTTATATTGTTTTTAACTATCTTAATCTTCCTTCTTCTTACTATTTTCGATCACCTAGGTTTCCTTCTTCACATCTCTATTAGTATCATATCTGTGAAGTTGAAGGGTTCCTTTATTTATGTACTCTTTCACACGCAAATTGGAATCTAGAATTCATCATCATGATTCCGTTTTTCAAATCCATTTCCTTCTGACGGATATGGATTTCACAATAAGAAAAGCCTAGAATTTTTAAATTTGTATTTTTGATTTAGTATCTATTTATAAACACTGGAATTTTCAAATGTGTATTTGTGATTTAGTATCTATTTATTTATAAATACGATTTATGCAGAAAGAGGATCTATTTAGTAGAATTGAGAATGCTTTTGTTATTATGTGAGGATCTATTTAGTATAATTGAAATTTTTTTTTTTATTAATTCTCTTCTAAACTCATTTGGAGAGTCACTCTAGGAACAACTATAGAAGAGGAACAAATCCTAGACATGTTTTTTTAGGTGAATCTAGTAAAGGAGAGGAGAATACAACAAATGAATATAAGATGTTTTGAGCATGGATACAAAATTAATATAAGATGTTTTGAACACGAATAGAAATTTTAAACCCAAAGATTTACAACCTGAACTAAATTTGGTGGATAGGAAACAGTAATATTATCTAATTTAAATTTATAACTTAATTATTGGAAGTTAAATGGAGATATGAGAGCTTCAATCTCTAAAATTTGGTTTACAAACTTGTACATAACTTATAATTAAATTAAAAGAGCACCTCTTAATTATCAACCTAAATCATAAAAAAAGGTAATACAACCTCATAATTCCCTCAAAATTATTGAGGTAATGGTAGAATGTATTGTATTTTACTTTTGCATATGGTTGAGTGGCATCTACCCTATTCAGTCATATTACATAATTTGTCTCTGCAACAAAATATATATTTACTTACCATTAAATAGTTCACATTAAAATAAAATGAATAATATTATTAATATAGATACATGTCGCTCTTGAGCATAAATGTTTCATTCATCGTTCCATTTGAAATATTTCAGGAGGAGTGTATGAAAGCTACTCACCTTGATTACCTACTCTTCGAGTAGGTTAAACTTATTCTTTATTTCCAATATTTTTGAACCATAGACCCATAAGCTCATTCACAAAAAAAAATGATTGGAGAAGCACCATTTAAAGTGTACACATTCCTCTTCAAATTTCATCCACTTCCTTGATTGTGTAAGTTGCAACATCTTCTTCAACAACAAACAAAAATGAATATTCCCAATTTATTGTTATGATTCACAATGACATGCAAGAATATAATAAATTTCAAATAAAATTGATGCAGGGCTAGCCTGCAAACCCCAGAATCTTTAAACTCTGTGTTTTTAACCATGCATTGCAATCATCACCCAATTGTTAGATTCCAATCTCTGGCAATTTCATACACTGGCAATCTCCATTCATATGCAGAAGCTTATTTCAAATTCCTGGCAAATTCAACATCTATACCATTTTTATGTGGAAGCATAACTCACAATCTTTATACCAAAATAACTCACAATTTCATTCTAATCAACCCTACTTGGATACAGCCCAAAATCCCAATTTAAGTAACTTCAATCATAAACTTTGATTGCTTCCACAAACAAAACCAATAACTTCCCATTTATATATGACTGGATTAAAAGAATGCAATTGAACTTATAAACGCCCTTCAACTTCAATTTACCTCCTCGCTTCCCACGTCGACCATTGCTGTGCAACTACACAACTTGACATATAACATTTAGTTCAACTTCATATCAACGCTACAACTCAATGCAATTATTCTACGTTACTCTGCAAACTGGCTTACCGCTCCATGTATTGACAAATTCTTATCATAACAATAAACTTGAGATCAAAGTATTTATCTCTATGTAGGTCCGCTTGCAACCAGGACTGCGCAATTTACAACGCAATATCGTTTCAAATTATTCGACAGGCAAACATTTTTAACACGCCTTTAATTCGACCCAAATGGAATTCTACGTTCTATTCATCTCACA
The DNA here is from genome assembly GCA_034641835.2 of Pinus albicaulis. Taxonomy (NCBI): domain Eukaryota; kingdom Viridiplantae; phylum Streptophyta; class Pinopsida; order Pinales; family Pinaceae; genus Pinus; species Pinus albicaulis. The sequence goes on along the minus strand of CM076584.1, from coordinate 658,592,495 downwards.
TGTTCAGACCAATTGCCATTAATTATATAGGCCTTTCACCTTTTCAAACCTCAACAGATTTTAACATTGTTTAATCCATGTATAAACAACAGCACTTCAGCGTTTCAACATACCAAATGGCTTCTATTCAAAAGTCGACTTGTAAATAAAAACATGTAAACTGAAACCCGTACCCGGCCTTGTCTTGCTAAACTTCTGAATAATTCACGCATCAATGTGAATTATATGTCTGGCCTCATTAACTTCCCACTCATTTCACCGTTGCTTAATGCCTCTGTCTCTGCGTGCAGCATTTCGTCACCATTGTTTAATGCCTCTGTCTCTGCGTGCGGCATTTCATCCCATTTCCGTCCTGCATCCTGCATCAATTATTATTGAAACAAATTCATCGATTTCAATGAAATCTTCAAACATGTAATTGTTTATCTGGCCATTAAATTTCGGTTTGCTGTTCGACCACAATTCCATAGTGGTCTTTCCTCACACGAATTCAAAGTGTAACGCGTCCTTCCAGATACTGTATACAATGGATCGCCATTTTGACTTCAAACTCGGATTTCATCAAATGGTTCACTGCAAAATATATTGTACAGTGCCATTCCATCACATGTTTCTGATGAACCAATGCCAGATCAAAACCAATCTCTTTTCAGAAACGATGTTTCTTCTCCAAGCTGCACAGAATCAGTTTTTATGTATAAACTTACAGGTTTCGAATGGTTCCAATTTCAAATTTCAGAGCTAACATTTCTAACCAAGGTCAATGTACTCAACGCTGGATTATAATTCAGTTCTCCTTCAACATAATCGTCATTTTGACTATTATTTGTACAACCTTTGATCAATGCACAATTACATCGAATCTTCTATTTCAGACAGATTCAACATTTCAACACTTAAAACTTCACCGTGTGCTTCTCGTCTATTCTTTTACAGAACTTAAATTATTCTTCAAACATACAGTGCATGTATCAAATCTTTATTATAGAATTTTAACCATACATAAACCAGTGCATTAAGGCGCATAATTCAACAAATGCCTTCATAAATGAAATACTTACAACTCTAATTTTTGCCGGATATTCAACATTAGCGGCCTCACAATTGCCCGGAGGCTTACAAGCGTGGCTGTTCAAGCCTGCTCTCAATCACACTCTCTCTTTCCAACTATCCCAATGTATTTTTCTCTCAAAACCCCCTCTTATTTATACAATTTTAAAAAATCATTAAATTAAATGCTCAATCCCTTCAATTCCTCAACAAACCCCTAAATCTCTCAACATCCCTAAAGGATAGATCTTTATCCCTAAAATCCTTCAACTAATTAAATTCCCTCATATCCTTTTATTAATAAAAAAATATTTACAAAAATCCTCACCTTCTCCTATTTTATTCAAATTAATCAATAAAATATTAAAAAATTATCACACCCCCTTCTAACATATTTACAAAATAAAAAACGCCCTTGATGCTCCTGCATCAGACTCCCCATGTAAGAAAATTCATGACCACCTGGTCATAAGTCTGGATATTTCCTCCTGGATCCCAAATTTTATTTTCCTTGCTTGTCAATTGCTTTACTGCTGTTGCTATCTGCTGTTGTCTTCCAGGTTTCCATATTTTGTGTTGTAGTGTTCCACTTTCTCTGCTCTTGCAATCTTTCGCTGTCTTTCTCTTGTTGTCTTTCCTTTTCTTTCTTGCTGCTGTCTTTCTCTGTGATGTTTTTATCATTAACCTCCTTAACAACTCAATTTCTCTATCCAGTATATCCTCTGTCCACTGATTGTTTCCAACATCTTCAATAAAACATGTTACTCTTGCTGTCACTATGGATGTTGCGGCCTCCCAAACTTCCTGTCCCTCTGCAACATTCATTTTCTCATCATCTGCAATTTCATCTGCAGTTTCTTTCTCTGGTTCCAGCAAACATATCAATGTTTCATCAACATGCTGCAAATTAACTCCAGCATAATCTCGATCTTCCCCTTCGACAATCTTCAGAAATTGTCCATCATCATCAAGTTTTGCAAACACTGTTGCTTCACCCTCTGTCACTGTAGCAGCTCCAAAATTTCGTACACCAGTCTTCTCTTGGCTATACAGATAAGCCAACTCTTTCTTGTCACCTATGGTAACAAATTTATGTATATGAGACATGACTATCTCATCCTCTACCTGCAACAGTTCTTCTTCTTCCAAGACAATCCCAAATGATGGACTGTCTTCTACATCATCTGTAAACACAATCAAATGGTCAGCATCAAAATCATAACACTCACTTGTCGATTCAGTCACCTGCAGCTCCAAGTCTTCTTCAGGACTCAGGAAATCTTCACGGGCTTTCTCCTCAGCTTTCTCTGGCAATACTTCAGTATACTTCTTTGAACTTTCTTCCAACTCCTCTGTCAGCATATCAGTATGCTGATTTGCATTCATCATGAGACTGTCAGCTAGTCTCGCCTTCTTACCTTCATCTGCTTCATGAATGTCCTTCATGAAAACTTTCCTGCCTTGCTTCCTCAGCAAATTATCCCGCACATAAGTCCTCTGCCTCTCCAATTCTCTTCTCTGGAGATCTAGTTTCCTGTACAATTCAATAAATTCATTAGGAGTAGAACTTGGGAACTTTACACATCTTTCCATACCTTCACCAGCTCGTGACCAATCATCAGCTGGTCCTTCTCTCTCTGCACCATCATCCTGAGTAGACTCCTTCATCTTCATTGCCTCCTGAGATCTTGCTATCTCATCATTGATCTGAACAGCCTTCAGATTCACCTCTTCTTGAACAAACTCTAAAGCTTGTTCATCTCCCTGTACTGTACCTGCAAACATACACAACTCGTCAGTTTTAAAACCACAAGACTTTTCAGTCTTGACTACTTCCTCCAACACATCCTTCTGAACAAATCTGCGTGTGGAATCTTCAAATTCCATCTCTGGTTCAAGAACTCTAAGTTCCTTTTTCAACAAGGCAATCACAATTTGCCTCAACCTCCTCTGCAATTGTCGCCAAATCATTCTCTTTCCCTTCAGTGGAAAGATCCAACCTCTATTCTGATTTTCCTACTCTTGCAGCCATTCCTCTAGTACCTGCAATTGTACCTTCATTACTGCAATCTCTCTTTCTCGAACTTCTGCAGTCATCTCATCTCTGTGGCATTCTTCTGAACCTCTTCTCTGATCCTCCATGATCATCTTCTCCATGAGTTGTTCACTCACCATGAGTTGCACTAGCCTCTACGACAGCAATCTCTTCTGCTGCCACTTACCTCACCAAGCCCTCCTCACTCAGTCTTTTGGTAAGTACTTGGTTCACTGCCTCTGGAACCTTTTGAGAATTTTCCTCTGCTCTCTCTCTGGCTATCTCTTCAACTCACCTTCTTCTTCAGGACACTGCAATCATCCTCTTTATTCAGCCTTTAGCTGAATGCCAGGTTCAATGCCATCGTCTTCTCTGCAACCATAAACTTTAATTCATAAATTTCAAATCAGAAAACTTTCTCACCTGCCTGATCTCGTCCTTCATTCACTTCTGCAATTTTCTTCACTGCAATCCTGTTCACTTGCAATTGTGTATGCTGCATATCAGATTTCAAATCTGATCTTCCTTTCCATCATTCATCACACATTCAAAATACATTTCAGTTCTTTAACAAAACTTTATGTCTTCATTCAGAAACAAACATTTTTCATTTCAACAGCCAAGCTTCAACCTCAAATGATGCAGGGCTAGCCTGCAAACCCCAGAATCTTTAAACTCTGTGTTTTTAACCATGCATTGCAATCATCACCCAATTGTTAGATTCCAATCTCTGGAAATTTCATACATTGGCAATCTCCATTCATATGCAGAAGCTTATTTCAAATTCCTGGCAAATTCAACATCTATACCATTTTTATGTGGAAGCATAACTCACAATATTTATACCAAAATAACTCACAATTTCATTCTAATCAACCCTACTTGGATACAACCCAAAATCCCAGTTTAAGTAACTTCAATCATAAACTTTGAGTGCTTCCCACAAACAAAACCAATAACTTCCCATTTATATATGATCAGATTAAAATAATGCAATTGAACTTATAAACGCCCTTCAACTTCACTTAATTAGCTCTACGTCGACTAAGCTGTGCAACTACACAACTTGACATATATCAACGCTGCAACTCAATGAAATTATTCTGCGTTCTCTGCAAACTGGTTTACTGTTCCAAGTATTTACCAATTCTTATCATAACAATAAACTTGAGATCAAAGTATTTATCTCTATGTGGGTCCGCTTGCAACCAGGACTGCGCAATTTACAACGCAATATCGTTTCAAATTATTCGACCGGCAAACATTTTTAACACACCCATATGGAATTCTACGTTCTATTCATCTCACATGTTCAGACCAAATGCCATTAATTATATAGGCCTTTCGCCTTTTCAAACCTCAACAGATTTTGACATTGTTTAATCCATGTATAAACAACAGCACTTTAGCGTTTCAACATACCAACTGGATTCTACTTAGAAGTCGACTTGTAGATGAAAACATGTAAACTGAAACCCGTACCTGACCTTGTCTTGTTAAACTTCTGAATAATTCACGCATCAATGTGAATTTTATGTCTGCCTCATTAACTTCCCACTCATTTCACCGCTGACTTATTAACGCTTCCTCGCCTTCGCAAGGCATCTCGTCATCATGCTTAATGCCTCTGGCATTTCATCCCATTACCGTCCTGCATCCTGCATCAATTATTATTGAAACAATTTCATCGATTTCAATGAAATCTTCAAACATGTAATTATTTATCTAGCCATTAAATTTCGGTTTGCTGTTCGACCACAATTCCATAGTGGTCTTTCCTCGCGCGAATCCAAAGTGTAACACATCCTTCCAGATACTGTATACAATGGATCGCCATTTTGACTTCAAACTCGGATTTCATCAAATGGTTCACTGCAAAATATTGTACAGTGCCATTCCATCACGTATTTCTGATGAACCAATGCCAGATCGAAATCAATCTCTTTTCTGCTAAATTGAACATTCGAATTCAATCATACTCCAGAACATTCGAATCTTCACACCAGCATTTCTTCTACGCCATTAGTGTAACACGCTTATGGTATCCAGCCTAAGGCTTGGTTTTAACAATTAAAAATTACAATATGGACTTAGACTCTTACCAGAAACGATGTTTCTTCTCCAAGCTGCACAGGATCTGCTGTTATGTATAAACTTACAGGTTTGAATGGATCCAATTTCAAATTTCAGAGCTAACATTTCTAACCAAGGTAAATGTACTCAGCGCTGGATTATAATTCAGTTTCCCTTCAACATAATCGACCTTTTGACTGTTATGTGTACAACCTTTGATCAATGCACAATTACATCGAATCTTCTATTTCAGACAGATTCAACATTTCAACACTTAAAACTTCACCGTGTGCTTCTCGTCTATTCTTTTACAGAACTTAAATTATTCTTCAAACATACAGTGCATGTATCAAATCTTTATTATAGAATTTTAACCATACATAAACCAGTGCATTAAGGCGCATAATTCAACAAATGCCTTCATAAATGAAATACACAACTCTAAATTTCTTTAGGATATTCAACATTAGCGGCCTCACAATTGCCCGGAGGCTTACAAGCGTGTTTGTTTAAGCCTACTCTCAATCTCACACTCTCTCACAATCTCAATGTCTTTTTCTCTCAAAACCCCCTCTTATTTATACAATTTAAAAAAATCATTAAATTAAATGCTCAATCCCTTCAATTCCTCAACAAACCCCTAAATCTCTCAACATCCCTAAAGGATAGATATTTATCCCTAAAATCCTTCAACTAATTAAATTCCCTCATATCCTTTTATTAATAAAAAGATATTTACAAAAATCCTCACCTTCTCCTATTTTATTCAAATTAATTAATAAAATATTAAAAAATTATCACACCCCCTTTTAACATATTTACAAAATAAAAAACGCCCTTGATGCTCCTGCATCAAAAATTTAATGGTCCACCAAGCATTTACCGTTTCCACTTCCAAGAGTGACAAATTTGTCCTTTGGTGGGGTTGTAAAGCTAGTTTGTCCATGCTTGGAACGATATGATGTGTAAAATAGTTTCTAGAGATGAATGTGTAAGTTGCAGTGCATTCATATTAGGGTTTAGATAATTTTACATGGCTATTACAAGGCCTAGAATGTTAGGGGTAGTTGCAGATTCATTAATCTAGCGCCCCCATAAAATTTGGCTAAAAAAATAATTGGGTTTACAGTGTTTATTGAGTCGGCAGGGGCATGAGAGTACATGGCCACAACCCACTCAGTAGACATTGTACCTTATAATTTGATATTATCAAAACAACCAAAAAAACAATATCAAATATATGATCTAGCAATTAGGTTATAATTTTATCTTATCAAAAAAACAAAAATACAATAAAAAAGATATGATAGCAATAAGGAATAAACACAAACTGCAAATATACCCAAAGAAAAAACTGATATAAATATGCAACAGTGTTGGGTTTCTGAATTCACTCGTGATGGTATTCCTGCAAACTAAGACACCACTTCTATGATCAAATCGGGCTCATGCAAAGGGGAAGCTCAATCCCAAGTACCCCATACTTCCAATTTTTGCCTTAATGTGTCTGACTTGGTTGCTCCACCGTTCAAACCCTAGCCATTAATTCTAAAGCTAGCTAGTTAGCAGATAAGCCATGCTCAAAATCCTTAATGTTCTCAGCCAAAATAATCAAAGCCAAAATAAATTGAATGGCATTAGTGGAAAAATCTGAAATAGAAGAATGGTAGTTTTGCTTTGTTGGGACCTTCCAACATCTCAAGTCCATCCATTTGCCAAAACTTATAATCAAATAAACGTATTGAAATATACTACCTTGAAACCTAAGTTAGTATGTAAAATTTAATATCCTTGTAAAATTGGTAGTGTTAAAAAGATTTAAGTCAACCATGAGAGGCTGCATTCTATTTGCCACATTAGTATGAAATGTTGTATTAAGCGGGAAGGAGTATTGGAGTAATTAATATGACATGTTGTATCAACTTGTAAGGAGTTACTCTTGTAAATTGACAGCTTTGGAGAAATTAAATGAAAATCAATGCAAGCACGACACCCTAGAGGAGAGTGTTTAGGTTTTAGTTGTTACGTGATAAAATAAAACATTATAGAAATTGGCAGCGTTAGAGAAATTGAATGCAATGAAATGAAATCATGACACGTTGGAGGAAAACATTGAGCGTTTAAAAGTTTCATTTATCCTCCCACTAAATGCAATTCAATGAAACCATGAAACATTGGAGTAAAATGTTTAGTGTTTAAACGTTTCATTTATCCTCCCACGAACAAATTTTTTTGAACCCATATCATTCCACTTTCTGTTAATCTTGATAGGTGGAAATTAAGAAATGGTATGGTCAATTTTTAATCAAGCTTTGTAAATTTTTATTTTAAGTATGGTTTAATCATATGTTTTAGATATGAAAGCAAGTTAGTAGTGTATATTTGATCCATTGATGTAGTGGCGACAACGAGAATATACTGCCATCTCTAAATTTACACCATCCGATCAAAATGATTAATTAAGAAAATGATTAAAGTAGCCAATTCCAATCGTGGGGGCGCCTATCGACGTAATAATACATCTTTGACAACCCTCATGAAGGTAAATAATACCTCGTGTTGTTCCTAGAGCAACTTTGTACTAGATGTTCCAATTTAGTGTATGAGACTTTGTGCCTGGACAAAAGAATAAAAAACTCATGAATTGATAAACCTAAAACACAATTCAACTGAGTAATGAATTCTTTTAACAGTTGTTCTCTTTTTATATTTTCCTATCTCTATACCTTCTAAGCAGAAATATAAATCATAATCTACACATACAATCAATGAATGATGCTAAGCTTCCATGTGGAGAAAACCTCAAATACAATATGCAGTCCACCTTCAACACCAAAGCCAATAAGACAAGTTGTGTTGGGATGTTTAATATGAAAAATCATCCCAAGCTCTGTCAAAAAATCATTCACCTTTTGTTCCTTTGTGTCACGACCTCTAGTAAGATGCTTGAAAAATAGTAGCTCTTGATTGGAAAGTGACCCTTTGTATACTTCAACATACCCACCACTGCGTATAAAGTTATCTGTAAATTATTTCCATGTCAAATTTAATTTCTTTGATGCATGCATCTTAAGTTTTAAGATGATATTTTCCTTGCAAATTGTAAAACTACATATATTAGATTAGATGATTCTTAGCAAAATTCTTAAACTTTGGGAACAAATAAAAAATTCACTCACATGTTGTTAAGATGAGGTAAACAAATGGGTGTTGTAATGAAATACAAGAACTCAAAAGACAATGTGGTGATGCTAGGCAATAAGAATCTATGATAAAAAATTTTACATCTGAAGAGAAGTTACATATAACATATTGTAGTTACTGGAAAGTAAAGCATTTCCATGAGGTATTTTTTCTTAATGGAAATGAATCATTGTCTGAGCTTAGACTTGTCATGGAGAATGAGGAGTCATCATCATTGTTGGGGTTTGATCTCAAAGGAGACTAACTTGTAGCAATATTTTTGGTAAAAAATCTTGAAGGAAACATCATAAGGAAATTAAGCGAGTGAACGTGCAACGTCTCACCATCGAGATCCTTTATCACTATTCCATGCCTCCCATGGAGAATATAATAATTTTTTCTTAGAGAAAGCATGTGAAGGAAAATATGTACTAGATGAAGGGCTACTATCATAATATGGGCACAAAGTTAATGATCTTTCAAGAACCCCTCATGGTGAGTTCTCATTTTTATGTTCAAACCAAATCTTGCATTTCTTTTTTCTACATGGATCTAAAGCTTTAATTGAGTGCAAATCCTGTAAATGATTACCCTACAGAATCAACTCCTTGGATTGTTGCTTCAGATCTGGAAGTTGCATGCATAACATGAACAAATAGCATTAGTTTGAAATAACTTGGTTTAAGTTAATATGATTTCATAATCCACCTAAGAATATCACTAGTTTTCCACTCTACTAATAGTTCCTACTATACAACAATGTGTTGTAAATAATTTTGACAAAATAAGGGATAATTGAGTACATGGAATACTTATAAATAGGATAACTAGGTACATACATTTTTTCAATCCTTTCACTAAAATAAACTAGGCTTGAAATCTATTAGAATTTAATTGGTAGATTCAAATTCAAAAAATGATTTTGCGAGGGTTGTCTAGGGTTTTATTCCGACAGGAAAATCAAATATGCAAGGCTTACAACTTTATAGCACATTCTGGGTTTTTTTTTTTCCAGTTAAGAGCATCACTGACCATCAAGTTGGAAGAATTATTTAGCCAATTTCATAGCTCAATCCATCAGTGACCTAATTATCATTGATATGATGAATAAGAATCTAGATTACACAATTTTCTTAGCATTCCCCACTTATGAACATAATGCACCTTGGAAAATAAGTCCCAAGTTATAACAATAGACAAGCTAAATGGAAAACTACACAATAATTGATAACTTTCGAAGAAAAGTTTATACATTCATATGTTCAGGGCGCCATTATGTCACAAAACCATATCTTTCCTGCATTTAGGGCCAGAGCATATGCCACTACATATTTTTTTATTAAGACAGTCCCCTTGGAATCTTGATTAAAACATTTTCATCAAGGTTCCTGTACTGATTTACAATTTACTTATGTGCTATCTCTGCATTTATATCAACATGATCCTCATACTTGTTGTACAATGCATGAATTATTAGGCTAATGAGAAGACCGACATAGTGTAAGGAAGTTGATCAAACCACCAAAAATTGAAATAACCAGAAAAAGATAACCGACCTCACAAAAATTTTAATGTCTTTTCTAAAGGAAATATCATGTGCTACTGCTAGAACGTCATTAATTCTCACATGCATGGAATCAACTACCTTGTTTACTACTTCTAATAATTCCAATTCAAGTAGAGGAGGTAGTGGCCTTTGGAGGAGAGGTGCAACATTTTCCGATATAAAAAAAATAGCTGCCAAAAGTAGAAGGATAGTGGAAACAAGTGACAATAACGTATATCCTAATCTCTCGAAAAAATACCACGTAAAAGTAGCATCGACAAGTCTGCCAATACATAAAACTCTTCTCCTCCGTAGCATCAACAATCATTCCTCCACCTCAGACTTCATGAATGGTTTTATGGTCGTTGAAGAGTCGATAACAAGTAGGCGTCACATTGTCTATAATAGAATGAGGGGTATCTAATGCAAGAAGCTCTGATGACTTCTCAAATTGTGTGTGAACATTTGATTCCATAGCAAAAGGGTTGTCTGTCGCATCTGTGATTTTTATTAAAAAAAAATTGATGAAATATTGCAAAGCCTTGAAGGGTCTCCTCCTACAAATATCAAGGCTCTTAACATCAACACTCAACAAAGAATTTTGTTACACAAATGAAAAACCTTGCCGAAAACAAACTTGGGAAGGCATAATTACTGCAGAGTAACTCAAGACCATTAACGAACAGGGACATGTTAGAATTAATGGAGAAAAATATTAATGTATTTGGTTGTTTGTTGTTAGGATTGAGATCCTCTATTTAGGTCATAGATCTTATTATTTAGGGAGTGGCTCAAACCACAAAGCTAATGTGTAAGTTTATATGTACGAGACTTTGATTGAATGAATAAAGTGTGTGTATTGAGTGCTTCAGAATTCTCCACCTGACTCACCCGGAGAGCCTCTTGTTTTATTCCATATTTTGTCTCTCCTTCAAATTTTATCATGGTATTAGAGCTTTAGGTTGAAGCTGAGTGAAGCTATGCTATTTGATTAAATTGGAGTCGCTGAGTATTTGCTTGCTCCTGTACTTGCTGAGTTGCGTATTGGTCCCTGTGTGCATCGATTTGAGGGCTACAACGTAATCTGCTATTTTCTATGCTACGCTTCTTGGCAGATCAAGCCCGTTTCTGTGTTATGTCTCATCAACACCCGATCCATCAATTGAACGAGTTTTTGGTCTGATCTTGATCAATATCTAACAATATCATATCACTCACATCATATGAGAAGTCATAACAAGGCATGAGCAGTAGAGTGCGTGAGTAAGTGTGGGTGATCTCACCAATATCGTGGAGCGGATTGAACCACTCACCCATGTTGTTGGAAATGTCTTGAAGCGGGTGTTTGTTATTGGTTTCTCAATTATTGTGTTTTGCCTTCAAATATTGTGTTTGGTAATAATATTTCAACTCAGGTGAAATTGGCTTCGAGCTATTGGAACAAGCATTACTATTATTGGTGGCGAAAGTGCTGTTGGAAATGTTTAAGCATATGGTGAAACTGATTTACTTCATACTTGATGTTTTTTATCACATAGTTTCTTGCTCTATGATTTTTTATCGATTTTTGGATTGAAGGGTGTTGCTGCATGGAGAAGAGAGTAGCATGGGTGGATCCGTTTTTTTTTTTTTTTTTATGTGACTACCATCAGATATGATCCTTTGGTGAGTTGTTGTTGTTTGCGGGATCAAATTGCTGTAGGGTTGTAGTGTGCAGCTAATAACCTAGAGACAAAGGGTACGATTTTCCTAAAATAAATGTGGTGTGGGTAGTGGAGACCTTTATGGAGTTCTGTACATTGTCATTCCGGATTGAGTTTTGAATGTTTCTCATGGAAAGAACGAGATAGGAAAGATGCTGCCGATCTTCGATTGAAAAAAAAAAACTTTTTTTTTGACAACGATGTATTTGATGTTGGTGGCCGGATATAATTGGCGAATGTTGTTTTTAACCCACCCATTTGCTGCAGCCTGATCAGAGGATATCTTCCGAAGCTCATCGTTCCATCCAACTTAGACAATCACCTCGATTCCTTTGCTATTTTTGCAACGCTCGAAGGGCTTCATGATGTGCTTGGAAAAGCTAAACTTTGCATGAATCATGAAGGTTATTTGTTGGATTCAAACACAGCAGCCAACAAATCCATGCATTCCGAAGTTACAACACTCCAATAGTGCAAAGTGTTTGTTTCTACACCAAACCTCCAGGCTTCATAGTTAGGTTGAGGATCTTGTGGGATCTCTTTGAGCTTGCACTTTTCTGTGGATTCCTCTGAAATACAGTCAGAGTTCTCGAATATTTACGGTATGATAGTGGTTGCGAGGTTCTGATAGTCATACCTTCCTATCAAAATAAATATCTTGAAGCAAAATTGAAGCAAATTTGAGCCCAAGTCTCCATAGATCAATTGGTGGATTGATTTACAGTGGCAGCATGTCCGTAATTGAGCTGTGGTCATGTCTCTGCCATATTCTTTATGAAGTAAATATCACTAGTGCGTGGAGCTCTAGAAACAGTGAAGTTTAATATTTGTGTGTTTTTGGTTAAGTGAAGGTCCATAGTTTTGATCTAGAAGCATGGTGGTGGTGCCTTCGTGCGGGAGGTCGAGCATAGTGGTGGGTTGAACTGTGGTCAAATTCCATAGATTTTGTGTCGGTTCCTGTTGGAGATTTCAAACCCACATGCTGGAGATTACCACAATTTATTTTGTATTTCGACGTGTACAAGATTTGTGATTGTTATCTACTACCTAGAGGAAACAAAGGCCGTGTGATTTGTTGCTAGGATCGTGGATCATCTACTGTGTCAATTTGGAAAGATCCTGTCATTTATTTTAATCCATTTGTAGTGTGCCAACGTGGGAGAGCAAAAGTGATCTATTCATCTATCCAGTTTTTGGAAGAGGCCCATTTGCTGTGAATTTGTTGTAGTTGTAGAGCATTAAACTGATGAGGTGAAGGATCAGTTCCAATTGTGATCGTTGAAGTGTAGTATCTGTGGTCTGCATGTTTCTGAGACTGCCTACGCATTAGAGTGAAGAGGCCATTGAATTTGGTTTGGTAGTGAATTCAATAATGGGTCAACAAAGGATACTGAAACAATGTCAAAGGAAACTCATGAGAAAGCATCAAGAGATAGTTGCGATATTATTTTTCAACTAAATTTTGGTGAAGTTTTTCAGGTTGACGCTGATGGACTGGTGGCTAATAAATTCAAGGATCAGAATATAGATATGGAATTTGATGAAATCGTTAAAAGTTTAATGTCGGGTCTGCCCTCTTTTTTCAGGTATGGATTATGAAAGCTAGGGAACTGGAATGAAATCAATATTATGGAAGGTATATTTATTAAATTATGTTGAAGATGATCTTGTTAAATCAAACAATAATATGAGTTCAACATTACACCTTATTACAATTGCGTTAGATGAAAACATAATGGTGAACATACTACATGAATATTTTCAAGGTTCAATATTTTGTGGGATATTTTAGAAATGAAATACAGTTTGAATGAGGGAAAATATGATGAAGGTGTTGCTCTTGAAAATGATGTTTTTGCTTTCAGTCTCATAATTGATTGTGAAACTGAAGATGGAAAAACTGAAGATGCAATGATGGATGTTGAATGTGTTCCTGTAATTGACATTAAAACACATGATTATGAAGAAACAACCATTGATGTAGCATCTAAATTTTTTTATGAAGAAATATTCCCTGATGCGGAGACTTATGAAATCAAATTTGATGAGAACTATGTATCTCATGACGAGTGGATCAATCTAATGCATGAAAAACATCTTATTGATAGTTGTTGTTCGGTGAGAAAGAAATTCTATCTCCATGTATAGATCAAATGCATGATAACATGCTTGTAGCAATATAATTTATTAAAGAGGTTATATACATACATCAACAAACTATGTTAGTAGAGAAAGACGAAGAAATGAAATTTCTCTTAAAGGAGCAGGATGACAAGAGCCAATATGGTCTTCTTTATCAATCTATCATTATTTTTAAGTGTGTAGATATTGCGAGCCAGGAAGAAGCAATTGCAAACATTAAGGACATTTATAAGTCCCAAGAACCTCCAACATTGAATACAAAGAATGTTAGCCTGCAATCAATATCAAGAAATAGGAGATTAAGAGTTCAAGTGTTCCACCTTTGGCACAGAAAACACAAAAATAAGGATAAGCTCCACCACTATCTAATGGCAAGAAAAGTGAAGATGAAACTTCACTGGCAAATGAACAAGCATGGACTCTTTAGCAAGAAGACAAAAATGAAAGCTCACTTATCAAGTACCATTGTAAGCCTAGCTGAGACTGAGACCAGCAGACATATATTGACCCAAGGAAGGAGAGTGTTGGAATTAATAGAGAAATCTATTAATGTATTTGGTTGTTTGTTGTTAGGATTGAGATCCTCTATTTAGGTCCTAGATCCTATTATTTATGAAGTGGTTCAACTCACCAAGCTAAAGTAAATGTTTATATGTACTAGACATTGATTGAATGAATATATTAAGCTGAGGAAGGAGAGTTTGGAATTAATAGAGAAATATGTTGATATATTTAGTTGTTTTTTGTTAGGATTGAGATCCTCTATTTAGGTCCTAGATCCTATTATTTAGGGAGTGGTTCAAACCACCAAGATAATGTGTAATTTTATATGTACTAGACCTTGATTGAATGAATATAGTGTGTGTTGAGTGCGTAGGCATTCTCCATTATATCTCTCTTTCAAATTTTATCAGAACATATGTCATTCTCACAACACGAGAGTAAATGTCAAACTAGAAACAAAAATGTAGACGATGTCACCTGACAATTTAAAGAAGAGGAGGCTACCTGGGAGGATGAAAATTATGTTTGAGATATTTATCCCAAATTGTTCTCATGAGGAAAAAACAACACCAATGACGGTTTTTGTCTCAAGCAGGGGGGAGTTGTAACACCCTGATTTATTTTTGACTATATTTATTTTATTTTGAAACATTTGAATCATTACAACAAAAATGAATATTCATTAGTAATACTGAAAATACTGAAAACTTTATCTTTTTTTGGGAAAAAGGAAAATAAATAATAAGAGTAATTGTTCTGAATAGTGACTTAACTGAATAGTAAAAATAATTCCAAGATCTGTGGTAAAAATGGTAAAGGGAGTTCTGATAGTTACCTTCCCCATGGGAATAAATAGAAAATTTTGAGAAGGGGAAGGGGTTCTGCAGAAAAAGAAGAGATGGCTTGCAAGTATGATTATTGCAGATAGAGAAGTCTAGAGCTGGTAGGAGACAATGGAGCTCTAAGAACCCGAGAGAAGTATAAGCTGGACAACAGTCCTAAGCTTAACTTGATAAATCTTCCTACTAATTGAAGACCTGGTGTGGAGCACGAGGGGAAAAGAGGACGCGATTGCCTCTCTCAAGGTTGGGAGGAAACAATAGTTAAGCGCATACAGGCTGGAGGTAAGTATTTACTTCTATTTGAAATTCTGTGTGAAATTAGAAATGTAAGTATGGGACATACTTAGAGTGTGTGTGTGTATAAATGATAATATAAATAATACATAATCCTGGGTCTGCATGAAGAAATGTGAAATTAAAGAAAAGAAATATTCTACACATATTACTAATAACAGTACTGTGAAACCCAGAAAAAGAACACTTACAGTATGAGTGATATGGGTGGAACATTATTTGTTTAACTGCAAAGTATATGAATATATCTATATATCTTATTTTGAGGAAAAAGAAAGAACTCAGAGATAAAATTTGTTACAGGAAAACATCCTCTCGATTTTTTAACCCTCCATAAATAGGAGAAAGCACATCAAAGATAGATTCCGTAGTTTTGGACAAAACCCTGGGGTATTAGGGTTGAGTTCAGGGTCCTGTGGTTGTTAGCCACCCATAAAATTTTTTATACCAAATGGTGGCTAAAACATTTTTGGAGCCTTCAAGAAACAATTTTTATTGCTAAAAATGTTATGTCTTGAAGACTCATGAAGACATCATGCCCTCTGTTCAAATCTTCACTGTTGTTTCGAATTTTAACTCTGAAATCCTGCTGATTTTATAGAGAAAAGACTGCTACAAAACACCATTTTTTCCCTTCCTTCCACATCAAAACTAACCTTCATTTTTCCTTCTCTTTTTCTCATGAAATTCCTCCATTTTCCATGTATTTCCATTTTTCCTTCGTAAAATCCTCTTTACAGAGTTTAAAACTCCTTTTTAAACTCTGCCGAAACCCCCAAATCCATCAGAAAACTCTGAAAAAATCATAAAAATACACTTTTTGTATTATAGGCTTAAGCCCCTTTGGGCTAAGTCCTAACCACTTCCCCACCGTATGCCCAGGTGCTAGAACCAAGCGCTAAGTCCTTTCGGCACTTATCGCATCGGAGAAATCACAATGCACAAGTCCATTTGCCATGTTAAAACCTCCAATGCGATTTAGCCCTGTGTTTATAACCCCCGATCATATTATTATTACATATAACCCTTGGGCCCGCATCCGACACTTAAAACTTGTGAATAATCCATCTCCGATGCATATTTCCCTTTGTTAAATCAGAAAACCCACTTTCCTAAGTTTTGGTCTGACATGCGCCCATGCAATGTTTTTTAATGTAAATGGGTAGATTGAAAAGCCCCACATCAAATTTCCGATGCGATTGAGCCCCATTATATAAACCCCACTCTTCGCTTTACTCCATATAACTTATGCCCGGGACCAAGAGTCAAAGTCCCGAAGTGCTAATCGCATCGGAGAATTAAAATGGTTAGATTGAAAGATCGGCGCTGAAGTTCCGATGCGATTGGCCCATATATAAATAAGCCCTGGGCCTATCACATTCAATATAAACCAATGGCCCCGCAGTCGGGTGCCAGACCATTTGCATATATATATATCCCGCCCCGATACATAAAACCTTTGTTTTATTTAAATTTTCGGTTTTCATGTGTTATAAAGGGTTTCCGCCGGTTAAAATTTGAGTTAATCTCCATCGTCGATCTGAAATGATCAGACTGATCACGTAACATCGCATCGCAAGCTTTATCGGGTGCATTCTATGCCACCCTCGATTGACATTTCCCCGATACATCCTTCGCCGTTGATCTGATCTGCAGATCGACGACCTATAATCAATCGCTTTGATGCCTCTATGTTCTTTGCCCCGCCGATGTCGATAGCTCCGATTGCATCTGGACCGTCCACGTGTCCAGATCGGACGGTCCAGATCAGTCCCCCGACTTTGGTTATATTTTATGTAGCCCTACTCATAATGTTTTTTCGGCCAATTGTAACCATTGATCTCTGCAGATCAACGACCCGTATTAACCCCTCCCTCTGCCTGTTTATTAATTCGTCTATACCCTAGATCAAATCTCCGTCATCGATCTTCTCATCCAACAAATCATATTAAACCCAACAGGCCTGCCTCTTGTGGGTCCTGCCTTTTTCAATATTTGATCTCGGCCATCCATCTTAGATCCAACAGCTCGGATTGAAACCACCCTTCCCGCTTCTGCTCGCGCATCTCTCCAATATCGCACTCGTTTCCCCACCGTTAGATCTAAGGTCCCAGATCTAACGGCCCACATTCCATATCGCGTAACTTTCAGCACGAAGGTTAATTTCCCAAAGGCTATGCGATATAAGATTTTTTTCAAGGAAATGTGTCGGGCAGGAACGCATATCGCGTTCAAAAAGGCAAAACTGCCTCCCCACCCTTTCACCACGTGAAACCCGTGGTCTTACCTCCTGAAACCGCTTTCCATCTTTTCCACTATGATTTATCGCGCGCCTCCTCAGCTGTTGATCCTTATGAGCCAATCTCATCCGACGGCTCATATTCCTCCCGAAACCATTTTCAATTTTTACTTCATTTTTCCTCCGCTGAAGGTTTTTAACCTTATATTTCCGCCATTTCTCTATAAAGTGACCCCTTCACTTTATTTCCTCTCGACTTTTTCCGACCATCGATCTCTGCAAGATCAACGACCCTAACTTAATTCTTCCAACATTTTCTCCCACTGCTCCCTTTTAACCACTGCGCGCAGATCTCCACTGTTGGATGCTGTCATCCAACGGTCACACTCCTCCCCACAATATCTGAAGCAGTTTTCCTGAAAAACGCAGGATTTCATAACATTCGTCTGTATTTTGTAGGATTAAATGATTTTTCCATTACATCAAAGAAATTCAAAGGCTGGGGATGACGATCCCTTATGTCTTTGAACATACAGGAAGATCATTCCACAGGGTTCGAATCCACGTTTCATCAATGCTTCATGGGCGTTGATGCCATATGAGCCCTGTGTGGCCCTACACATCAACAAGACACAAACAATTAAATAAAACAAAAGAGTATCAGTGTTGAAGGCCTACCACAGCAGAACTGAAGATCGAAGATGAATTCCATAGTTTAATGGATTACGGCTAAGATTGATTATCAAAAGCCTAATCCATTGGATTAAACAAAATTAAAAGACAAATTAAGGGATTTATCAGTCATGAAGAGCCTCCACTACCACATCAGAGGCCAATTGATTCCTCTCAGCTACCACAGTGCCACCTGTTGCCTCAAAGGATTCAAACAGAGGCTGAGCTATGATCAGAAAAGAAGATATTTGCCTCAGTGCAGCCAAATAGTTAATTCTACCAAATGAACTTAATGTAAAATATTAGCAAAGTTATTGCAAAACTAATACAGAGCCTTAAAGTCAACAAAAGCTCCCACCGAGCTTAAATCTTAAATGTAAAACATTAATACAGACAGAACATCTTTGAACTTCTCCATCGAGCCTGTCAAGGGCCGAGAAGTCTTAAGTCTGTATTAATTACCCTAGGAGATCTTTATCCCCTCCCACCTGCTCATTTCTTCTATAAGTACTTCTGTAGAAGATGAGAATTGTTGGATGTTGAACTTTGAAATATACTTGAGCTTGAAACTTCTACTTGTAAATAGTGTTCAAGGGCTCTTGAAGTTCTGTTTGTGGGTTGATAAGTTAGTCTCGGAAGTGTAGATGATTGCTGAACTGAAACATTGGACTTAAAGATATAACTGGTTTGAAGCATCAATACAAGCTGATTTATGGGATCCTGGTCTATGTCAACGATGATGTTATTTCATATTGTAAATCGTTATTTTATTTCTGTTTTCACTTTTTCCATCTTCTCTGATAAAGAACAACAAGCATAGAGTTAGGATTTACTGCATATCAGTACCCTTCTCTGACTGATAAGCTTTATCTTAATGTTTTCTTCCAAATTGTGTTGTTCAGGAATGATTTAAGTCAGTTTAAGAAGTTAGGAATGCTGGCGTTCCCTCGTCCTACTGGCTTAGCTAAATATTGTTCTTAAACATTATTTTCAGCTTATGTTAAGTAGAGATGAACTAAGGAATTTATGGTGAGCCCTGTCCTAGTTTTATCCCCAAAAACTATCTGAAAGTTTCCCTAAGAATGTGTTGAAAGCCGGCTAGTTTCAAAGTACTTACCAGATCTTAGACTATTCTTTGTTATCTTATGTGTTTGTCTTGAAAGTTTACCAAGTAAAGCAGAGCTAGTAGAGGTTTATGGTGAGCCCTGCCCTCTAGTTTCTTCTCCAACAGTTGCCTTTAATTTTCCCTTCATGTTTAAAATGTTTTCTATTGAAAGTGCATCAAAAGCTGGCTAGTTTCGAAGTACTTACCAGATCTTAGATTACTTTTATGTCTTTCTTAAGTTTATGTCAAAAGCTGGCTAGTTTCAAAGTACTTACCAGATCTTGGGCTGCTCTTTGTTCTTCATTTGTTTAATTCCCCTTCTTGTTGTATCAATTTATTCCATAAAATAAACTTTAGAGAGATCCTTAGACATAGATGACTTGCCCCATGGACCACTCTTGTCCCTTGTTGTTTCAATTAAACCCTATTATGACTTCATAGCCCAATGGACTAAAACCAGTGATTATATATATTTTTAGCCAAAGCTTGTTCTAATTGCTTGCAACTTCACACATTTGAAACTCTTTCCGTTTAGAACTTTCCACTCAAATAATAGCCATGCTCAACCATCCAAAACAAAACAAAACCCTCGGCCTTCATAGCTAGCCTAATATCATTACCCAAAAGCTTTTAAAAGATAAATCAATATTTGCACTTTATTGGAGAGATCCCTCTCCAGATTTAGGAGGGCTAGATCCTAAAATCCTAAAGTGGTTGAAATAAGTGTTCTCCCTGCAGTTGGACTTTTGCCAATCTTGCTAATTACAGGGAGCTAACATCTTCTGGCGACTCTGCCGGGGAGCTTTGAGTGTTTTTTTTGGCCTAGGTACCTTTAAGACCTCAGAAGACCCTTGATTCAAGAAAATTTTGCAGTGAGTAAACAAAAACCTCTTCAAGCACTACCAAGTAATGGTAATCATGATGAAACTTGTTTGAATCAGTGACAAACTAGGTAAACCCTAGGATTCTCATAAGAGCTTATCAAACCTTGAAAATTCAGCTGGCTTAGCCATAAGAGTAGATTGTCTTTGTCTCATAACTGTAGCTAAGTTTTAAAACAGATTTAGGACACTCTTAACAAAAAATAGGACTGAAAAGTAACTTAGAAAAACCCAAAAATATTTCAGATTGGTATTCAATAAACATGGTGGTGGACCATAAAACCTTTTTCCTCCTTAGGAGCTAAAAACTTCCACTTGGCGACTCCACAATCCTTAACAGACCTTAATACTCCACTGGGAAGAACCACTATCATTGTAATATTATTCAAACTCAGTTAGAGGACTGTAGGATTAAAATTTGTGTGAAACATATTAGTTGACCTCTTAAAGATTGTTATATCTGGTTGAAATTTTCTTGCTTAGTTGGGTCTAAAAACACAGCATAGTGGCTCCTAGAAAGATTCATACTAGAGCCTACCCTGACCCAAATCCACCTGAGATATTTGATAACCCAGAAAGTATCCTTAGGAAGTCTCCTAAGATAAATTTTCAACTGTTTTCAGATCACCCTTGAGAGCTAATTCAGTTCCTGAAAATCTTTCAGCTCTACAACAATCACAAGTTGACTTAGTAAATCCATTTTGAACTAGGTCACTTGGTGATATAATTCAGCTAGATTCTGAGTCTTCACTTTCATCCCCAGAAACAAGTGAACATCCTAGTGGTAGAGAAACGACACCACCTGATTTACATTTCCTTTACAATTTAGGTGTCTCTCATCCAAGATCAGCTCAACAATCTACTGCAGTCCCATCCACATCTGTTCACCAAACACCCATTGTCCAAACCACTCCGCTCCAGCCCACTTTCCCTCTTGTTAATCCACATCTTGTAAATCCACCCCCACCACATATCATGGCAGCATGGTATGCTCCCTTAGTCCTTCCTATTCTCATAGTCAATCTTCCACAGGACTATCATTCCAAAATACTATTGTATGATGCCAGTAACGCTACAACTGCATCACAACATGTGGATAAAATGAATGACTACTTTGACAGAAATGAAATTGATGATGATTCTGTCAATCTTAGACTATTTTCTCAGAGTTTAGGGGGAGAAGTAAGAAAATGGTTTAAAGGCTTAGCCCCCCACAATATTAATGATCTCCAAGGCTTCCATCAGACTTTCTTAAACAAATGGGAAGTAAAGAAAAACCCTCTTCAAATACTTTCTGATTACAAAAATCTTCACAGAAACACTGGGGAAAGTGTACAAGCTTATTGTACCAGATTTAACAGTGTGTATAATGCACTTCCCCCAGATCTAAAACCTCCACAAGGCTCAACATTAAACAAGTTTCCTAAAGGGTTTGACCCCGAGATGGCCTATCAGCTGAGAGAGAGAGAACCTACAACTCTTGAAGATATGAAAAAAGGGGCTCTTGCTGTGGAAGTTAACCTAATGGAGAAAAGAGCAAGAATGAAAAATGAGAAGAGAGTGTCCTTTAGAGAGGAAACCACATCCTCTATTTCCAGCTCAAAGATGGAAAAAATGATGGAGGAGATGATGAATAAAATGAGCATTCTTGAGAGAGCACAAGCAATTCAAAACCAAACTGCTCCTCAAAATAGGAACCAGAACCAAAATAAGAATTTTAGAAGGAATCAGCCTCAAAATAGACCAAGGGAAGATGATCAACAGATCACTCCTCCCTTTCATCAAAACTATGTGAGTGAGGCTAAAGACACAGATGAGCAATTAGAGGAAGATGATATCAACATGCTGGGAGTAGATAATGATGACTTTGAGGTTCATTATGATAGAAAACAAGGTCTATACACACCTTATGATGACAAAAGAGATAATGATGAAAGTTATTATCAAGACATGGAGAATGTCATCATTGAATCTCAAAGACAGTATGACCTTAGAAGTAAAACCAATCCAGAAACTCCCAACACCAAAACCTCTGACAAATCTTCATAAAATAGCACTGTAAACAAACCAAAAGCTGTAAAACAAAAGGAAAAAACAGTGGCTGGAAATTATGATAAAGGTAAAGAGAAAGGCACTCAAAGTAATGTAAAATAGAGTGCAGACCTTAGCAGTACTAACACTTCAGCTAGTACTCCTATTAAAACCATTGTGTCAAATGTAAATAGACCAAATCAGCAAGCTGATGTTGCTGCTAGAGTGGCAGTTAATAAGGCTGAGACTAGTACTTCAAAGAATCAGATTCCTTTCAGCCTGGAGCAGGAAATTTCAAAGATCAAAATCTCTGTTCCTCTTACTGAGTTAGCTGCCCAGAATGTATATAGGACCCAGATTTTGAAGGCTTTAAACATAGAGGACAATAATGACACAATCAATCTTAATGATGACCAGCTAGAGCTTACTTTTGGTAAAAATATTGAAGGTAGGTATCAAGAGGGACTTGTTCCTCCCTTTTATGTAAGTTTAAATGTTCATGACAAAATTTTGCACAACGCTATGCATGACTCAGGGGCCTCTCTTAATTTAATGCCTAAAGCGGTAATGGAGAACCTGGGTCTAGAAATCACCAGACCTTATAAAGACCTTTACTCCTTTGACTCAAGCAAAGTAAAATGTTTAGGATTAATCAAAGACCTCTGTGTCAACTTAGCCCAAATTGTAGCCAAATGTTTGATCATGGATATTGTTGTGGCTGATGTGCCCCCAAAGTATGGAATGCTGTTATCACTATCTTGGGGGGCTAAGTTACAAGGGACTATGCAGATGGACATGACCTATGCGACCATCCCTGTGTTTAATCAGACAAGAATACTTTACAGGGAGTCACATATGCAGTAATGGTGACTAGTCAAGACAGACCACACAACTCTCCTCTGTATTCTGTAAAGATAGGCCTCGATTCTTTTATCTTGTTTAACGATGAATCATTCAGCGAGCAAGTCACTTTAACAGAGTTGATGGCCGATAGGGAGGAGGAGAAAGACAACACAGAAGTGTCTGAATAGTTTGCTGAACCTTTAAACCACAACAAACCAAACACGAGTCTTGAGCTACAAATCATGCATCAAGAAATCATTCCTCAACACATTGAAAAATCTAAGGAATTTAAACAAGTGCAACTAAGTGCTGATACTGAAGAAAAATATGAAAGCACGATAGTTTCAGAGGACAATAGTCAAACTGTTGAACCCCAGACTAATCCTCTATGGAGTATGAACTTTGACGGGTCCTGCACTAGGAGCAAAGCTAGTGCAGGGGTCTGGATACGCAACACTGAAAACAACCACACATAAAGCCTTTCCTGTAGATTAAAATTTCATTGCTCGAATAACATAGCGGAATATGAATCCCTGCTTTTAGGCTTGCTTTTGTTGAAGAAATTAGGAGCCAAAGAATTAAAGTGCATGGAGATTCAGAGTTAACCGTTAGGAAAGTCAGTGGGGAATACAACGCAAACCACCCTAGACTCAGAGCCTATCGAAACGATGTCGTGGATTTACTTAAAAATTTTGAGGAATCCCATTTGATTTTTGTCCCGAGAAGAAAAAATATCATAGCTCACAGCTTAGCTTTTGTAGCTAGAACATGCTTAACGCCATACGAAACCAAAGAATGTACAACTCAGATTAAATTTAGACTAGTTGTTCCTGATAACGAAAAATATTGGCAAGTGTTTGACGAAGACAAACAAATATAAGACTTCATGAAATTCAGAAATGAATTTGAACTTCACAGTTCTGACTTAGATTATGAAACAGACTGCAATGATGAAGAAAATTTTCTTGGAGAAGAAGAATCGTCTCCTGAGCTTGCCGATGTTAACCTACTGTCTAGCAAACTTGAAAACAAAACATAATTGATTGCAGAGGCAGAAACAGAGGAGTTAGAAACCCTGTAGTCTAATGATGAAAGTTTTCCAAAGGGTCTGGCCCCTTTAGAAGAGTTGTTTGATTTTAACGATGTGGCCAAGAAGCCAAAACTGGAACCTGTAGAGACTGAAGTGGAAGAGTGCAATATAGGCAGTGAACTTAAACCTATGATGATTAAACTATCTAAGACTTTACCAGCTCACATTAAACTCAAATACATAGAGTTGTTTAAAGAATTTTCTTATTTTTTTGCGTGGAGTTACGAAGATCTTAAATCCTATGACACTGAAACAATACAACACAAAATCCCTCTCAAAGAAAACCAAAAACCATTCAAACAGAATCTTCACAGAATAAACCCTGTTCAGTTGCCCTTGGTTGAGAAGGAAATCAAGAAAATGTATGAAGCTGGTATTATTGTCCCTATTAGATATTCTGAGTGGGTATCTAATTTTGTGTCAGTTAGGAAGAAAACAAGAGAGATCAGGCTTTGTATAGACTTTAGAGACTTGAACAAATCTTCACTCAAGGACAACTACCCTTTGCCCAAGATGGACCATATTTTACAAAGGGTAGTTGGTTCAAAAAGAATTTCTTTGCTTGATGGCTATTTAGGGTATAATCAGATCTTGGTTCACCCTGATGATCAATTAAAGACAAATTTTACTACACCATGGGGCACTTTCATGTATGTGAAAATGCCCTTTGGTCTAATGAATGTTGGAGCAACTTTTTAGAGAGCCGTGGATATAGCATTCTCGGAAGAACTGGGCTAATTCATCATTATATACCTTGATGATGTTATTGTGTTTTCAAAGACAGATGAAGAGCACTTAGAAAATTTAAGAAAAGTTTTCGAGAAATGCAGAAAGTTTGGAATATCTTTAAACCCTAAGAAGACACTATTCGGTCTCCAAGAAGGTAAACTTCTTGGGCACATTATTTCTGAGGAGGGTATAAAGATAGATCCAAAGAGGATTGAGGCCATACTGCAAATCTCTCATCCTCGAAACATCAAGGAGTTGCAATCTTTCATTGGAAAGATTAATTTTTTGAGAAGGTTCATACCCAACTTGGCTGAGCTCCTTAGGAATATCAAAAACATGTTGAAGAAGGAGCAAGGGGTAAAATGGACCCTGGAAGCAAAGAAGTCCTTTGAACTGGTGAAACAAGCGTTAACCAAAACACCGGTTCTAATAAGTCCTGATTTTTCAAAAGATTTTTATATTTTTTCATTTGCATCATGCAATAGTTGTTGTCCTTTTACAGAAAAATCCACAAGGACAAGAGTAGCCTATTGCATTCTTTAGAAAAGCATTGAGAGACACTCCTTTGAAGTATAACATTATGGAAAAGCAAGCCTTTGCTTTGGTTAAGGCTTTAAAATACTTCAAAGTATACATCCTTCACTCACACATCATTTCCTTTGTCCCAAATTCAGTTGTGAAAGACATTCTAACACAGGACCCAGATGGTAAGAGAGGTAAGTGAATTGCGGTTATTCTTGAATATGATTTAGAGATCAAGCCCACTAAACTCATCAAAGGCCAAGGTCTAGCTAGATTAATGGCTGAATCAAATTTTGAAGTCCTTGATATTAATATGATTAATGCTTTAGATGATCAAGAGGAAATCTCAACTCCCATTGTTGAAGACCATTTTATGAATTCCTCTTGGTATGCTGATATTATTTATGTTTTTCTTAATTTGAATACACCTCCTGGTTTGATAAAAACAAAGGCATGGTTTTTGAAGTTAAAAGCTGTAAAATATTGCATTATAGATAAATGTCTTTATTGGAAAAATGCAAGTGGGATATTGCTTAAATGTTTGCCTGAGTATGATGCAGAGAAGGTTAAGCACGAGTTCCATGAAGGAGAGTGTGGTGGCCATATATATTGGAAGACAACAGCCAACAAAATCTTGAGGGTTGGTTTCTATTGGCCTACTATTTTCCTTGATGTACACAAAATGATCATTGCTTGTCATAAATGCCAAAATTTTGAAGGAAAAATGAAGCTACTACCCTTACCTCTACATCCAATCACTATTGAAGTCCCTTTTCAACAGTGGGGACTTGACTTCATAGGAGAAATCCATCCACCATCCTCTGCCCAACATAGATGGATTCTCACTGCCACAGACTACTTCACTAAATGGATAGAAGCCATCCTTTGTAAGCAGGCCAATGATTCTGTCATTATAAAATGCATGGAGACTAATATTCTCTCTAGATTTGGCTGTCCTACCAAGATCATCACTGATAATGCAGCAGCATTTGGATCAAAGAAGATGGTTGAATTCTGTCACAAGTATCAGATAACATTGGGTCATTCCACGACCTATTACCCTCAAGGTAATGGACTTGCAGAATCCTCAAACAAGGGTTTGGTGAACATACTCAAGAAACTGTTGGAGGACAACAAGAAGTCTTGGCACAAAAAGCTAGTTCATGCACTATGGGCTGACAGATTGACTTTGAAGAAATCTATTGGCTTGTCACCCTACCAGCTTGTGTATGGTACAGATGCAATTTTTCCTACCAGCCTTGGTGTGCCATTTATGAAGTTGATTCAAGAGATCCAGTCTGAAGGAAATGACATGATCAGAAGGATAAATCAGACTATTCACCTTCAGCAAACCAGAGAGGAGGTTTACAACAAAGCATTACAAAAGCAGGACAACATAAAAAAGATTTTTGACAGAAGAAAAAAGGCCAGCAATTTTAATGTTGGGGACAAAGTTTTAAAGTGGGACTCAAGGAGGGAAGACAAGGGCAAGCATGGAAAATTTGACAACTTATGGCTTGGCCCTTCATTCATTCGGCTGCTGGTAATAATGCCTTTTTCTTACAAGAGTTGAATGGAGCAGAATTGTTTGGGGGTCCTGTCAATGGCAAGATGCTCAAGCATTACTTCTCTTGACCCTATTATGTTTTGAAGCCTTTTATCTTTTTTCCATTATAAATATCTCATCCACCATTGCATTCAAAGTTATAAAAACAAAAATACAAAAACAATAAAAGAAAGAAAAGAGGGCAGATTGTAAAAACAATAAAGGTACATCCCCATACCAAAAAAGAGAGACAAATTTGAAAGTGTGCAAGCTTAAATGTCACTCCTGAAAAACAAACTTCTAATTAGTCATACAGCCTAATCTTGACTAATTAGTTTTAAATTTATTGCTGATAGGATAGTGAATTTGATTTGCCAAACTATTTAATCTTGGCTTATCATTAGGCAGATTAGGCTAGAAATTAAAGGTTCAAACAAGCTCAAAATATGAACCAGAGGACAAGCAAAGAACAACTCAAACAAAGGTAAAAACAGAGCTGTAAAAAGATGAAGGAAGTGCTTTGAACTTTCAGATCAAAAGCCTTTCATTTTGATTTGATTTTCTGCAAAATAACATCTATGTGCAACTTGTTTTTTATGCCATAGATTAGCAACAAGTTGTATTGTTTAAATCCTAACTTGTATGCTTTTAAATTTCTGTTTTAGAAGCTAGAGAATAAAATATGTTAGACTGTTTAATCCTAACCGATTAGTAGATTAGGTAGAGAAGCATATGAACTCAACTGATTAATCTGAGTTCATGGAGAAATAAGGAGTAGAAATCGATTAGATTTTTTCTTTCAAAAGAATAAAATGTTGTAAAAGAGTTTGCCAATCCAAGTGCACTCTAAAGAAGAAAAAATGTTAGATCAGTAGGATTGGGAAGGTAGAAAGCTTGTTGATGAAGAATCATTGTTTTTTCATGACTTCTAACATTTTCAGAGCAAAAGAAGATCATCTAAGTAAAGAAATGCAGCCCAATGGATAAGGCACTGATCAACCTCCAGAGAATGCAAGTCTAAAGTTCTTGATGCCTTCAAGAAGGCACCATCCCCAAGTGGAGCCACTGTTAGCCACCCATAAAATTTGTTATACCAAATGGTGGCTAAAACATTTTTGGAGCCTTTAATAAACAAGTTTTATTGCTAAAATTTTTATCTCTTGAAGACTCATGAAGACATCATGCCCTATGTTCAAATCTTCACTGCTGTTTCGAATTTTTACTCTGAAATCCTGCTGATTTTATAGAGAAAAGACTGCTGCAAAACACCATTTTTTCCCTTCATTCCACATCAAAACTAACCTTCATTTTGCCTTCTTTTTTTCTCATGAAATTCCTCAATTTTCCATGTATTTCCATTTTTCCTTCGTAAAATCCTCTTTACAGAGTTTAAAACTCCTTTTTAAACTCTGTCGAAACCCCCAAATCCATTAGAAAACTCTGAAAAAATCATAAAAAATACACTTTTTGTATTATAGGCTTAAGCCCCTTTGGGCTAAGTCCTAACCACTTCCCCGCTGTATGCCTAGGTGCTAGAACCAAGCGATAAGTCCTTTCGGCGCTTATCGCATTGGAGAAATCGCAGCGCACAAGTCCATTTGCCATGTTAAAACCTCCGACGCGATTAAGCCCTGTGTTTATAACCCCCGGTCATATTATTATTCCATATAACCCTTGGGCCCGTATCCAGCGCTTAAAACTTGTGAATAATCCATCTTCGATGCATATTTCCCTTAGTTAAATAAAAAAACCCACTTTCCTAAGTTTTGGTTTGAAATGCGCCCATGCAATGTTTTTTAATGTAAATGGGTAGATTGAAAAGCCCCGAATCAAATTTCTGATGTGATTGAGCCCCATTATATAAACCCCGCTCTCCGCTTTACTCCATATAACTTACGCCTGGGACCAAGAGTCAAAGTCCCGAAGCGCTAATCGCATCGGAGAATTAAAATGGTTAGATTGAAAGACCGACGCTGAAGTTCTGATGCGATTGAATCATATATAAATAAGCCCTGGGCCTATCACATTCCATATAAACCAATGGCCCCGCAGTCGGGCGCCAGACCATTTTCATATATATATATATATCCCGCCCGGATACATAAAATCTTTGTTTTATTTAAATTTTCAATTTTCATGTGTTATAAAGGGTTTCCGCTAGTTAAAATTTGAGTTAATCTCCACCGTCGATCTGAAATGATCAGACGGATCACGTAACATCGCATCGCAAGTTTTATCGGGCGCATTCAATGCCACCCCCGAATGACATTTCCCCAATCCATCCTCCGCTGTCGATCTGATCTGCAGATCGACGGCCTACAATCAATCGCTTCGGCGCCTCTATGTTCTTTGCCCCGCCGATGCCGATAGCTCCGATTGCATTTGGATCGTTCACGTGTCCAGATCGGTCCCCCAACTTTGGTTATATTTTATGCAGCCCCACTCATAATGTTTTTTCGGCCAATTGCAGCCGTTGATCTCTGCAGATCAAAGGACCGTATTAACCCATCCCTCTGCCTGTGTATTAATTCGTTTATACCCCAGATCGAATCTCCGCTGTTGATCTTCTCATCCAACGGCTCATATTAAACCCGACAGGCCTGACTCCTGTGGGTCCTGCCTTTTTCAATATTTTATCTCGGCCGTCCATCTTAGATCCAACGACTCGGATTGAAACCACCCTTCCCGCTTCTGCTCGCGCATCTCTCCAATATCGTGCTCGTTTCCCCACCGTTAGATCTAAGGTCCCAGATCTAACGACCCACATTCCATGTTGTGTAACTTTCAGCACGAAGGCTAATTTCCCAAAGGCCGCGCGATATAAGCTGTTTTTCAAGGACACGTGTCGGGCAGGAACGCATATCGCGTTCAAAAAGGCAAAAATGCCTCCCCACCCTTTCACCACGCAAAACCCGTGGTTTTACCTCTCGAAACCGCTTTCCCTCTTTTCCACTATGATTTATCGTGCGTCTCCTCAGCCGTTGATCCTTATGAGCCAATCTCATCTGACGGCTCATATTCCTCCTGAAACGCTTTTCGATTTTTAACTCATTTTTCCTTCGCCGAAGGTTTTTAACCTTATATTTCTGCCATTTCTCTATAAAATGACCCCTTCGCTTTATTTCCTCCCGAATTTTTCCGACCGTCGATCTCTGCAAGATCAACGACCCTAACTTAATTCTTCCACCATTTGCTCCCACTGCTCCCTTTTAACCACTGCACACAGATCTCCACCGTTGGATGCTGTCATCCAACGGTCACGCTCCTTCCCACAATATCTAAAGAAGTTTTCCTGAAAAATGCAGGATTTCATAACATTCGTCTGTATTTTGCAGGATTAAATGATTTTTCCATTACATCAAAGGAAAGTTAAAGGCTGGGGATGACGATCCCTTATGCCTTTGAACATACAGGAAGATCATTCCACAGGGTTCGAATCCACGTTTCATCAATGCTTCATGGGCATTGATGCCATATGAGCCCTATGCGGCCTTGCACATCAACAAGACACAGACAATTAAATAAAACAAAAGAGTATCAGTGTTGAAGACCTACCACAACAGAACTGAAGAGCGAAGATGAATTCCATAGTTTGATGGATTACGGCTAAGATTGATTATCAAAAGCCTAATCCATTGGATTAAACATAATTAAAAGAAAAATTAAGGGATTTATCAGTCATGAAGAGCCTCTACCGCCACCTCAGAGGCCAATTGATTCCTCTCAGCTACCACAGTGCCACTTGTTGCCTCAAAGCATTCAAACATAGGCCGAAATATGATCAAAAAAGAAGATGTTTGCCTCAGTGTAGCCAAATAGTTAATTCTTCCAAATGAAATTAATGTAAAATATCAGCAGTGTTATTGCAGAACTAATACAGAGCCTTAAAGTCAACAAAAGCTCCCACCAAGCTTAAATCTTAAATGTAAAACATTAATACAGAAATATTATCTGTGAACTTCTCCATCAAGCCTCTCAAAGGCCAAGAAGTCTTAAGTCTGTATTAATTACCCTGGGAGATCTTTATCCCCTCCCACCTCCTCATTTCTTCTATAAGTACTTCTGTAGAAGATGAGAAATTGTTGGTTGGTGAACTTTGAAATATACTTGAGTGATGCAAGCTTAGAGCTTGCCATACCCAGGATTTTCAAATAACCATGCTTCAAAATGCATACTCAGCATTTACCCAAATCAAAAACATCAATCACTGTCAAATTCATCATTTTCCCATTTCAACGTGCGGAAGTTTTCCCTTATATGGCTTTATGGTTGTAAAACCATGACCATGAAACCATCTTCTCAAAAAACAAAAACCCATTGATTAAATCCCAACCACAGCTTGGAATCAAACTCAATTCATAAACTCAAATACTTTCCATCTAAAATAATCCCAATTTTTTCCTCATTCTCTATACACATGCATCATCCTCTATTCACTCAACCATACTTTCATTTTTATAATGCCAGAGTTTAAAATCAAAACTCAAAGAAGAAGATGCGCCCTGCTACCATTTCAACCTCCATGTTAAATCTCTTCTCTCATCAATTCCATTTACATCAATGTTCAAATACTTAGGCTTATAAGCGGTTAGATCAAAAGAGATAACACTTGATTTCAACCTCAAACAACACTAATATCATTTTGCATGCACAAAATTACTGTTTCAACCGGCAAAGCACCAAATATATGTGCGCCTCTTCCATTCAGTGTACTAGCGGTCTCACTTCAATTTTAATACAAAACTCTGTTTACCTGCGTTAATTTGTCTGCAATGGTTACCAATTGCCGTGCCATCGTTCTGCCTTTCTTTCATTTGCTGTACTACGCTTTGACATACTGTTATCAAATCCTCAGCACTTTCACACAAAGTCAATATCAAATGTTTAACACACATCTAAATAGATCTGGAATTTAGAAATTTCTGGTAATTACAATCGATCACCACAGCAACACTCAAGATTTGTATCAAAATTTATGCAAAACAAATCGATATTCAAATCGACTGACCCAGCAATAAGACCCAACTCCACTTGATCATTTCAGACTTCGATCCACTGATCACTTCCAGCACTATCCAAAACGCAGTCCTGGCTACGTAATCCCTGCAATTCATTCACAAATTAATACTTACTTTGCAGACAAAATACCATGAGAATAGTGCTCCTTCATTTCATAACAGAAATGAGAATCGATCCGGCAATCTCATTCAACATTAACACATTCCTGGATAGAACAATGAATCTCCAGTGCTTAACGCCTTCAACGCTGTCCATATACCGAATCAGTGTTTAACGCTTCCTGCACTGCATTATTAGCTCAGTGATGTCCATTATTAACTCAACGCTTTCTGCATTACATTATCAACATTCCGTTCCAATTCACCAATCGATTTCAACATAAAAACTTCTGGATGTAACCTCAAGCTCAAACACTGCAAAGTAGACTGAATTTCATTGGAGTCTCTGTTCCACTCATTGAATCAAACCTGCGCCTAACACACTGCAGATTAAACACTTAATCGATTAACTATTTAACAATTATACTATAGCGCCTCCAAACTCTGATAATATCGATCTTCCTACAGATTGAATTCAGTTTTTACATAAGACTATTCCGGCAATCAGTTCATAGCATCAACGCATTCACACACAGTTCTTTAAATCGAACTCCCTTTGATTGCTTATAAGCTTATGATTTTATATTTACTGGGCACTCTCAACGCACTAACGAATATCAATTCTGCTATCGACCCCTCAGGATTACAGAAGCTTAACACTGCAGACTTAAAATGTATTAAAACGCTGGTGCTCTCCTCTTTTTATTTGAAATTAATCGAATTCAGATCGATATAACAAAATCATTCATGCACAGATAACAAATGTTATATTAATCCCTTGTAGCTTGGACATCTCACAATTTCTTTCATTACAGGTTTCCTTTGGTCGATTTTCCAACAATCATTTCCTCATATATAAACATTTAACCAGAAATAATTATAACTTTCACAACCAATCACCAAATGTATATATATAATCTGAAATCAAAACAAGATTACTTACACACTTTGTTTGGCCTGATATTCCAGATTGATGGCCCTTACAATTTACCAAAGGCTCACAGCCTTGGTTGTTACCAACCAGCTCTCTACTCCTCTCACTATTCTCAATGTCTTTTTCTCACAAAACCCCTTCCTACTTATACAATTTTTAAAAATCATTTAATTAAATGCTCAATCCCTTAAAATCCTCAACAAACCCCTAAATTTCTCAACATCCCTAAAGGATAGGTTTTTATCCCTAAAATCCTTCAATTTATTAAATTTCGTCATATCCTTTTATTAATAAAAAGATATTTACATAAATCCTCACCTTCTCCTATTTAATTCAAATTAATTAATAAAATATTAAAAATCATCACACCCCATATTTACAAATTAATATTATCACACCCCATATTTACAAATGGAGAAAAAGGGTCTTGATGCTCCTGCATCAGACTCCCCATGTAAGAAAATTCATGACCACCTGGTCATAAGTCTGGATATCTCCTCCTGGATCCCAAATTTTATTTTGTAATCCTTCCGTGCTTGTCGATTGCTTCACTGCTGTTGTCATCTGCTGTTGTCTTCCAGGTTTCCATATTTTGTGTTGTAATGCTCCACTTGCTCTGCTCTTGCAATCTTTCACTGTCATTCTTTTGTTGTCGTTCCTTTTCTTTCTTTCGGCTGTCTTTCTCTGGGATGCTTTTATCATCAACCTCCTTATCAACTCAATTCCTCCGTCCAGTATGTCCTCTGTCTGTTGGTTGCTTCCATCTCTTGATTGCTGAACTCTCATTCTTGCTTGCTCTTCACTTGTTTTGGTAACCTTTTCTGCTGCTGCTACTATAAATGTCGCCTCACATGTTGCTCTAGCTGTCATTATGAATGTTGCGGCCTCCCAAACTTCCTTTCCCTCTGCAACATTCCTTTGCTCGTCACCTGAAATTTCATCTTGATTATCATTTATGACAATTGCTTTGTCATCCTTCATCAGCAATCTATCCTGGACATTCATCCTCTGTTCTTTCAATTTCCTCCTTTGAAAGTCTAATTCTCTATATAACTCAATGATTTTACTTGGAGTGGACTTTGGAAACTTTACACGATCTTCCATTTCCTCATTTGTTATTGTCTCATTATCACATGGTCTTTCTTCTGCTAAATCTTCCTTAACATCCTTCAGTAGATGTTCTTCCTCTTCTTCCAAACCTGCAATCACACACAAATCATTAGTTTTAAAATCACAAGACCTTATGGTCTTATTTGATGCTTCAGTCATCAAGTCTTCGGGCTGCTTTGAATCATTCATATGATTCAACTCCTCTAGTTCTTCATCACTTTCAAAAAGTAATGGTCCACTCTCTGGGTAACATATCGAAACTTCAACATCTTCTTCAGCATCTTCCTTTTGCTGTAGCTCAACTGTTTCGAGCTTCTCTATCCTCTGTCTGGCATCTATAACCTGTTCAAGTTCCCTTAGTTCCTTTATCAACTGCATATTTACCTGATGATTCCACTTCTCTTGTAGCCTCTGCCATCTCAACTTCTTTCTCATGACATAACCACGCTTCTGGTCTTCCTCATTTCTTTGCAACATCTCCATTAACACCTCAAGCTGAACTGCTATTCAGCCTTCTCCCTTTCATATTCCTCTTTGCTTAATTGTCTCTGTATGCCAACTGCCTTGGCATCCTTTCCCTTTTGTCTTCTGCTGTGTTTTATTTCAGAACCTCTGTGACGACTGTCACTAGTCATCATCATTTCCATCTCTATGAGTCCCTCACTCACTTTTCTATGAGTTACACTAAAGCCTCTTCAGCAGCAAGTCCTGTCCTGCTGCCACTTTCCTCACTAAGCTCTCCTCACTCAGTCTTTTGGCAAGCAATTGGTTCTCTCTCTGGAACCTCCTTTGAGCACTTCTCTTTGCTCTTCCTGGCTTCAACTCATCTGCTTGTTCACAACTGTCTTCCTTATCCAATCTCTATTGGATTTCCTCAAGGTTCTGCCACCTCTATGGTTTCACCTAGAAACTTTCACCAGCTTCCTTTATCTGTTAGCAATTGCCTTTTGGGAGTTGCAATAATAATGTAAAGACTACAATACTCTATTCTTTAAAAACATATCATCTTACCTCCAAGATCTCGTCTGATCTTGTTCTTCCATTCTCCTGCACTTCAATCTCATCATTCCTGCAATTCTGTCCAGCAAATCTTTATGCTCCCTCTGCACAAATTCACTGTCAATCAGATTTTAGAATCTGATCATTTCTTCCAATCTTCCGGCTTTATCTGCAAACTTTAGCTGTCAGCAACAATTCCTTCCTTGCTGAGTTTCTTCTTTGCTGCAATCATCAATTCTCATTCCATTTCTTGTCAGTAAAACCCAGTTCAAAATTAAACAAATCAATACCTGCACGATTCTTCATTCATTCAGCTGCATTCTGGTTGCTTGACTGTCAGATTAGAATCTGATCTCCTTTGCCTGCATTCTGTTCACTTGCAATTGTATATGCTGCATCTGATCTTCATCATTCATCACACATTCAAGAATACATTTCAATTCAACAAAACCTTCTATCTTCAAACAAACATTCTTCATTTCAACAGAGCCAAGCTTTGATACCAAAATTGATGCAAGCTTAGAGCTTGCCATACCCAGGATCTTCAAATAACCATGCTTCAAAATGCATACTCAGCATTTACCCAAATCAAAAACATCAATCACTGTCAAATTCATCATTTTCCCATTTCAACGTGCGGAAGTTTTCCATTATATGGCTTTATGGTTGTAAAACCATGACCATGAAACCATCTTCTCAAAAAACAAAAACCCATTGATTAAATCCCAACCACAGCTTGGAATCAAACTCAATTCATAAACTCAAATACTTTCCATCTAAAATAATCCCAAGTTTTTCCTCATTCTCTATACACATGCATCATCCTCTATTCACTCAACCATACTTTCATTTTTATAATGCCAGAGTTTAAAATCAAAACTCAAAGAAGAAGATGCGCCCTGCTACCATTTCAACCTCCATGTTAAATCTCTTCTCTCATCAATTCCATTTACATCAATGTTCAAATATGACTTATAACTGAGTTCAATCAAAAGAATGAACTTATGCTTTTCAACCTCAAACAACACTAATATCATTTGCATGCACAAAATTACATGTTTCAACCAGCCAAAGCACCAAATATATGTGCGCCTCTTCCATTTCAGTGTACTAGCGGTCTCACTTCAATTTTTAATACAAAACTCTGTTTACCTGCGTTAATTTGTCTGCAATGGTTACCAATTGCCGTGCCATCGTTCTGCCTTTCTTTCATTTGCTGTACTACGCTTTGACATATTGTTATCAAATCCTCAGCACTTTCACACAAAGTCAATATCAAATGTTTAACACACATCTAAATAGATCTGGAATTTAGAAATTTCTGGTAATTACAATCGATCACCACAGCAACACTCAAGATTTGTATCAAAATTTATGCAAAACAAATCGATATTCAAATCGACTGACCCAGCAATAAGACCCAACTCCACTTGATCATTTCAGACTTCGATCCACTGATCACTTCCAGCACTATCCAAAACGCAGTCCTGGCTACGTAATCCCTGCAATTCATTCACAAATTAATACTTACTTTGCAGACAAAATACCATGAGAATAGTGCTCCTTCATTTCATAACAGAAATGAGAATCGATCCGGCAATCTCATTCAACATTAACACATTCCTGGATAGAACAATGAATCTCCAGTGCTTAACGCCTTCAACGCTGTCCATATACCGAATCAGTGTTTAACGCTTCCTGCACTGCATTATTAGCTCAGCGCTGTCCATTATTAACTCAACGCTTTCTGCATTACATTATCAACATTCCGTTCCAATTCACCAATCGATTTCAACATAAAAACTTCTGGATGTAACCTCAAGCTCAAACACTGCAAAGTAGACTGAATTTCATTGGAGTCTCTGTTCCACTCATTGAATCAAACCGGCGCCTAACACACTGCAGATTAAACACTTAATCGATTTACCAGTTAACAATTATACTATAGCGCCTCCAAACTCTGATAATATCGATCTTCCTACAGATTGAATTCAGTTT
Source organism: Pinus albicaulis (assembly GCA_034641835.2). Classification (NCBI taxonomy): domain Eukaryota; kingdom Viridiplantae; phylum Streptophyta; class Pinopsida; order Pinales; family Pinaceae; genus Pinus; species Pinus albicaulis. The sequence goes on along the minus strand of CM076584.1, from coordinate 658,555,307 downwards.
TTACATAAGACTATTCCGGCAATCAGTTCATAGCATCAACGCATTCACCCACAGTTCTTTAAATCGAACTCACTTTGATTGCTTATAAGCTTATGATTTTATATTTACTGGGCACTCTCAACGCACTAACGAATATCAATTCTGCTATCGACTCCTCGGGATTACAGAAGCTTGACACTGCAGACTTAAAATGTATTAAAACGCTGGTGCTCTCCTCTTTTCATTTGCAATTAATCGAATTCAGATCGATATAAAAAAATCATTCATGCACAGATAACAAATGTTATATTAATCCCTTGTAGCTTGGACATCTCACAATTTCTTTCATTACAGGTTTCCTTTGGTCGATTTTCCAACAATCATTTCCTCATATATAAACATTTAACCAGAAATAATTATAACTTTCACAACCAATCAAAAAATGTATATATATAATCTGAAATCAAAACAAGATTACTTACACACTTTGTTTGGCCTGATATTCCAGATTGATGGCCCTTACAATTTACCAAAGGCTCACAGCCTTGGTTGTTCCCAACCAGCTCTCTACTCCTCTCACTATTCTCAATGTATTTTTCTCTAAAAACCCCTCCTATTTATACAATTTTAAAAATCATTTAATTAAATGCTCAATCCCTTAAAATCCTCAACAAACCCCTAAATCTCTCAACATCCCTAAAGGATAGGTTTTTATCCCTAAAATCCTTCAATTTATTAAATTTCCTCATATCCTTTTATTAATAAAAAGATATTTACATAAATCCTCACCTTCTCCTATTTAATTCAAATTAATTAATAAAATATTAAAAATCATCACACCCCATATTTACAAATTAATATTATCACACCCCATATTTACAGATGGAGAAAAAGGGTCTTGATGCTCCTGCATCATTGAGCTTGAAACTTCTACTTGTAAATAGTGTTCACGGGCTCTTGAAGCTCTGCTTGTGGTTTGATAAGTTAGTCTGGGAAGTGTAGATGATTTCTGAACTGAAACATTGGACTTAGAGCTGTAACTGGTTTGAAGCATCAATACAAGCTAATTTATGGGAACCTAGTCTATGTCAACGATGATGTTATTTCTTATTGTAAATCATTATTTTATTTCTGTTTTCACTTTGTCCATCTTCTCTGATAAATAACAACAAGCATAGAATTAGGATTTACTGTATATCAGTACCCTTATTTGACTGATAAGCTTTATCTTAATGTTTTCTTCCAAATTGTGTTGTTCAGGAATGATTTAATTCAGTTTAAGCAGTTAGAAATGCTGGCATTCCCTCATCCTACTGTCTTAGCTAAAAATTGTTCTTAAACGTTATTTTCAGCTTATGTTAAGTAGAGATGAACTAAGGAAGTTATGGTGAGCCCTGTCCTAGTTTTATCCCAAAAAACTATCTGAAAGTTTCCCTAAGAATGTGTTGAAATCCGACTAGTTTCAAAGTACTTACCAGATCTTAGACTCTTCTTTGTTATCTTATGTGTTTGTCTTGAAAGTGTACCAAGTAAAGTAGAGCTAGTAGAGGTTTATGGTGAGCCCTGCCCTCTAGTTTCTTCTCCAACAGTTGCCTTTAAGTTTCCCTTCGTGTTTAAAATGTTTTCTATTGAAAGTGCATCGAAAGCTGGCTAGTTTCGAAGTACTTACCAGATCTTAGATTACTTTTATGTATTTCTTAAGTGTATGTCAAAAGCTGGCTAGTTTCAAAGTACTTACCACATCTTGGGCTGCTCTTTGTTTTTCATTTGTTTAATTCCCCTTCTTGTTGTATCACTTCATTCCATAAAATCAACTTTAGAGAGATCCTTAGACATAGATGAATTTCCCCGTGTACCACTCTTTCCCCTGGTTGTTTCAATTAAACCCTATTATGACTCCATAGCCCAATGGACTAAAACCAGTGATTATCTATCTTTTTAGCCAAATCTTGTTCTGATTGCTTGCAACTTCACACCTTTGAAACTCTTTCCATTTAGAACTCTCCACTCAAATAATAGTCATGCTCAACCATCCAAAACAAAACAAAACCCCCAGCCTTCATAACTAGCCTAATATCATTACCCAAAAGCTTTTAAAAGATAAATCAATCATTGCACTTTATTGGAGAGATCCCTCTCAGAATTCAGGAGGGCTAGATCCTAGAATCCCAAAGTGGTTGAAATAAGTGTTCTCCCTGCAGTTGGACTTTTGCCAATATTGCTAATTACAGGGAGCTAACAGTGGTTATTAGCCATAAGAATTATATACACAGGTTCATATTACAATTATTTTTGGAAGATAGTTAAATAAAAGTAACCACATGAAAGATAGAAAACTTAAATAGATAATGCTGCATAGCTATGTACAACCTTTGAACACCAATAAAAATTTCAATGAACAATACTCATAACGGAAAAAGTTGAAATAATCTGCTTCTTATTAAAATATGGAGAATATACAAACAACGAATATTGTTAATCATATGTCAAATCTAAGACATAAATCCAAAGCTTAACTAACGATTGTGCGAGTAATAACCAACACTTTATTTAAAATAAAGTCGAGAGGCCTTAACATAATTGATTACTTAAAATGATAACAAGTATTATTAAATCCCATAATAAAAACAAAGGATTAAGAAAGACTTAAATCCGGTAAGAGCTCATAAGAGTCTCGGAAGTAGAGTGGTCAAGTAGCTTAAATGAACACTGGTGCGTTGTCCTGTGTAAATGGACACAGTCCTCATACGATAGAAGCCCAGATTTAATAAAAAGTAGTAAACAATTTAAAATAATCAAATTTTTAACATGTAGGTTATATTTCGAGGTATTGGCAGAAGGGAAGAACGAGGCGAATGAATTCTCCTCGTTGCAAACTTTTGAAACCATGAAGGAAAAAGGGGTAAGTTAAAAGATTAAGTCAAATACTTACAGTAAAAATTGTAAAACAAGAAGTTAAATTGAGCTCATGCATTGTGTGACAAGGGAAGTCGATAATTACCCTCAATAGGAAAACAAAGACTTCATTGTCAAAATCCGAATCGGAAGGTTGAGTTTTCTTATCGGCAGGCCGAAGAGAAGTGGAAGGGCTATCTTAACACGAAAGCCCTGTAGGAAAACTAAAGGTTAAAATTGGAAAACGTTCACAAAGATAGGAAATGAACATGTAAACCCTTAATTAAAAGCTAAGTTAACATTATGCATGTATTAAAGAAAACGATTAAGTATGAAGAGTAGAAGGTTCGACATAAAATGTTGTCACAGGTAACTTTGTCCTGCTAAGAGTAGGAGTGAAACTTGAGCAAAGAAGATCCAAGAAGAAAAACATAACCAAATCGATATCAAATAAACTGAGAAGGTTCTACCCTTGAAAATTAGAAAACTTCATAGCATCGTGAATTCTTTTTCATTAACATCCCATCAAAGGTCGAGACAGAGATTACCTCCATGGTGAAAATGCCTTGTTGCAGAGCGACGGTCCTTCTCTGGCGGCAACGAAAATGAATAATGCGAGGAACGTGGACAAGGGTCGTTACCCTAACTTCCCCAGTCAATATACAGACTATCGATCCACGAGGGTTAGATCCAACGGATCATAGTAGGGACAGGTATACACCAGTTATCCTCTCAACGTTTCCCAAGAATAAATTGTATATTATATATTCCGAATCATGTAAGGGTACAGGGTTAACTTTGGGATAACAATGGTGAACAAGAATTTAATTCTATGTACATGAATTAATACAAAAATCAACCCAAACGTGATGTGAAAAACTATGCATAGTACCTTTCTATTTGACAGTGGATTTACAAGATACGATTCAGTAGATTTTGTATGTCAGTATTTAAGAACTTTTAAATTATACAATGTTGTATATCTTATATGCGTACTCAACTCTATAATCATTTCATTTATATAATTTGCATATACGTTGTATATTGTGTTTAGAATTGTTATGGTAATTTTTTTTTATAAGGTTATGAATGTATGTGACATATTAAATATTTTATTTGTGGATTTTTTATTAGACATAAAAAAAATCCATTTTTTTTAATGGATTAAATGTGAGAAAATATATAAATTAATTTAGTGGTTTGAAAATCATACATAAATCTAAATAAAGAAATATACTTTTTTTCTTAATAATCTCATTTTTAATGGATTAAATGTGATAAAATATATAAATTAATTTAATGGCTTCAAAATGAGTAAATTAAATTAAATCTAAAAAACTAAATATAATTTTCTTAGGTTTTAAAATGTTTTGGAATAAGTAAAATAGTTTATTACATATGATATTGACTATTCATAGTATTTCCTAAAATGAATAAATTGAATTAGATGTAAACAAATATAATATAATAATTTTCTTAATTTACTCATGTTTTTAAAATATTTTAGAATAAGTTAAATAATTTAAAGTTTTTAACATATGATAATGGTGACTCATAGCATTTCCCATAATATTACAAGAAATGAAGTAGATGAGTATGTAGAAGTGCTCATTTTAATGAAACTTAAAAATTAATGATTTTTTTATATGTTTTTTCCAAATGAGTTATACAAATAATTAAAATATATTGTTATTAAATTTTAAATTAAAACATTGCATGAATTATTTAGAATTTCCATTTTAAATAAAACTACACAATCTTTTTTGAGATAAAAATGTCTAAAAAAAAATCAACAATACAATTTTGAACCTTTTATATTGTTTTCAACTATCCTTATCTTCCTTCTTCTTACTATTTTCGATCACCTAGGTTTCCTTCTTCAGATCTCTATTAGTATCATATGTGTGAAGTTGAAGGGTTCCTTTCTTTATGTACTCTTTCACACGCAAATTGAAATCTACAATTCATCATCATGATTCTGTTTTTCAAATCCATATCCGTTAGAATCTATTTAGTAGCTATTTATTTATAAAGACAATTTATCCAGAAAGAGGATCTATTTAGTAAAATTGAAAATGTTGAGATCTATTTAGTAGAATTGAGAATTATTTTGTTATTACGTGAGGATCTATTTAGTAGAATTGATTTTTATTTTAATTAATTCTCTTCTAAAATCATCCAGAGAGTCACTCTAGGAACAACTATAGAAGAGGAACAAATGTTAGACATGTTTTTTTAGGTAAATCTAGTAAAGGAGAGGAGAATAGAACATATGAATATAAGATGTTTTAAGCATGGATAAAAAATTAATATAAGATGTTTTGAGCATGAATACAAATTTTAAACCCAAATATTTACAACCTGAACTAAATTTAGTGCATAGGAAATAGTAATAATATCTAATTTAAACTTATAACTTAATTATTGGAAGTTAAATGGAGATATGAGAGCTTCAATCTCTAAAATTTGGTTTTTAAACTTGTACATAACTTATAATTACATTAAAAGTGCACCTCTTAATTATCAACCTAAATCATAAAAAAAATTTAATACAACCTCATAATTCTCTCAAACTTATTGAGGTAATGTTATAATGTATTGTATTTTACTTTTGCATATGGTTGAGTGGCCTCTACCCCATTCAGTCATATTTCAGAATTTGTCTCTACAACAAAATATATTTGCTGCCCATTAAATAGTTCACAGTAAAATAAAATGAATAATATTATTAATATACATACATGTTGCTCTTGAGCATAAATGTTTCATTTATCCTTCCATTTAAAATATTTCATGACCAGTGTATGAAAGCTACTTACCTTGATTACCTACTCTTTGGGTAGGTTAAAATTATTCTTGTATTTCCAATCTTGTTGAACCATAGATCCATAAGCTCATTCACAAAAAAAGTGATTGGAGAAGCACCATTTAAAGTGTAAGCCTTCCTCTTCAAATTTCATCCACTTCCTTGATTGTGTAAGTTGTAACATCTTCTTCAACAACAAACACAACTGCATATTCCCAATGTATTAATGTGATTCACAATGACTTGCAAGCATATAATAATTTGCAAATAAAATTTACCACCAAGCATTTACCGTTTCCATTTCCAAGAGTGAAAACTTTGTCCTTTGGTGGGGTTGTAAAGCTAGTTTGTCCATGCTTGGAACGATATGGCATGAAAAATAGTTTCTAGAGATGAATGTGTAAGGTGCAGCACATTCATATTAGGGTTTAGATCATTTTACATAGCTATTGCAAGGCCTAGAATGTTAGGGGAAGTTGCAGATTCATTAACCTAGCACCCCCATAAAATTTGGCTAAAAAATAATTGGGTTTAAAGTGTTTATTGAGTGGAGGCAGGGGCATGAAAGTACATGGCCACAACCCACTCAGTCTAGACATTGTAGCTTATAATTTGATCTTATCAAAACAACAACAAAAAATAACAAATATATGATAGTGATCTTATCAAAACAACCAAAAATACAATAAAAAATATATGATAGCAATCATGAATAAACACAAACTGCAAATATACCCAAATCAAACACTGATATAACAATGGACTAGTGTTGGGTTTCTGAATTCACTCGTGATGGTACTCCTGCAAACTAAGACACCACTTTTATGATTAACTCGGGCTCATACAATGGGGAAGCTCAATCCCAAGTACCCCCTACTTCAAATTTTTTCCTTAACGTGTCTGACCTGGCTGCACCACCGTTCAAACCATAGACATTAATTCTAAAGTTAGCCGGTTTGTGGATAAGCAATCCTCAAAATCCTTAATGTTCTCAGCCAAAATCATCTAAGCCAAAATAAATTGAAGGGCATTACTGGAACAATCTTAAATAGAAGAATGGTAGTTTTTCCTTATTGGGACCTTCCAACATCTCAATTCCATCCATCTTCCAAAGCTTATAATAAAATAAACGTATTGAAATATACTACATTGAAAACTAAGCTAGTATGTAAAAGTTAATATCCTTGTAAAATTGATAGTGTTAAAAAGATTTAAGCCAATCATGAGAGGCTGCATTCTAATTTCCACATTAGTATGACATGTTGTATCAAGTGATAAGGATTATTGGAGTAATTAATATGACACATTGTATCAACTTGTAAGGAGTTACACTTGTAAATTGACAGTGTTGGATAAATTGAATGCAAATCAATGCAAGCATGACACCCTAGAGGATAACGTTCATGCTTTAGTTGTTACATGCTAAAATAAAATGTTAGAGAAATTGACAGCGTTAGAGAAATTGAATGCAATGCAATACAAACATGACACGTTGGTGGAAAATGTTGAGCGTTTAAAATTTTCATTTATCCTCCCACTGAATGCAATTCAATGCAACCATGAAACATTGGAGTAAAATGTTTAGCATTTAAATGTTTCATTTATCCTCCCACGAATAGAATTGTTTAAACTCATATCATTCCACTTTTTGTTAATTAAGAAATGGTATGTTAAATTTGTAATCAATATTTGTATATTTTTATTTTAAGTATGGTTTAGTCATAAGTTTTAGATATGAAAGCAAGTTAGTAGTGTAGATTTGATCCATTGATGTAATGGTGACGATGAGAATATACTGACATTTCTAAATTTACACCATAAGATCAAAATGATTAATTAAGAAAATTATTAAAGTAGCCAATTCCAATAGGGTAAGCCTATCAATGTAATAATAAATCTTTGACAACCCTCATGAAGGTAAAGAATACCTCGAGTTCTTCCCAGAGAAACTTTGTACTGGATGTTCCAATCTAGTAGATGAGACTTTGTGCCTAGACATAACAATAAAAAACTCATGGATCGATAAACCTAAAACACAATTCAGCCGAGTAATGAATTCTTTTAAGAGTTGTTCTCTTTTTATATTTTCCTATCTCTATACCTTCTTAAGCAGAAATATAAATCATAATCTCCACATACCATGAATTAATGATACTAAGCTTCCATGTGGAAAAAACTCAAAAACAAGATGAAGTCCACCTTCAACACCAAAGCCAATAAGACTAGTTGTGTTGGATGGCTGATATGTAAAATTATCCCAAGCTCTGTAAAAAAATATTTGACCTTTTGTTCCTCTGTTTCACGGCCTCTTAGTAAGATGCTTGACAAATAGTAGCTCTTCATTGGAAAGTGACCCTTTGTATACTTCAACATACCCACCACTGCCTATAAAGTTATCTGTAATTTATTTCCATGTCAAATTTCATTTCTTTGATGCATGCATCTTAAGTTTTAAGATGATATTTTCCTTCTAAAATTGTAAAAATGCATATATTAGATTAGATGATTGTTAGAAAACTTCTTAAACTTTTGAAAAAAATAAAAAATTCACTCACATGTTGTTAAGATGAGGTAAACAAATGGGTGTTGTAATGAAATACACGCACTCAAAAGACAATGTGGTGATGTTAGGTGACAAGAATCTATGATAATTTTTTACACCTGAAGAGAAGTTATAGACAACATATTGTAGTGCCTAGAATGTAAAGCATTTCCATGAGGTCTTTGTTCTTAATGGAAATGAATCATTGCCCGAGCTTAGAATTGTTAAGGAGAATGAGGAGTCATCATCATTGTTGGGGTTTGATCTCAAGGAGACTAGCTTGTAGCAATATTTTTGGTAAACACTCTTGAAGGAAACTTCATAAGGAAATTAAGTGAGTGAACGTGCAATGTCTCGCCATCGAGATCCTTTATCATTATTCCATGCCTCCCGCTGTGAAGATAATAGTTTTTTCTTAGAGAAAGTATGTGAAGGAAAACATGTACTAGATGAAGGGATACTCTCATAATATGGGCACAAAGTTGATGATCCTTCAAGAACTCCTCGTGGTGAGTTCTCATTTTTTGGTTCAAATCAACTCTTTCATTTCTTTTTTCTACATGGCTCTAAAGATTTAATTGAGTGCAAATCCTGTACATGAGTACCCTGCAGATTCAACTCATTGGATTGTTTGTTGGATTCAAGCACAGTAGCCAAGGAATCCACGCATTCCAAAGGTACAACACTCCAATATAGTGTAGAGTGTTTTTTCCACACTGAACCTCCAGGCTTTGTAATTAGGTTGAGTATCTTGCATGATCTCTTTGAGCTTGCACTTGTCTGTGGATTCCTCTGAAATCCAGTCAGAGTTCTTGAATATTTCCAGTATGATGGTGGTTGTGAAGTTCTCATAGTCGTACCTGCCTGTCAAAGGAAATATCTTGAAGCACAATTGAAGCATATTTGAGCCTAGGTCTCCACAGATCATCTGGTGGATTGATTTACAATGGCAACGTGTTCGTAATTGAGCTGTGGTCATGTCTCTATTGTATTCTTTCTGAAGTCAATATCACTGGTGTGTGGAGCTCTAGAACCTGTGAAGTTTCATATTTGTGTGTTTTTGGTTAAGTGAAGGTTCGTAGTTGTGATCTAGAAGCATGGTGGTGGTGCCTTCGTGTGGGAGGCCGAGCATAGTGGTGGGTTGAACTGTGGTCGAATTCCACAGATTCTGTGTTAGTGTCTGCTGGGGATTTCAAACCCACATGCTAGAGATTACCACAATTTATTTTGTGTTTCGACGTGTACAGGATTTGTGATTGTTTATTGCTACATACAAGAAATAAAGGTTGTGTGAGTTGTTGCTAGGATCATGGATCATCGACAGTGTCAATTTGGAAAGATCATGTCATTTCTTTTAATCCATTTGTAGTGTGCCGACGTGGGAGAACATAAGTGATCTGTTCATCTATCCAGTGTTTGGAAGAGGCCCATTTGCTACGAATTTGTTGCAGTTGTAGAGCATTGGACTGATGAGGTGAAGGATCGGTTCCAATCGTGATCACTTGAGTGTAGTATCTGTGGTCTGCGTGTTTCTGAGACTGCCTACACATTAGTGTGAAGGGCCGTCGAATTTGATTTGGTGGTGAATTCAGTAATGGGTCAACAAAGGAGACTAAAACAGTCTCGAAGAAAACTGAGGAGAAAGCATCCAAAAATAGTTGCGATATATTTTTTCGCTGAATTTTGGTGAAGTTGTTCAGGTTGACGTTGATGGACCGGTAGCTGATAAAGTCAAGGATCAGAATACAGATTTGGAATTTGATGAAATCGTTAAAAGGTTAATGTCAGATCTACCCTCTTTTTTTAGGTATGGATTATGAAAGCTGGGCAACTGAAATGAAAACAATATCATGGAAGGTATATTCATTAAATTATGTTGAATATGATCTTGTTAAATCAAACAATTATATGAGTTCAGCATTACACCTTAGAACAATTGCATTAGATCAAAACATCATGGTCAACATACTACATGAATATGTTGAGGTTCAAAGTTTTGTGGGATATTTTAGAAATGAAATATAATTTGAATGTGGGCAAAGATGATGAAGGTATTTCTCTTGAAAACGATGATTGTGCTTTCAGTGATATGGAAACACTGAAGATGAAATGATGGATACTGAATGTGTGTGTGTAACTGGCATTAAAACACGTGATGATGAAGAAATAACCATTGATGTAGCATCTTAAATTGTTTTTGAAGAAATCTTCCCTGATGCAGAGACTTATGAAGTCAAATTTGATGAGAACTATGTATCTCATGACGAGTGGATCAATCTGATGCATGAAAAAACATCTTATTGATGAGTTGTTGTTCGGTGAGAAAGAAAGTCTCTCTCCATATATAGATAAAATGCATGATAACATGTTTGCAGCAATAGAATTGATTAAAGAGGTTATAGACATACATCAACTAACTATGTCAGTAGAGAAAGGCTAAGAAATAAAAGTTCTCTTAAAGGAGCGGGATGACAAGAGCCAATATGGTCTGATTTATCAATCTAACATTGTTTTTAAGTGTGTAGATATTGCTAGCCAGGAAGAAGCAATTGCAAACATTAAGGACATCTTTAAGTCCCAAGAACCTGCAACATTGAATATAAAGAATGTTAGCCTACAATCAAGATCAATAAATAAGAGATTAAGAGTTCAAGTGTTCCACCTTTGGCGCTAAAAACACAAAAAGAAGGATAAGCTCCACCACTATCTAACTGTAAGAAAAGTGAAGATGAAACTTCACCAGAAAATGAACAAGCATTGACTCTTTAAAAAGAAGACAAAAATGAAAGCTCTATTATCAAGTACCATTGTAAGCGCAGCTGAGACTAAGACCAGCAGGCGTATTTTAAGCCAAGAAAAGAGAGTGTTGGAATTAATAGAAAAATCTATTAATGTATTTGGTTGTTTGTTGTTAGGATTGAGATCTTCTATCTAGATCCTAGATCCTATTATTTAGAGAGTGGTTCAAACCACCAAGCTAAAGTGTAAGTTTATATGTACTAGACTTTGATTGAATGAAGTGTGTGTTGATTGCAGCATTCTCCATTCTGTCTCTCCTTCAAATTTTATCAGAGAATAAATATCTCTCCTTGAAATTTTTATCAAGACACGAGTCATTCTCACAACACGAAAACAAATATCTCTCCTACAAAGTTTATTAGGACGTGTGTCATTCTCACAACACGAGAACAAATATCTCTCCTTCAAATTTTATGAGGACATATGTCATTCTCACAACACGAGAACAAATGTCAAACAAGATGCAAAAATGTAGACGATGTCACCGACCAATTTAAAAAAAATGCCTATCGACATAAATATTTAAAAAAAATAAAATTATATAATAATAAAAATAGGCTTATCCAAAAACGTTTTCCATATATCACCGAAATCGAGGAAAAACTGAACTTCACAAATCCGAACAATGATAGATAAAAAGATAAGAAGTTCAAAATTATCGTAAAAAAGTAACTTCATTTCAAAATGAAACGACTCCACCTTAAAAATACCTCTTCCAAAAAATGATCCTCCTAGATTTTGGTGAGGACAATCTGATTCATGTGAACCATTCTTCGACCTCCACGTTACATCAACGAGCATTTTACAGAAGTACCGCTTTCATATCCTTAAAGAGTTCATTCAGCATACGGCAAGTTGAAAATTCTTTGATCGAAGTATGTTACTTGAAACGACCTCCACCTTAAAAATACCTGTCGAAGAAAATGAGAATGATCCTCGAGATTTTGGTGAGGACGATCTGATTCATGTGAACAATTCTTCGACCTCCATGTTACATCAACCACCATTTTACACAAGTACCACTTTAATGTCCTTTAAGAGTTTCATTCAACATACGCCAAGTTGAAAATTGCATATTCAAAATATGTTACTTGAAAAGTCTCCAACTCTCACCTAAACCTCAAGAAATCATACAAAACGTGAACGAGAAAATATTACACACTAAAATCACGTTAAATTGTTTTTACGCGGCCGGCACTACACAACCCATGACCTGAGGACTAAATCGTGTTAACCTGAATTCACATACCATCCATCCAATGATTCCATTCACGTATGAGTTCCCGGAAGAACAAATCCGGCAGAGACTCGAAGGTGCCTCAAATGTTTTTGTGGCCCGACGCGCGTTTCACGGTGCCTCAAATGTTTTTGCAACCAATATTTTTCAGTGTATTGGCCCATTAATACTCTCAAAAGTAGTAATGGGCATGCCATGCCATGCCATATCATACCTGTCCTTAATACACTGTAAGTACAGTTTCGGGAGAAGGACCGGGACATAGGCCTTTGTGGTCAACCGTGTACATATTTTCCCCGGCGAACAGTTTCCGATTAACAAGAGATAGTTTATGTCTATGTATGTATTCTCATACATCATCCATGGCATGATGATCAGAGATTTTAATTTTCAATTTGCGCGCCCATTTTATTTTGAATTTGGCCTTCTATAGTGTGCGTCTCATCTGATAGTGGTAGTGCTGGGAACATCCAATTTATATCCTCTGGATCAAGCACTCCTTGTATTATCGGTGACATCTTCATGCCATGAATTCTCCAGACCTGTGAAAAGTATTGTGTGCAGGAGTTTTGTTCAATACATGGGGGGTATTCGCCATGACCCTCCTCATCTCTTTCGTGGCTTAGATGTCTCACAACGCGAAAGAGAGGGAAAGCGTTATTCTCAGCATGAAATTGCCGAGAGTCCCCTCAGACTCAGTGAGAACAAGATAGCAGCTAATTTTTTCGATTCTGACAAGTCGAACCCAGGAAAGCTTCTGCAAGTTGTGAGGCTTGTATTGACTAAAGATGAGAAAATGAAAAAACGTGCAGAGAAATAGAAAAAAATGGCTTCAAAAGTTGTGGGAGAGGGAGGATCTTCGAAAAAAGCTTGCAAGATTTCGTGGCTGAGATGCAGACGCTAATGACAACGAGAAGCTCCAGTGGGAAATCAGAAATCGGGAATATAGAATCGCGATTTCAATAATTATTTGAAGTTTTGGGTGTACAACTAATATGTGAATATGCTCTTGAGGCTATAAAAGAAATGATAGTACCAGTTAATTACAATTTTATACAAGTGTGCATTAGTCTTTCAGCGTTCTATATAGATGTAGTTGCAGGTCCATTATATGGGTTATTGTGAGAAGTTAGAATTTTTAAATTATACTCGTTTAAGAGTCGGCACTTCAAATTGTAATTAGTCGGTATCAAAATTAACAAAATGCCTAATTATTTGTCTGATTATCATATAAAATAATGAGTTAACAGGTTGTTGGATCTTTGGATTCCATGTTATTCGTTTTTTTTCGAAAAAGATGGACAGGGTGATTCTTTGCATTCACAAGTGACAAAATTAATAAAAATTTAAATCCCGTTTTAATTACCTCTTAGAGTTATTGAATTCAGCTAAATCATTTTTTGGAGGTGAAGTTGTAATATATTGTTTTTTAAAATGTATTTTTTTTATTATTTATATAGTTCTTTTCTCTTGCAAAAGTGTTTGGGTATTAGAATTGTGGAGAATACAAGGCAATAATAAATTTCATAAACTCTAATTATTTAAATCAAAGTATTTTTCCATTGATCATTGACAATATAGGGAAAGTTTATTGTATGATAGATATTGAATTTATGGAAAGTTTACTTTTTGATGGATATTGGTGAAAGAATAATTTTGTGTGATATTTTTTTTAAATAATGATTAAAAACTGGTTTATATTAATTTATAATAATTAATTAGTACATATTCATTTGAATAGTTAATTTAATTAATAAAGAGGAATAAAACTTTTAATGTCAAAATTATTTTTGAAATGCAATTTAACTTGAAAGAAAATTGTATCTTTAGAGATTTTATATATCTAATTGTTTGATAAACTTATATATATTAGTCACAGATGCAGCGAGCATAGAGGATCAAATTTCTTGCTGGAAAACCTCTTTTAGAGTGCAAAACTTGAAAAAGGTTTACACGTCAAAATATTTGATCCCTTTTGATGTTTGATATATCCATGGTTATAATGGATCTTTATTCATTCTCTCTCCACACAGAATTGCATTTTTTAATGCATAAACGTATTCAATGTTTGGAAATCAATTAGTAAAAGAATAACAAAAAGAATAACAAAGACCAAAATGTGAAATAGTGAAACCACTTAAAATAGATGACATTATTTATATTAAAGTTTTTTTTTAATTAATATGTTTTTAAATATATATAAAAAGTTATTAAATTAATTTAATTTCAACAAATACAATTACTTTATTCCTTTGGATATTGAAATATTTTGTTATGGTTAATATTTTGTTTTCTCCTCCTTTTTTCTATATATACATATGTATATATTTAAAAGTAATATTAAAATAAATTAACTAATTTGAATATTCAAATAGTTTATTCAAATTTTATATTGAAATATCATATACTAAAATTGATATTAAAATAGTTTATTCAAGTTTTATATTGAAATATTTGTAAAAGTATATATATATAACTTTTAATTACTTTATTTCTTTTAAAAGCTTATATAAAACTATGTTTCTTCACATGAACATCAAAATATTTTATTTATGGCTAAGAGTGAGAGTGAAACAATTTTACCACATTTGCTAAGTGAAATTAAGAATATTGATGTTTTATAATGTTTTTTATTAAAACTAACCAATGATATATATTCATTTTTATTTTTTTATTATAGTTGACATTGTTTTTTATTTAGAGAATATTTTACCTTTATTTTTAAAAGCCACATGTAGTCTTACATCATCTACATCATCTTTGTAGAATGAGATTGGTTTGCCTGTTATAACTTTTTATTGTTTAAACTATATTTTTGAATGCATAAACATATTCAACTTCTTGAAAATCTCTTTGGGCACTTGGAATGTGCAACCTACACAGGTTAAGCTAGTAAGCCCAAAAATCATGTTTTTAGACATAATTGACTAAAAGACATATCTAAAAAGGTGCCAAAATATAGAATAGTGAAACTACTTGAATTGTTTTAACCATAAGAATCTATGTCTTTTAATTGTTATATATATATAGATATATTCTTTTGTAAGTAAAATTTCATTAGATTACTAAGAATTTACATAGAGTGCATGCATATCGATTCTTCAATTGACAGTGTCTAAATTGAGCATATGCAAAAAAAAAAAACATATCTAACTTGGGACTAGCATTGTGCATGTCTTGGGGGTGACCATTTTCCCACAGATGGGAAACTAGATGAAGTTCCTAAATGTCATGAAACTAGTTTATATCTGCAGAAAACACAACTAATATGCAAATGAGTAACAAACATTGAAAATATTTTTCTTGATTCTTGGTAGTAGTCAAATCCATGCCAAGAGTTAACTTAAGGGATCATCATGACATTCCATCAACCATAATGGTATTTCCCATTCGATAAGCGTCATGTTGAAGTCGGTGTCTACATCTTGTTGCAGTTTCTCTTTTGCCTCTTTCACTATTTTCCTACTTCCGATGGCCTATTCCTTCACAATGTTGCTCAATGACCCTTATTTTGTAATGGTCTTCCCCATCCAAAAAATTAGCCATTACTTCTCAGGATTGGGTGGTTTTGCACCTTGAGAAATCAAGTCTGGAGAACTCAAAGAAGAAGAGTTTGAGCCATCTTGAGCCTTTCCATGGAGGTTCGAGACAATATTATCTTGAACTCTTTCCAAGAGAATCCTTCTTGCCTTCGCTACGTTCTTCTTCCATGCTGCTAGATCTTGAGCATCTACTACTAGATCTTGAGAATCTGTTGTTGCGGGCTTAGGAATATCACTATCTATGAACTCCTTTAGCTTGTTGTCTTCGAACACTGCTTTTATCCTATCCTTCCAAGCTATGTAACTTGAACTACCCTCAAGGGCATATTCAAGTCTCAATCCAAAGAAAGATTCCTAGGCAAGCTTGGATCAATACTTAACTAATTTCTTGGCTTTAGGAATCCCTATTTCCTTGCGCACATTCCTATGGAATTAGGCCCCTATTAATAAGGAAATTCCCCATAATTATTGTGTAATACATCAAGGCTCTTCCTCTGGATCCATGCACCACCTGTAAATTTTTTTTATTATACAACTGATAGTACACTTCCCTTTAACTCCAATCTCAAGTAGGTCTCTCTCATTGTGTACACAACCGAATGTGGCCTCTGAAAATTCAACCACTGAATCAGATCATCCTCGTTAATGTCCTCCATTTTCCCTTCTCCCGCCTTCCCTATAATGTTTAGCCGAAACTGGGCCAGATGGGCTTCTGCGTCATTTTTCTCATGTGCCTTAGGTGAGTAGGCTACGGGTATTCGAAAGTATTAGTGAGAATTACCTAGCAATGACCCAGTGATTTTACGCTCCGAGAGATGAACTGTTGTAACAGGTTCGACATCTAGGAATTGAAGAAACTGGTTGTTATCTTGTTCTTACTAAGTCTGACGGGACTCAGAAAATTCATGCCGAGAACAATGTTGTCCCCTTCTTTCTACAACGCATTGTGAGATATTGAAGCCGCAACGGAGTTGAGGAGGGTCATGGCGAATGCTCCACATATATTGAACAAAACTCAAGGCACACCATATTTTTTCACTTGTCTATAATATCCACATTGTCATGAATATGTTAGTGATAATAAAAATCAGTTTGATCCCAAGGATATAAATTTGAGGATACCCAACGCTACCAAATGTGGAGAAAAAACGATAAAATTCAAAATAGAGTGAATGTGCATCCATCTCAGTGGGAAAATTTAAATCTCGGATCCATCATGTGCATGGTGGATCATATGGCATCGACATAATCTATGGATGATGAATGTGAATACGTACAAATACAACAACCCATTTCCTATTAATAAAAAACTATCCACTGGGGAAATTATGTACACGGGTTGGCATCCAAAGTTGATGTCTGAGCCCTTCTCTCAATATTATCCTTTATGGTGTATTAATGGCTCTATAGACTTAGAAATATTGGTTTCCATTTTCTAGTGGACCATATATCAGAATATGTGCTTAATTAAATTGCAATCTGACATGGTCTCAGGATCTGAGGTCACTGTGTTTTAATTTTGACAAAATCTCCAGGGTCTCTTCTCTGCTCACTGAGTTTTAATGATATTTCATTTGAATCTATCAAATATGTTGCATACCCTATTCAACCGTAACAAATATTTTTGGAGCTATAGTTCTGATCCAGGCAGCTCTAGAGACTCACATAGGGCAAAGAGGGCTTTTGAAAGCTCAAAAATCAAAGTTTTCGGATTGCTTTCGAACTAGGACTAGAGCGTAGATCTCAACGTTCCGATTGCGGCGGTGTGAACGGTTCGTCAACCTGAGCTCGTATGCGAAAGCTAGAAGCAATCAAAGTTTTGGGTTGACTTGGATGACTTGGCAACGTAAGGAGGCAACAAATCCGCAGCGATCCGGCCACTAGATTTCGCTCGAGATTCTATTAAACTTTCAGGCGAGAAGTTTAATCGAAACATTTTACCGTCGACTGACGGAATCCTGCGAAGATTCATCGTATCATCGTGATGTTCCGGGCGAGAGTTGTATATAAATATTCTCGTTCAAAAGATTAAATCCACGAGAGCCCGAGAATTTGCCTTGCTGCCAAACCAAAAAAACGTAGTTATCCCAGTGCATTATTGGAACTTGATCCAATTAAATTATTGATACCCTTTTAGCCAAGACCTTTTACTTTGGCTGATGTGTTAGAATTGCATCAAAGCATCAATGAACATAAAAGAACATATCCGCATGTTGTAAAGAAGAGAAACATAATGAGCATTAGAAACACAAGATATTGATAACGGAGTTTGTCCAGGGGGGACTACGTCTCCGGGCCTCGGTGTCAAGATGGTGTAGGCCACTGCATTAAGTGCTGGAAAGAGTGATGATGTAAATGGATGGTATTTTTTCTCCGTCATACAAGGAAAATTCCCTCACATAGGAGTGGCTGGACCTCTCCATGAGATGTTCCACTACATGAACTCTCATTCACAAAAAGGACTCCTATCAGCTCGACAATTTCACTAAATGGATGATGACTACGAGTATCCTGCCGAACATGGCAACAAAGGGATCTCAATCAAACATACATGTGACAATGAGTATCTCGCCAACATGGCAACAAAAAGATCTCAAACAACATAAAATAATCCACGACATAAATTAAATCTCACATCAAGAACAAAACAAGATCCCACATCAAGCATCAAACATCAAACATGGATCTATACAACACAATGCATCTCATAGCAAAGAGACAAAGAAGTAAATGATCACACGGTATATACCTCATATCTTGGAGCTATCTGAAGAAAAGGATGATAAACTGCTGGATTTGGATGTACCATTAACCGTGGCATCGAATATCCTGAAAACGACTGCCCACACATTGAATGCCGACACCTGCAATTCCACTTTGAAAAGTGGCCGAAAAATGGAATGGTCAAATAGAAAATTTGAATACACCATTAGATTCATGCCGTCGAATAGTGCAAAATCAACATAAAGTTTATCCCATTTGGACATTGGAAAAATTTCGCCCCCCTAAAGGTTGAGCTCAATCATGGTTCTACTCCCTATTGTATAGGCTCATGGTTCTACCCTTGAAATCTGTGCCACTCCTCTTCTCCAACTTGCTCTGCCCACACTAGTAAAAATGAGGGCTTATATTGAAATTTGTGGCAGATTTAAAAATATCGAGCCCGTTGGGCAGTTGGTTGTGAGCAGGCTTGTAAAGTTGGAGGTCGGGGGTTCCAACCCCATCGACCCCACCCGAATTGGAAAAGTGTTGTTTGCATATAAAACAAAGATTAAAATGGGCATGTTTTTGTTTTAATTTTACATTGGTTTGGGGTTTCGCCAGCAGGCCGGCTGACTATTAAGCCGGGCGGGTTCGACACCCGCCGCAACCATATGTTTAACGATGGCATTGATATGTGTCACATGTGGTGTGGGGGGCGGGTCCATCGCCGGTGGCCCGCCCTCGTTACAATGTTTGTGTTATATACGATGTGGGTTCCAATGGTTCGGTGGGGGGTCACAGCCCGTCGAATCATGATATTTATATTTTTATAATATGACGTACCGTGGAGTGGGGTGGCGGGGGTGGTGGCCCACCACCCCCATTTTTCATATTTTTTCTTTATTTAACAACAATAAGCAATTTTTAAAATACCCAAAAATAGGCCGAAGGAGACAAATCAAGTGTCCCGCAATTTTGCCCGGAATCCGACCGAAATCTGGTGGCCAGATCGCTACGGATTTGTTGCCTCCTTAAGCTGCCAAGTCATCCAAGTCAACCCAAAACTTTGATTGCTTCTAGCTTTCGCATACGAGCTCAGTTTGACGAACCGTTCACACTGCCGCAATCAGAACGTCGAGATCTACGCTCTGGTCCTAGTTCAAAAGCAATCCAAACACTTTGATTTTTGAGCTTTCAAAAGCCCTCTTTGCCCTATGTGAATCTCTGGAGCCACCTAGATCAGAACTATAGCTCCAAAAATATTTGTTACAGTTGAATAGGGTATGCAACATATTTGATAGATTAGAATGAAATATCATTAAAACTCAGTGAGCAGAGACCTTGGAGATTTTGTCAAAATTAAAACACAACGACATCAGATCCCGAGACCATGTCAGATTGCAATTTAATTAAGCACATCTTCTAATATACGGTCCACTAGAAAATGGAAACCAATATTTCTAAGGCTATAGAGCCATTAATACACCATAAAGGATAATATTGAGAGAAGGGCTCAGACATCAACTTTGGAGGCCAACTCGTGTACATAATTTCCCCAGCGGATAGTTTTTTATTAATAGGAAATGGGTTGTTGTCTTTGTACGTATTCACATTCATCATCCATGGATTATGTCGATGCCATATGATCCACCATGCGCATGATGGATCCGAGATTTAAATTTTCCCACCGAGATGGATGCGCACTCACTCTATTTTGAATTTTGTCGTTTTTTCTCCACATTTGGTAGCGTTAGGTATCCTTAAATTTATATCCTTCGGATCACACTGGTTTTTATTATCACTAACATCTTCATGAAAATGTGGACATTATAGAAAAGTGAAAAAGTATGGTGTGCCTTGAGTTTTGTTCAATATATGCGGAGCATTCGCCATGACCCTCCTCAACTCCGTTGCGGCTTCAATATCTCACAATGCGTTGTAGAAAGAAGGGGACAACATTGTTCTCGGCATGAATTTTTCGAGTCCCGTCAGACTTAGTAAGAACAAGATAACAACCAGTTTCTTCAATTCCTAGATGTCGAACCTGTTACAACAGTTCATCGCTCGGAGCGTACAATCACTGGGTCATTGCTAGGTAATTCTCATTAATAATTTCGAATACCCCTAGCCTACTCACCTAAGGCACATGAGAAAAATGACACAGAAGCACATCTGGCCCAGTTTCGGCTAAGCTTTGTAGGGAAGGCGGGAAAAGAGAAAATGGAGGACGTTAACGAGGATGATCTGATTCAGTGGTTGAATTTTCAGAGGCCACATTCGGTTGTGTACACAATGAGAGAGACATACTTGAGATTGGAGTTAAAGGGAAGTGTACTATCAGTTGTATAATAAAAAAAATTTACAGGTGGTGCATGGATCCAGAGGAAGAGCCTTGATGTATTACACAATAATTATGGGGAATTTCCTTGTTAATAGGGGCCTAATTCCATAGGAATGTGTGCAAGGAAATAGGGATTCCTAAAGCCAAGAAATTAGTTAAGTATTGAACCAAGCTTGCCTAGGAATCAATGAGACAAACAAAGATAGTGCAGAGAGCTCTCAACCCTGAGAGAAGAATTCTATTGTTCTCATATTCTTTGACTTATGCAATATACAGATAGTTGAGTTTTTAGTTGAGCCTTTTCCCAGATAAATCTTTGTGTTGTGCGATTGAAATTATTTCTCTTTCTTGTTCATGTGATTTTGCAATCCTAATTCGTTTATGCAAATTGTAGAGTAGATTCAAGTGCTTTTTTTTTAGCATATTGCAAGATAAGTTGAATCTACGTGGATTTTCTACAATCATGGTATCAGAGCATGAATCACTATAGAAGAGAAGAATACGAGTTTGTTTGGAGAAGGTGAATTGAATTTGTAGATATACTCTTCAAGACCATCCTCAGGATCATGATGTCTTTCTTTGGATTGAGACTCGAATATGCCCTTGAGGGTAGTTCAAGTTACATAGCTTGGAAGGATAGGATAAAAGCAGTGTTCGAAGACAACAAGCTAAAGGAGTTCATAGATAGTGATATTCCTAAGCCCACAACAATAGATTCTCAAGATCTAGTAGTAGATGCTCAAGATCTAGCAGCATGGAAGAAGAACGTAGCGAAGGCAAGAAGGATTCTCTTGGAAGGAGTTCAAGATAATATTGTCTTGAACCTCCATGGAAAGGAAACTCTATATGATATGTGGAAGGCCTTGACAATTTTTTTTCATAAAAATAACGACCATAGGAAGCTGGCGCTAAAGGAAAAACTCAGAAAATTGAAGATGGAGGAGGGCGACACAATACCAAAGTACTTGAACAAGTTCACCCAATATCGGGATGAGCTTGGAAGTGTTGGTGCTATCGTTGTTGAGGATGATATGGTGAGCCTAGCACTTCTAGGCCTTCCCAAGAGCTAGCATAGCTACTATGATTCAGTAAATGGGAGGGAGAAGTTACCAGAGTGGGAGCGATTATGGTTTGACCTGGTGCAATAAGAAATAAGGCAAAACACTAAAGACGAGACATCTTCCAAAGAAGCGGAAGATGACTTTGCATTAGTCAACAAAGGAAAGAAAGCCTAGGGAAAGAAATCCCAAGGTGAAGAGGGCAAGAAGAAAGACTTGTCCAATAACAAGTGGTTTCACTGTCACGTGTTCGGGCATTATGCCATGATATATACACAGAAGAAGGCAAGTAAGAAGGAACCTGCAGTTGCAACAGGTGAAGCTCTAGCTTCACAATTCGAGCTTAATTTTACTCTCATTGCATGCATGGAAAGCACAGTAATGGGAAGCATGTGGTATCTCGACATCGGTGTCTCATTCCATATGAAGGGTAATAGAGATCTCTTCAGTGACTTAGAGGAGAAAGAGCAGGGTTTTTAACTGAGGCTTTCCCTAGATAAATCTTTGTGTTGTGCGATTGAAATTCTTTCTCTTTCTTGTTCATGTGATTTTGTGATCGTAATTAGTTTCCACATTTTGTAGAATAGATTCATGTAGTTTGTTTTAAGATATTACAAGATTAGTTGAATCTATGTGGATTTTCTACATTTTCTCTTGCCCAAATCCCCATGAAGAGCGTGGTCATGGAAATTGTTGTGGCTAACATTCCAATGGTCTATACCATGTCACCTTCTAGATCTTGGGCCATAAAATTAGGCAGAATCTTGTAGGTGGATTTATCCTATGCAACCATATTTTTATTGGAGGTCAAGAGAGGAGACGGTATAGAGAGTCTGAATTCCTATATGTTGTAAGTGATGCCAAAAGGTCTAAGAATCAACCTCAATATTTCATAGAAGAATTCATTAGCTCTTACAACCTATACATGAACCTAAAGATGATGCCATAAGTAAACGAAGTCCCTACTAAGATTAAATAGATACAGGACAATTTTGTACAATTATCCAAAACAAATAAATGAATAAACATCTTTTAAAATATTTCATATACAACAATAACTTATTTTTCATGAACTTTATATATTCTATATTGATAGTATGTTAAATTATGTTTATTTTACTTTCATATAGATAAATCAAAACTATTATTTTTTAATCAAAATTTAAGATTTATATTTTCATTAAAACTTAAATCAAAATAACCAAATAACAATTATAATTGAATAACAATAATTTTCAAAAAATAAATATAAACTTCTCAATAATAAATTCTAAATAAAAAAAATACACTCTTTGTATTTATAGAATATACATATATATAATCTTTAACAAATAAATAAAATAAATATTATATTTATTTATACAAAATTTCATTCAAAATTAACACTATAACCCACTTTACCTTAATTATATAAAATTTCAACTTATAAATTTCAATCAAACATAAATATATTAATAAAAAAACAAAATATTAATATAATAAAAAGATAAAATAGAAAATTGCCTCTATCCGTAATACTTTTTAATCTTTTAGTTCTTCCCAACTAAAAGATTAAAATTGTACGTGTATATTTATAGCCTGTAATAAGTGCTGTGGGTGCATCATCAGTTCATCAACATCAACCGAGGGCGCGAATAAATTTCAAATGTGCAGGTATGCGTTGTATGGATGAGTATGGATGAACATACTGCAGATAGCAGCATATACATGTGTTTTGGAATGTGATGGACATAGGGAAGATAGCAACATGATGCATGTGATTTGGACCGACCGGAAACATAGATATATTACCCTGCAAAAGCAACCCTTATGAACAGGGGCCACGACATCATGGTCAGGAACGGAACCATCTTTTAACGCTTTTGCCATGCAAAGGTTTCGGGTTCGATTCTCTCTTTTTTAAACGCTTTGTCCATCTAAAGGTTTTGGGTTCGATTCTCTCTTACACCTATGGCGGCTGTATTGCATCAGGTGAACTGGTCGGAAGGCGCCGGCGGTGTTGAGATAGAAGGAAAAAGATTCACACTGAATCAATGCCATTGGCACACCCCGGCCGAGCACACCGTAGATGGAAAAAGGTAGAATCTCAAAGCCCTCTTTTCAATCGCTGCTGCGCTTAATTACCTTTTGCTATTTAGGCGTTGATAAAGGGTTTTGCATTGAAACAGGCATCCCTTAGAAATCCATATGGTGCACCAAGCGCAGGACGGTGAAATTACGGTGATTGGAATCATTTACAAGTTTGGCATGCCTGATACTTTCTTGGCAGAGGTATATTTGTATACAAATCTCATTTTGACTTATTAGCAGAATATGATGCGATTATTTTTTGCTGATTATGGTTGGGTATAATGAACAGTTAATGGATGAAATAAAGGCCATTGCGGATATGCAACCGCCGATGAAACCCCTGGGAATCGTGAATCCAAATGATATAAAATTCGATAGCGGGAAATATTACCGGTATGCGGGATCTTTGACAACTCCTCGTTGCACGGAGGGAGTCATCTGGAGCGTGATTGACGAGGTATTTTCATCGCCCGTTGCATTACAGCCTAATCACAAATTACAAATCTGTGTCCGTGGGTATCGACCCTGTGACCTGATGCTTTTTTACTAAACCCTGTGCAGGTAGGGACAGTTTCGAAAGAACAAGTGAAGGCTCTGCAAGAAGCTGTGCCTGATGTACGTACTGGGTCTTCTCTTTCTTGCTTGCTATTTACTGAATTACGTACTGGGTCTTCTCTTTCTTGCTTGCTATTTACTGAATAATGTCACAATGTTACAGTTTGTGATATTAGTTAACCCGGCCTTTCTTATTTGATTTTGGATATTTACTTTCGAATATTTTATTACGAAGGAAAATCAATAATGTTTAAAATTTGTGTCAAACATTGGTTTTGAAAAAAAGTTGTGACAAATTAATCATTTACCTGGAAACATGTGTTTTTTTTAAAATTAATATCTAATAATTATTTATTTGGGAAATGTATCTTAAAAAATAACTATAGTGTTTATTTTTTTAATGCATTTTAACATAGTTTCTAGGATATAATTTTCTTTTAGAGTTTTGTTAATTTTAATTTAAATATTTAAAATAAAATTATAAAATTATATTTAAATGAATGTTTTTCGTTATTTTGCATATTATATTTAAAAAAATATTTAATTTAATCATATTAATAAAAATTCATAATTTATATATGAATTATTAATATTCTAATATCTAATTTATTGTATTTTGCAGGGTTACAATGCAAGGCCTATTCAATCAATAAATGGAAGAATTGTTAACATATCCACTCCAAAACTACGTTATTATTGAGTTCCAATTTATTGTATTTTCCACGGGTACAATGCAAGACCTATGCAATCAATAAATGGAAGAATTGTTAGCATATTCACTCCAAAACTACGTTATTATTGAGTTTGCTAAATCTTATCAAACATCTTTGGACATATACTCCATTCCATTATTTTATGGAGATTATTGTATGAGATTCCTAAAATAAAATAAATACAATGTATGTGCATTTTGTCACCTTAAATGCTAATTTCATGGTGTGATATGATAATGTATTTTAATTTATATAGAAATATGTTTTATTAATGGAATATGTTGAAATTTTATTAATGATTTATGTTATTTATTTTAATTATATGTTAGTGTTATAAATATATTAATTATTTATAAATTATAGGTTTATAGTTTTTTTATTTTGCAAGATTTTTTTTTTAATTTAAATTGTATTTTTCCAAAGCCATCTTTAAAGAAAGATCTAGCTTAGTTTTATTGAATATGAATTAATTTCCATGAATAAATATCATTTTTAAAAATTTTATTTTAATGATATTTTGTTATTTTTAATGTCAAAATGCTTTCTTTATTTTATTGTTGGTATGTTTTACTATGTACATTAAATTATCATGGTCTTAAATCATATTCTCCTTGTTATTTTTTTCAATCTTGTTCAATGTAAAATTAATCTCTAACCATTGGTTATCCATTAGATGTAGAATTACCAAAAGTATTTGTAATGATAACAATTTGTTTTATTATTTTCTATTTTTTATTACATATACATTAAATGTTTTTAACTAATTATTTATATAACTCTTCAGTTTGTACTATTTTAATTTATTCTTCTTTTTTCTTTAAAAAAAGCATGTCCAAATGCAAAATATCTTTATACAACTTCTTAATTTAACATTGAAATGAAATCATCCTTTAAATAGCCTTGAGATATAACTACTTTAAAGTTTAAAAGTAAAGAATATCAATATCCTTACAATGTGTTAGCACCATTACATTTAGAACTATGTCTATACACTCAGGAAGCTTAAAACCTATACAATTATGCCTTTGTCTTATTTAGTTTTTCTTTATTACTAAAGTTACTAAATTTGGTTCACATGACAATTTGTTTTATTTTGTAATATATATATTCTTTTGTATGAAAAAATAATGTTTTAATATATTCATTTATATATTTTATATTTTAAACATATATGTTTTTTATATTAATAATTTTTTAACGATCTAGTTTAACATATACTTTCTAAGTATTCATCTCAACTCTTCATTATAATATCTTACAATCTACATACATCCTTTTTATTTATTATCCATGTATTTATTATTTATATAATTATTCAATTTAACAAATGTCATTCCATTGAAAAAAAACGAGTTCATTCCAATATATAAAATATATTAAAAAAAACAACCATTATATAAATAATAAAACATGCTTATATAAAAAAAATTTTCATATATTTTCTACATCGAAGAAAAATCTAAACTTCACAAATCTTAATAATAATAAAAAAAACATGCAAAAGTACAAAATTATCCAAAAAAAACCTAACCTCCTTTCAAAATGTCCAACAAATAGAAACAACCTCAAGTTAAAATTCCCTCCAAAAGAAGATAACCCAAAAAATACAAATTTTGTTGAGTATGATATAATTATTACTAATATAGAAATGTCAACCATTTTATAGGTAACAAGTGACAATTTTGCTCCTACTATCATTTATGGTAGATAGTAGGAATCTAGTGCTTTTATTTAAAACTTAATTATTGGAGAGTTTGAATAGTTTTTTATGGTGGAAATAGATTCAGCACTATACCCAAAATCCCGAAACTTAATAATTATAACTTAAAATTAAAAAAAAAAATCAACAACTTTTATTAAAATTCTACCCACACTAGCAAAAAAAATGCTAAAATAACCAAAACATTAAAACTGGATAACTATAACTTAAATTTCTAAAAAAATTAACAACTTTTATTAAAATCCTATCTGAAATTTCATTATTTTCATGGCTAAAATATCACCTCATTATACTAATCACAGATCCATCTTAACTTCGGATCTATCATTATACTAAGCACTACATCCATCTTAACTCTGGATCTATCAAGTGCAGTGAGAGATCAAATCTCTAGAGGCGCAAACTTATTTTTTGAGTGCAAAACTTGAGGAAATGTTTGCACCTCGAAAGATTTGATCCCTCTCGGGGCTTGGTAGATCCAAAGTTAAGATGGATCTAGGTTGATTTTTTACACATTTAGAAATAGATTCTTGAAATCACTTTGTTTCAAAGTCGGGCAAGGTTTCGGGCAAGGAAGAAATTAAATGATTCTAATTTGGGGGTCTTTCACTCTAACACCTCATTTTATTTTAATGATTGTCTAAAAGACTTTTATAAGTACATTTGTTTTTGTTAATGAAAGAGATTAATGAATGTGGTTATTCATTAATAAGAAATATAATTTAAACTCTATTTCATGAATAAATTAAATAGAATAATGGATTAACTGATTGGTAAAAAAAAAAAGAATTCCAAGATCCCAAATTAAAAGGAGGAGGCAATTTGTTTATGATAGTTACCTTCTCCAAGAGGATAAAAAGGAAATCCTCAGTAGGGGAAGGGGTTCTGTTAAAAAAAAGAGAGAGAGGGTTTTACAACAGGAGGTTGTACAGGAAAGAGTTGTCCAGAGCTGGTTATGGACCATTGGAGTTCTGAAAACCCGAATGAAGTATAGACTGAAAATAAGTCCTAAGGTCTAACTCCTGGCACGTAAATTCTATCTAAAATATGGTGTGGAGCTCAGGGGGAGCACAGGACGTGATCACCTCTCTCAAGGTTGGGTGGCACCAACAGTTTAATCGAAATTCCAGAGATAAGTAAATGAGTTTACTCGATGCTTTTATAGAAATTATAATTAAATGGTACTTGGATTTAGAATAGTGGAAATAAATTCTACTCTTTATCTCTGTTAATTTGGAAAGAAAATTGATGCTTTGTATTTAAAGAAAAAGATAAATAGTCTTCGCAAAGTACATTAAGGTATAAACTTTCTTCGCAAATTATAAGTTGCACCACCAAATTACAACTTTAAATAAATCTATATAAATGAATGAATAGGCTCAGGAGTTTAGAAGCCGACCTCTATGGGATACAGAGCAGGGTTTTGGTCCCCTGGCCACAAGAACCAATGTTATGAATAGATTCATAATATACCCAGAAGGGTACAACATAAGAACACTGGAAAATAAACTTCTTTCGAGGAAAAATTATAATCACGTAGAAAATGAGACATTAGAGAAATTTTGAGGTCTAAAATGGGCCTCCTAAGGAAATAATAAAATAATAGCTAAACCAATAAAATAATATTTATGAATTTTTAATTCACTTTTTGCACCAAAATCCATGTAACCATAGTTAAATTCAATTCAAAAGTTGTACTAAAATAAAATTAATAAAAAATTTGTACTAATGTGACTATAAATAAGAATGAGTTTCTCAAGAAAAAGTCATTATCATTGAAAAACTAATG